>MJUT01035204.1:291126-301950 GCA_002080005.1 Gigantidas platifrons
AACATTTAGTAGACACATTTTTCACATTAAAGTTACACATTATATTAGGGATTAAGATTTATTTATTGAGTAATAATTGCACTAATTTGGCCAGAGTTATCTCATCTTGCTTGCTTGCTTTTTCACTAATTTATTAATTGCATGTTTGGTGAAGGGAATTGCATTTATTAACTATGCTTTTGGTGACAGAAACTTGCTAAATTGTTATCTAATTGTATTGTCAATATTAATTGCTTAATAATATTTGCATTACTGAATTCCTGCCAAATTAGATAATTAACTTTATATGAATTGATCAATGCTGCCTTATTAACCTCATAACCTTGAATTATATCGTCTCGATCGACTTAACACTACGGTACTGAGTCTATCTGGAGGAGCATAGGACCCGAAGGCTAACACTCTTCCCCAATTAAAAGAGTGTTTGTGTGTCTTGTGTGACACAGTTTAGTCGAGTGTTCCAATTGAACCATTTTATTGTCTGAGGTCTGAGTTGGAGGTGCTGTTCCAAGCGTCATTGTTCAGAGGAAACATTGTACAAAAGTCACTTCAGGGGTAACCAGGAAAAAAAGGTTACATTGGTGGCCAGAGTGGGGATCCCAAATTTTGAAACTGGGATAAGAATAATACTGAAGTGACTCACACTAACTGAAGACAAGATGGCTATTGGTGCTCGACCCAAACAACTCAATCTTTTGAGTATTGACGACACAAGTGATGAGATGGAGAGACCATCTACACCAGCAGACAGATCACGACTCCCCGAATCAACAATGGACAGGGAGGATAACATAGGTGATATTGATCATCTTATTGATGCAACACCCTCTGGTGAAGTCCAGATGCGGGTTCAAGGGGGTTTGGACATTGGTAGACATGATAGGTCTAGAACACCAATGAGAGACTCGAGGGCTGAGATGGATACAGAGAGACTAACTAAAGAACTATCTGAACACAGGGAGGCAGAAAAGAGGATATTGGGTTTATTGGAGAGTCAATCTTGCGACGAAAGTCAACTTGTAACCTGTGGAGGGGGAGATGGTATTGTAAATAAGGTTATCCCTGGTCTCCTATATGACAGGAGGCGGCAACAGGAAGATCTCCGGGGTCAAACGGACCAGTGCTATGGGCCCAGCACTAACTCTCCATGGCAGGTACCTCACAGTGTTAATACTGGGGGGTACAGATCATCTGTCCTGGTGGACAGAAACAGGTGTGTAGACACCATGGCTTTTCCAGAACGAAGGGACACAAATGTGGAGAATGGGTTTCATAGAACAGCTGTATTAGCAGACGCTAATTTAAATAATACTCATATCTCAAACAGAACTCGTCAATTTAAGCAAAAGATGCCGCCGACATTTGACGGTAATGGTAGCTGGCAAGATTTTCTTGTTCAGTGTGAAATGATTTCTTCCGTAAATAGATGGGATAATGACATGAAAGCATATGAACTTGCAACAAGCTTACGGGGAATTGCACAAGGGATTGTGACAGACATTGAACCAGTAAAACGTCTTGATTACGACTATCTAGTGTCAGCGTTGACATCACGTTTTGAACCAGTAAACCAAGTTAATATGTATAAAGTTCAAATGAACTCATTCTATAGGAATTAAGCCTGGCCAAGCTTTACCGGAATTGGCACAGGAAATTAGGCGTGTAACTAGGTTGGCATATCCAACGGCACCTGTTGAGATACGTGACCAACTTGCCAAGGACTGTTTCGTCCGTGCAGTTAATGACCCAAGAATTCAATTGTCCATATTTCAACGTGAACCTAAGACAATTGATGATTGCGTACGCTTTGGCTTAGAATATGAAGCTTTCACTGTTGACCAAAAGAGGTTAAACAATCCAAAGCAAGGCTTACGTATGGTGTGTGAAACCGATGACTCGGGTAAAACTGATTTGATTGAACGAATTGCTAAAATGAGTCAGCAATTAGAAAATTTTACTCACATACAGGGTCAGACTGTAAAGAAGAATTATGCTTGTTTTTATTGTGGCATAAATGGACACATTAAAAAGGACTGTAGAAAATTTGCTAGGGATAAAAGAAACAATTGTGTTAAAAATAATGCAATTCAGAACACATATTATAAAAGTACTAAAGTACTCATGAGGCACAATCTGATAAACAAATTGGATTCCAAAATGAGGGAAACTTTTGAATGCTGGAGATGAGGTCCGCTCCCCAGCAACTATCTGTAGTGACACAAGGTCCATAAATGTACTGAAGTCGAATAAGCAAGACAGTTTGTTTTTAAAATGTTTTATTTTTAATATTGAAGTTAATTGTTTAGTTGACACAGGGTCACCCATTTGTATTTTGCATCCACGGAAGTATAACCTGCTCCCTTCAAACATGAGACCTGAAATAAAGAAGACTAACACAAAACTGTGTTTAGCAGATGGAGGTGTGGTCAATACAATGGGGTATATTGATTTATCTATACAGATTGTGAACTTTACAACAGTACAAAAGTTTACTGTTGCTGATATTGATGTACCAGCAGTAATTGGTTATGATTTTCTACATAGCCACAAGTGCACTCTTGATATGGGAGAGGAAGTACTTATCTTAGATGAAAACCAGATCAAATGTATTAAGGAAAGTCAGATGAGTTCCTTATTTAAAATATCACTTGCAGAGAAAATTACAATTACACCCAAAACTGAAGTCATAACTACTGACAAAATTGAAGGTGATTCTAGTAGTATAATGAATGCTTTGGTACAACCTTTACAATCAAAGCATCTTGAAAATATTTTGGTTGCCAAATCTTTGGTAGATCCAAGTCGTGGTTATGTTCCTATACGATTAGCCAATATTACTAACCATGAACAAATTATGGAGCAATTCACATGTATAGCCTCATGTGAATCGGTTGAATTAAGCCAAGATAAATCAGTAAATAGAGGAGATAGGGTAATGAAGATGAACTCTTCTGAAAACATTGATGAACTGCCAGTATACTTAAAAGAGCTTAAAGATAAGAGTGGTGTACTCTTAAATGACGATCAAAAATGTCTATTAGATAGTCTTTTAAAAAGACACATAAATACATTTTCCAAGACAAAAGATGATCTTGGAAGAGCCAATGCTATTAAACACAAGATTAATACGGGTGATGTTAACCCAATTAAGCAACAACCAAGACGCTTACCTTTGACAAAACGAGATGATGTCGACAGGGAGATCCAACGTCTCCTTGACTGCGGAATTATTGAGGCATCCAAAAGTCCATGGGCCTCGCCCATAGTACCTGTGACGAAGAAAGATGGCTCTACCCGACTATGTATAGATTATCGTGCATTAAATAATGTGACGATCAAGGATTCATATCCTTTGCCCCGCATAGATGCGTTAAGAGGGTCTAAATGGTTCAGTGTACTTAACTTATCAAGTGGATATTTTCAAGTTCAAATGGAAGAAACTGACAAAGAAAAGACTGCTTTTACTAGTACTAAAGGTTTATTGCAGTTTAATGTAATGGCTATGGGATTATGCAATGGTGTTGCAACCTTTCAGCGTCTGATGGAATACATTTTGGCAGGATTAAACTGGCAAACTTGTCTTATTTATATAGATGATATCATAGTTTTTGCTGACTCTTTTGAGTCCCATTTAGCTAGACTAAGTCAAGTTCTTGACAAAATTGCAGAACAAGGGTTGAAGGTTTCGCCCAAAAAGTGTTTTCTATTTCAAAGACAAGTTTCATTTCTTGGACACATTGTGTCTACAGAAGGTATTTCTGCAGACCCAACAAAAATTGAAAGTGTCAAAACATGGCCAAGTCCGAAGACAATTACTGATGTACGAAGTTTCATGGGCACCTGCTCATATTATCGTCGCTTTATAAAAGATTTTGCGGCCATAGCTAGACCAATGCATAAATTAACTGAGAAAAATTGTCCATTCAACTGGACAGAAGAATGTGAAACTGCATTCCAAAAGCTGAAAATCACTTTGATTACAGCTCCAGTTCTGGGTTTTCCAGATATGTCAAAGCATTTCTTGCTAGACACAGATGCTAGTGGATTTGGTATTGGTGCTGTGCTATCACAAGTTACTGATGGTAAGGAAGTTGTCATAGCTTACTTTAGTAAAGCTCAAAGACAATACTGTGTCACTAGAAGAGAGCTTCTAGCTGTAATATTAGGTGTTAAGCATTTTCATCACTACCTATATGGTACACGATTTATTGTCCGCACAGATCATGGTTCATTAACATGGCTGCTCAGGTTTAAAAATCCTGAAGGACAAATGGCCAGGTGGCTCCAAATGCTTAATACATACAACTTCGAAATTAACCATCGCCCTGGTAGACAACATGGTAACGCTGATGGTTTATCTCGTCGCCCATGTTTTCCATGCAACTATTGCAGTAGACAAGACCAAAAGGAGATGAATAGATCATCAGATGAGACCATTGAACACATGTACAGAACTAAAAAACAGAAGTCAAAATCAACTCCATCTTTGGATGATGATAATTTTATGTTTTGGTTTCAACATAAATCTAATGAAGAGATGCAGATGGCTCAAAATAAAGACTTAGTTTTTTGTTTCAACTATACAAGTTGAAAATGGAAAATAAAGACAGACCTGATTGGGCAGACGTAGCCATTGAGAATGTAAAACTCAAGAAATACTGGTCCCAGTGGGATCGTATTCTATTAGTCAATAATGTACTTTACAGAAAGTGGATAAATACCACAACAGAAGAAAACATCTTGCAACTTTTACTTCCTGAGGTATGGAAAAATGATGTCATGAAAATGTTGCATGATGATCCACAATCAGGACACCTTGGAATACACAGAACTGTATCTAGGGCACAGAACATATTTTATTGGGTGGATTACAAACCTGACATAATTAAATGGGTTCACAACTGTACAATGTGTAACTCTCGAAAGCAACCAAACGGGAAAGCAAAGAGTAAAATGAAACAATACTGTGTAGGGGCACCGATGGAGCGTGTCGCATTAGACCTTATTGGTCCATTACCACTATCTCATAAAGGCAATAAATATGTCTTAATTGTATCTGATTACTTTACCAAATGGGCTGAAGGCTACCCCATTCCAGACATGGAAACAACAACAATAGTAGACAATTTTATAACAAATTTTGTTTGCAGGTTTGGCGTACCACGTCAAATACACACAGACCAAGGAAGACAATTTGAATCTGGATTATTTAAAGAGTTATGCAAGAGATTTTCAATAGATAAGACTAGAACAACTGCATTTAGGCCTCAGAGTGATGGCCTAGTAGAGCGTTTCAACCGCACGCTAGAAGACATACTCAGTAAGTATGTTAGCCAAAATCAGAGAGACTGGGATGAACAACTCCCTTGGGCTCTTATGGCCTACAGATCATCTGAGCATGATTCCACAAAGTTTTCACCTTGCATGCTTATGCTTGGTAGAGGAATTGAACTTCCCGTAGATTTGATATATGGTCCCCATCCACAAAGTGAAGAATTTCCAGGTGAGACCCAAGCAGTATTTGCATACTCTGATAATATGCAAAAACGCATGTGGAAAGTTCAAGAAAAAGCCAGAAGTAATATATTAAAAGCTAGTGATCGTCAGAAGCGTCAGTATGATGTGAGAATCAATCAACACAGATACCAAACTGGAGATGTTGTATGGCTACACACTCTCTTAAGAGTAAAACAGAGAAGTCCAAAGCTACAAAGAAACTGGGATGGTCCATGTTTTGTCACAAAGGTGATGTCTGATGTCATATACAGGATCCAAAAGAGCCTTTCCTCTAAGTTTCAAGTCGTTCATCATGATCGACTCAAACCATTTTATGGAGAAGTAGAAAACTGGGTGAAAATTGCACAAGATGCTGCTATGTTGGATAAGATGTCAAGTCAAAGTACTGAAAGTACTGTTGGACCATCAAATGACAATCCTGAGAAATAAGAGAACAAATATTATGTGATATTCTTCTTATTCTAATGTAAACAATGAATATATTATATTGTTCTGATTTTTTTATATACATGTATGTAAATATATTTGTGTGAAATGTATTTCTGTGGTTGACATTGCATATTAATTTTATGCAAAAATTCACACAAAACAGGAAAAACTATTCCTACTTTTAAAAAACTATATTTTGAGATAATAAGATAGCAAGCAAACTGGGATACATGGTCATGGTGCTAGTTAGTCCTAGCAGATAAATAAAATTCTCAAAAATAGGTACAAATTGATATTTTTCAGATGTTTACCTGTTTTCAGTGTGGTGCAGAATATCTAACACGCAGAAGGTTGATGAGACATGTTAGACTTAAACACCCGAGCAAAATCATTAAGTGTCAGTATTGTGGTTACGTCTTGTCGTCCTCTTTAAAGTACCAAATGAAGAGACATATGGAATTAAGACACAGTGCACAAGTCAAAACTGAAACAAACCTAGCAAATGAAATAACAATACCTGCCACTCCATTTCTTGGATTAGAACATTATGAACCAACCAACAATTATGAACCAGTTAACCAAAAACCAGAAGGATTTACAAAAACAAAAACAAAAACAGTAGGACTGAAACTGTTTCAGTGCCACCTAAGACGCCAGAAAAATCTGTAGACATATCATTTTCCAATATGTCGTCACCAGCAAGTATAATACTTGGGATAGACGATCATCCCAATGTATCGCCTATAAAAACAAATTTGTTAAGTTTGTTCAGCGTGCCGACACAAATATCACCATTGAAATCAACACCTACAAAGAGAAAGTGGAATGATGCAGAAACTGAAATAGAAACTTTTGTTGTAATTGAGGACCCTACATTAAACTCTGGATCTCGTAGTGAGCCGTGTTTTAAGAGAGACAGTAGTCATTTGGTTCTGCCAAATGTGACTACTGTGCAAGGGGAAAAATACACAACAGGTTTCTAGCTCCTCCAAGCTCACATCAAACGACAAATGATGCAGCAATAGTAAGAGCCATAAGGAGTAAGGCCATTCGCTCTGAAAATTACAAGGGATCCGTAATTCCGTATGGATATGCAGGGGTAAAGAAGGAGGAGAAAGTCGTTTTCCCGGATGGCACAGTGTACTACCTCTCCGCCTTTTGGATGGCTGATCCACAACTTTCCACCAATATGACTGTGGAAACGCAAACACCACTAATGATGCTGCCATCTCGGATGGTCACTTCAAGCATGAATACAGATCAACTTGATGTCAGGGACGCCCACACCACTGAAAGTACAACCAGGACCATAGAAACGCAAACCGACGACCGAGAAGAGATCAATAGAATAGAGGAGGATTTTTCGTATTTTAGCTAAAGCAGTATGGACATTTAAAAACATTTCCGAACTATGAATAGATTTAGTTTAATATAGTGTATGGACATTTAAAAACATTTCCGAACTATGAATAGATTTAGCTTAATATAGTGTATGGACATTTCAAAAACATTTCCGAACAGTGAATAAATTTAGTTTAAAATAGTGTATGGACATTTTGAAAACATTTCTGAACTGTGAATAGTTTGTTATTTAGTGTATGGACGTTTTGAAACATTTCTGCATATAATCGTGAACATTGTATTTCTTATAATTATGATATTAATATTATTATTATTATCCAAAAGATTTGAAAATGCTTGGTGTATGGATGATAATGAAAGGTATATAATATGTCTATTTGAATTGATAATTGGTAAATTTAAATAATAAGTAGTATAGTCTGCACAAAATGAATTTAATATTCATAGTTAAGTGTTTCTAATATTATGCATATGTGAATGGTTTTTTTTATTTGTTGTTTTATATACTTATATATAGTGACTTGTTGTTTATTCCTGTCCGGGACGGACAGTCTTTTAAAAGAAGGGGGTAGTGTAGCGGATTTGCTACCTGCCTATTGTAAACGGAAACTATGCCCCCTTTTCGGCATAACGATTTTTTAAAAGTTACTGTTCTGTTGTAATTTCACGATTTTTATGTATGACAAAGTTCAATAAAAATTGTTGTTGTTATTTATTAATATTTTATCTTATTTACCACGGTAATTGAAAGTTTAGTAATGATAAAGCAGTTTATGTAAAAGTTTATCGGCAAATGACAAAGCAATAATGTGTCGAAACGAGTCACTGTTTACTTACGATTTGCACAGAACACAATATATTCCAAGGGTTATATTATATATGAAATGAATTGTCTGTTATTGTAGAATTCCATAATTATTCACATATTTTCATATTTTCAGTGGTTTTAATAACCTAGTCAAATACTTAACGACTCATTTTGTCGCTTCAAAGCGGCCATTTTTTCCGTAAAATATATGTGCCGTAAATTGGTCTAATCATTGTTGTTCAGCGTACTATACGTCATATTTAAGTCTTTTGAGTAATTTTGTACGTCATATTCGAGTCTTTTAAGTCATTCAACACTATATAAGAGAGGATTCTTATTAATTCTTCAGTCGTGATCTGACTCACTTGGTACAAGGTAACTTTAGCCAAAAACCAACAAAAGTCTATTTTGACTTCTTTTGATAGCAGAAACGGATCCATAGATATAGTTATACAGAGTTTGAACTCTTCAGACGACGATACGTTTTAGATAAAGGTTAATACAAATATGCATTAAATGAGTCGAGTCTTCGACTCATCTTTACTATTTTAGTTTAAGGAATAGTTCCATTACAAGTAATTAGACTTATTTCGAGTCTTTTTACTCATTGAGTCATAATATATTTAAAAATAATACAGTCTCTTATATAAAGTTGTATCAGTCACATAAAGTCGTTTAAGCAATATTCTGATTTACATTATAAATTGATGTAAAATGATTAAAGTAGTTTTAATAATTTCGTACTGCTGCATTTTTATGAACTGAAACCTTGCTATTTTATTCACATATTTCTTTTAATAAGATTTACTACCAACAAGAATTTTAGCTAGGAGATTAAGAATGGAAAGTATACTGTAGTTGTTTTTATAGAAACTTGTGTAATATTGGTATTCAACAATAGTTGAGAAATACTCAGATACTTTCCACGTTTTATTAAGTTAAAGTTAACATTTAGTAGACACATTTTTCACATTAAAGTTACACATTATATTAGGGATTAAGATTTATTTATTGAGTAATAATTGCACTAATTTGGCCAGAGTTATCTCATCTTGCTTGCTTGCTTTTTCACTAATTTATTAATTGCATGTTTGGTGAAGGGAATTGCATTTATTAACTATGCTTTTGGTGACAGAAACTTGCTAAATTGTTATCTAATTGTATTGTCAATATTAATTGCTTAATAATTTTTGCATTACTGAATTCCTGCCAAATTAAATAATTAACTTTATATGAATTGATCAATGCTGCCTTATTAACCTCATAACCTTGAATTATATCGTCTCGATCGACTTAACACTACGGTACTGAGTCTATCTGGAGGAGCATAGGACCCGAAGGCTAACACTCTTCCCCAATTAAAAGAGTGTTTGTGTGTCTTGTGTGACACAGTTTAGTCGAGTGTTCCAATTGAACCATTTCATAGTCTGAGGTCTGAGTTGGAGGTGCTGTTCCAAGCGTCATTGTTCAGAGGAAACATTGTACAAAAGTCACTTCAGGGGTAACCAGGAAAAAAAGGTTACAAAATATTGACCGAGGTCAAATATACCTTTAACGGGTCGATAAATCCATTTATCACATATTTGTACGTTATCCGTACCGTTTTGCATATTTGATAAACGAAGACGTTCCTGATCCATATCAATGCCCGGGAAAATAACCGGTTATTGTGCCCTGCGTGGATGATGTCATTGCATTGTGACACGTAAGGAAACATCATACAAAAAAACGATAAAACGGAGATGAAAAATATCAATACAAAACGTAAAACTGAGAGTAACATAAGGATATTCAAGGATTGGTTATCAACTGTGGGAGAACGCCGTAATCCTGAATATATTGGAGTCGAGGAGATGTACATGCACCTAGCAAGAGGTTTTTTTTTCAGCGCGTCCGAAATTCAAACAGGATTACGAACCCGATTTATTGCAAGCTTCCATCAGTAGATATCTTAGTGATGGCGAATGTGATATTTACGCCATCGCATCGACTATTGAGAACTATGAAAATAAAACAGTTACTCTAATTTTCATCAGTAATAACTCTGTCCAGTCAACGGTTACTAGTAA
Source organism: Gigantidas platifrons (assembly GCA_002080005.1). Lineage (NCBI taxonomy): Eukaryota > Metazoa > Mollusca > Bivalvia > Mytilida > Modiolidae > Gigantidas > Gigantidas platifrons. The sequence continues at coordinate 301,312 of MJUT01035204.1, forward strand.
TAACTCTAATAAGCAAACGGTTATCGTGTTGGCTTCCATTTTGCCCAACTCCAAAATAACAGAATTCCCATACTCAAATATTCAGGGAAATGTGACAATATTTTTTTATGACAAAAATATAAATGATAAGAATTGGAAGTCTGATTTATAATTATTGAAAAGTTATGTTCAATACCTGTGATAAATACGGTGAATTATTTTGTTGATTTTTACACGTTATTTATTTTGTTGTTATGTTGATGAATAAACATAAATTCATTTATTCTTTTACAATTTATTTATTTCAGTCATGGTTAAATATGTGATAAACAGATTATAACATAGCCATTTTCATGTAGGTCCTGGTGTCATCCCTCGACCCATAACAGCCCACGGCTTTCGCCTTGGGCTGATATGGAAGTCTCGGGATGATACCGGGACCGATATGAAAATGGCCATGTTATAATCTATATGTATTGACCGATATTAAAAGGCTACAATTGCTTTATCTTTTGTAACACTGGAAGAAAGTAGGCTATACAAATGTATTTGTTTTATCATTTTTCAATATTATTTAAATATTAAAATTTTGAAATTTTATGGGAAACTTGATTTTTTTTAAACTTTTTGAAAATTTTATCATTTTGAAATTATTTTGAA
>MJUT01035204.1:380411-391258 GCA_002080005.1 Gigantidas platifrons
TTTTTTGGGGTATTTCGTGTGAAAAATAACGATTGTACGCACAGGCGATTGGGGACAGGAACATTTTCTAACCTGGTTTTAGTCGATTTTATACACTTTCACATAACCCCGTATTTTCTATCAAATTTTTATAGTATTTTGATAGAAAATAAGGGGTTATGTGAAAGTGTATAAAATCGACTAAAACCAATACTATAAAAATTTTGATAGAAAATACGGGGTTATGTGAAAGTGTATAAAATCGACTAAAACCAGGTTAGAAAATGTTCCTGTCCCCAATCGCCTGTGCGTACAATCGTTATTTTTCACACGAAATACCCCAAAAAAATTTGCGCCTCCCTCCGCTCGGTGTGCCCTCCCTAACTTGAAATCCTGGATCCGCGCCCCTGAAATACATCTTGTAACCGTATTAATCATGTACAATGACAACGCAAGAAATACTGCGACCATGATAATTTAAGCATATTTATTATCACGAAAAAAATCAAGACAAATTGGCATAATTATTGTCTACCAAAATCGTATTTTTTTCACAAGTTGCAAACCTATGAAGTCTGAAATTGAAGACACAACATATTTTACAGGACAAACAGCTCTATAAGATAAGATAAGATAAGATAAGATTTTATTGGTCCAAATTAAATGGCCCACGAAGGGGCATATAAACATAATAACATAAGGTGATTGCATAAAATATCAAATAAATTGTAAATACAAGAATGATAGACATGACTGTAGTGTTATAATAGACAATATTATAATATGAGGTTCCAACTATCCGAAACAGTGACTTTCTAACAGGAAATCACACATGCTTATTAAAATATCTTTACTTTCTGAATTTAAAAGCCATAAATTTATCCCCAAATGATCCAAAAATGTAACAGTTAAATATCTTTAAGCACAAAAACCGGAACGTATATAAACATGTTCGTTGTCGTCTGAAAAATTGGTGACGGTTTTGGTAAAATAATTTTTATTTTGAAAAAAGTGTGGGCGTTTTGTGGATAAAAAGTTGGTTTGGGAAAAGTGTGGTCGTTTTGACTTGTTGCCACTTTTATTTGTTTGGTTCCTAATTTTGATTTCATAAAGTTTACAGACAGATGATGGACACCAACTGATGACAAAAGATCACATGTTAACATGAAACTGAGTATGTGTGTATCTTTTCGTGTTGACCTAAAAATAATTTCAACCTAATACGGATCAGAACGAGGATTTTATGAAAATATTGCAACCGGAAGTATATGTTGTTGCCAAGAGGAACTCATGCAGAGCACCTGTTAAATCTTCTTTCTAGGTATTTATAACATGCAAAAAGCCCAAGTAATCCAGAATAAGACAGCACATTCTCATCAATCATATGCACAATGTTTTCATGCTGAAAGCTAAATATATATTTCATAATTCAAGACATAGCATCATTTACAAATCCGGAAAGCGTTACGGAGACGTAACTTCGAAAGTCCTAACGTTCCAAGTCATGCAGATTTCGCGTTTCAACACAATTTGCGCGAAGGATCGTTTATTATCGATCAAACTGTGTACTCTTCTTTACTTTCGCATCTTTTGTCTGTGCAAAGTGTCTTGAAAAGTTTACTTGCATGTTAAAAATCAAAGATCAAGCGACCTGAAGCCAGTGAAAAAAGGGGGGGGGGGTCGAATTATATATTTTTGCAATTTTTATGTACAGAATATCATGGAGTATCGGTTTTGGACCGGTCATTTTGCATAATATGAGACAGGTACAACCTGTTTGAAGGACGAAGTCCTATAATGTTTGGAGGGAGGCATGAGAAATGTATTATTTTGTTCAGGTACTTTTTTACTGGTGACTTAAACACAAATGTCGATTTTTCCGATTTTATTAGCAAATTTGACGTAAGAAAGCAAAAATTGTCTAAATCATAAGAAAATAATGGCAATCTAATGGAAAATCATGCTGAAATAAACAAATAATCTTTAAATAGTGCTTTTCTTGTGCAAAAATGATCAAAATCCAGTTAGAAATGACTTCACAATAATTTTTTTGAAAAATGTGGTTTTATATGAAATTTATAGCATAAAATTGAGGATGACGAATACTTTTGGTCACCCACTGTAGGGCTCTTTTTATTTTTATTTTGAGTTTGTGCCATGGAACCCTTCAAATATCAGCATAGCTAGAATGCTCTTTGGTCACCAATATACTCATGATCAAAATATGAGATTTTGATTGACAAAAAAAAACCACTTAAAAATTCAAAAAAGTTGTGAGCGAAGAAATACTTCGAGGAGTTAGAAGATATTTGTCTGCTAACAAAGATATTCCATTCATGACCCCCCTTTTTATTTACAGTGTAATTACGCCTTTTTTTCCCCCGCCTCCCAAGCGGAGCTGGGGATATAGAAATGCTGGGCGTCCATCCGTACGTCTGGATCTCCCTTTTCCCGGTTGACCCCCTTTTTTCACAAAGTTGAATTTCACTAAATTATTTTTTTTCCTTAAATACGTGTATTAAACTTCCCCATAAAGGGGGTCACCCGGGAAAAGGGGGGTCCAGAATTCGAGTGCCTGTGGTTCACTGATGTACATTATATAAATCGATCACATCAATACCACAGGCACTCGACGTCTGGACCCCCTTTTCCCGGTTGACCCCCCTTTTTCCACAAAGTTTAATTTCACAATTTATTTTTTTCCCCTTAAATATGTGTATTATGAAATTATTTTTCCCCCCTTAAATATGTGTATTATGTTTAATTACAAATTACAAATTCTTTTATTGGCACAAACTCATTAACAGGATATGGTTATTATAGCCCAATTACATAATAAAATGAGATACAAGTTATACATAATATGTAAATAAATGAACATGAATAATTATTGTTATACAAATTATCTGCATGAGTATGATCATGAGTTACAGTAATAAAAATTTTCTTATTGTTAAACAATTTGAGATGAAAGAGGAAGCAAGTTTTAAAATGGGGTATGATTTGTTATTTAATAAAATTTTCATTTTATTCTCAACATTATTAAAAAAAAATTAACATTCAGTGTTTTCAACATTTTGTCATAAAATTTGAGTCTGATTTGTTCAAATCTTTTGCATTTTAAAATAAAGTGATTTTCATCTGCTACCTGTCCTGTTTTGCACATTGGACAGTGTCTTTCATTTTTATTGATATTGAAGTACCTTCCTCTTTCAATCATTAAAGAATGTGCACTTATGCGAATTTTACAAACAGCAGCCCTGTCATTTCTGTTTAATACACGTATTTAAGGGAAAAAAATAAATTTTGTGGAAAAAGGGGGGTCAACCGGGAAAAGGGAAAGGGGGGTCCAGACGTCGACTGCCTGTGATCAATATGACAATTGAACTTTCAGTCAATGTAGGGGTTGGGTTGTGGTGTTTAACAGGTATTGGGTCCGTTCGCCCTAATAATTTAGTCCCCTACCGGCGAAAGCCATAGGGGACTATAGTTTAAGGGTCCGTCTGTCTGTCTGTCCGTCCATTAAAATTTTAAGTTGTCCGGACTTTTTTTTGACATCCTTTGACTTGATATTCGGTATGTGGCTATATCTAGATGAGTTACAGTTTAAGTTTGAATTTCGTTCCGGTCGAATGATTTTTGGCTGAGTTATGGCCATTGAACTTGTATTTTTTGTTCAAACTTTTAGTTGTCCGGACTTTTTTTTTACGTCCTATGAGATATTGGTTTGATATTTGGTATATAGCTATATCTTGATGAGTTACAGTTTAAGTTCGAATTTCGTTCTGGTCGAATGATTTTTGTCTGAGTTATGGCCCTTGAACTTGTATTTTTTGTTCTCTATTTTAAGTTGTCTGGACTTTTTTTTACATCCTTCAAGATATTGACTTGATATTTGGTATATAGCTATTTCTAGATGAGTTACAACGCTTGCTTTGCTCAATGTTGTGCCTCCTCCTGTACATTACTCCAAGCATTGATTGTGGATACCTTCTTAGTGTTCTAGTCTAGTGATGTAAGGTATACCTCCAACATTTAACTCTACCTCTGATGGGATGGCAGTCACAAAAATATGTAAAAAATGTAAAAATATAATACATGTAATATATTATTTGCTTTGTAATTGGTTTCCTCAACTGCTATATCTGTCTGTCCTTCCACATCAATTACTAGTCAAGACTGTTTTTGGAAGTGATTTGAGATATTATTGAGTCGATATTTGCTGATTTATAGCTATATCTAGTTAAGTTCCGATAAAATTAAAAGTTCTGTCTTTTTTAAATATTTTTGCCTGTAAAAGTCAAGATAAAATTTAAATTTCTGTCTTTTTGAGTTTTGGCCCTTGAACTTGTAATTTAAAATCTAGTCACTGCAAGGTGATATTTTTAATATTTTAGGTCCTCTGATTTTTGCGGCCGGTAGGGGACAATTTATTGCTATGTGCAATACTCTCAGAATTCTTGTTAAAAAGTATTTTAATGAACATAATGCATATTTTAATTTAAATTGTGAAGAAGTACATGTATATCTATTTGAATGAGAGTTTGGTTAAAAATGGTGAAAGAAGTGTCGACGCCACCATATATGACCATGTAGGGTGATGAACAGGCAATGACAGATCTGAAATATACAAATTATTAAATATTAAGTACAATAATACAAATGTAATTTTGTATTTGTTCCATAATACCATCTAAAATTTAATGGCAAAATTAATAATACAATGATTTTGATTTTGATTTTTGGTATTTTAATGCCACTTTCAACAATATTTCAGCTATATCATGGCAACCAGTTTTAGTGGTGGCGGAAGCCGGAGTACCCAGAGAGAACCACCGACTATAGGAAAGCAACTGGTAAACTTTATCACTTGTGGCTGCGAGTCGAGCCATGTGAGCTTTTGCCATCACTTGGCGTCCGTCATATGTCATAAACTTTCACATTTAAATCTTCTCCTCTGAAACTGCTGAACCAAATTAAACCAAACCTGGAAAGGATGGTCCCTGGGTGGGTCCCTTTCAAAATTGTGTCCGACAGCCCCACCCTCCATTCAAGATGGCTGCTGTTACTAAAAATATAATTTTATTCAATTGTCCATTGCTGCTTTAGTATAAGTCAAAATGAGCTCAAATTTTAACTGCAGCTACATCAGGCAAGGAGTAGTTTAACATATATTCTGGGTTTTTCTGTGAAATTTTTCTTTCGGCCAATTTATACCGATTATGCAAATTAGGCATATTTTGATAAAAGATCACAATTAAATCATCTTCTCTGAAACCGCTGAACCAAATCAAACCGAATTTGGCTGGGATAGTCCTAGGGTAGTCCCATTTCAAAATTGTGTCCGACAGCCCCCCCCCCTGTATTCAAGATGGCTGCTGTAACTAAATATAGAAATTTTTGTAAGAAAGTTTTCTGCTTTTCCAAACTTGTATACAATTTTTCATTCTATCAATAATATCCTTCCAAATTTTATCATTGTCAACATTGTAACCATGATGTACCCCTAAAGTTTTTACATTTTCTTTAATCCATGATATTCTATTAAATTTTGGTTTTCTATTGCGAGCAGTGCCAATAGAAATAGCTTTTGTTTTATTATAATTAATTCTTGATCCGGATGCTTTTTCATATTTTGAAAGTATATCGAAAGATTTTTCAACAGAGCATTCTTCTTTATTGAAAAGTTGTGTGTCATCTGTAAACATACTTATTTTGGCTTCTAATTCCTTCCCACCTGGTTGGCCTGGTAATTTAATCCCCTTTATATCATTATTTCCTCTAATTGCACATGCCATGGGCTCGGCTTGCAATATGTAAATTAGTGGTGCGACGGGACACCCCTGTCTACATGAGCGAGATATGGAGAAAAATTTTGAAACAAATCCATTTGTCTTTATGGATGTTGTAGCATTTTGAACTAACATTTGAATCCACCCTCTAAATTTTTCCCCAAAGTTAAATGCTTTTAACACGAAGTCTACCCACCCCCATTCAACTCTATCGAATGCTTTTCCTTGGTCTAAGAAAACTATTATACCTTCTTCATTTTCTTCATCTACGTATTGTATTATGTCTTGTATCATTCTGTTTGCTTCACTTATGTTCCGATCCCTTACAAATCCTTTTTGGTCCGGATGAATTAGCTTATTTAAAACATTTTTTAATCGTTCGGCCAAAAGCTTCGAAATTATTTTATAGTCACAATTCAGTAAGGTCAATGGTCTCCAGTTTTTTATATCTTCCCGTTCCCCTTCCTTATGTAATAAAGTCAAGACCCCCCTGTACTGTGATGCACTTAAAGTATATTCCAATTTGAATATTTTTTCAACCACTTCAAAGAATTCGTTTTTTATATCTTGCCAATATAGTTGATAAAATTCTGATATAATACCATCTTCTCCTGGAGATTTATTTGGTTTTAATATTTTAATAACTTTACTAATTTCTTCTAAGCTAATGTCTTCGTCAAGTGTTTCTTTTTCGTTATTGTCCAATTTATTAACAATGTACCTTGTAAGTTCGTGAGCACTATTTTCATCCCACCCTTCTGATTGAAAAAGTTTGGAGTAAAAATCAACCTGCTCATTCATTATCGAGTCAATGTCATACTTATAATTACCATCTGTCGTTTTAATCCTATACCATAACTTTTCTTGGCCCCACTTTTTTTCAAGGTTAAAGAAATATCGCGTTGATTTTTCCCCTTCTTCCGCTCATTTAACACAAGATCTAATTTTCGCTGCTTCTGTTTTTTTATTGTAATAGTCTTTAATTAAGCCCTCTAATTGGTTTATTTGCGTGCTTATTTCATCCGTTTCATTCGCTATTAGTTTTAATTTATCGAGTTTCCTTTCTAAGCTATCGATTTCTTTTTTGTTTTGTTTACAATTTAAGTTTCTACTTATTTCCATTGTTAACAATTTTATTTTGTTTTTCGCAAGATCCCACCATTCCCGTATATCACTGTATTTAATTTTCTCAATTTTCCAGTTATCCCACCAAATTTTAAAAGCATGTCTAAACTGCTCAGATTTTATTGTTTCAAGATTCATTATCCACATACCTGGACCTCTATTAATATCTTCAGTTTTTAATTTTGTTATTATGATATCATGATCACTGAAAGGGAAATGATTTATCCGCGTGCCAAACACCTTACTGCTTAAGGCGTTACTACATAAAATATAATCGATTCTTGATTTCGATTTACCGCGTTTAAAAGTATATCTCTTAGTTTCTGGATTTAACTTCCTCCACACATCAAATAAATCATTTCTATGTAACATGCTTTGGAATTCTCGGACTGATATGTTGGCCAATTGTTGAGGATTGCGATCTAAGTTTTTTTTAATAGCGCAATTAAAATCACCCAAAATTAAACTGTAGTTTTTATCGGAATCGTCCGTATATTCGAACAGTGGATCGTTAATTGCATTAAAAAACGATTTTCTTTCTCTACCATTATTCGGCGCATATATATTTGATATATAAAAAGTTGAGTCGTTTATTTTTAATGTAGTACGTAAAATGCGTCCAGAATTATCCTGATCAAAGAATTTTACATTTTCTTTTAATTTTTTGCTCAATAAAATTCCCACACCCCTTGAGTCACTCGTACCACAATTAAAAAAGCTATTGCCACCCCCACAGTTTTTCCATTCATTTTGCCATCGAATCAAATCATCGAATCAAATCATCGTTTGTTGAGTGAGTTTCTTGTAAACAAATTACGTCAAGTTTTTTGGCTACCAGCCAGTTAAAAACCAAGACACGTTTCTTATTGTCTCTTAAGCCGTTAACATTTATTGTAGCTAGGGACAAGGTCATTTAGACAATAATATAGAGTAGTTTGTTTACTCTACCGTGAAAGAGTATGTGTATTGCCCTATTTATAACTTTGCGGTTTGTTCGATTAGCATTCATCTTCAATATTTTAACTTTATAATGTTTACAAACAGTTGCATTTACAAATAGTGTATACAACATAAATATGAAATAAATATACAGCATAAAAATAATTATATTTACAACAAATGTATTAAATACTATATTGGTAACACAAAATTTTTTCTTGACAAAAAATGTGTGGACTTTGCATATTTTACAATGTAAATAATAAGTTACAATTGTACAATAAATTACACACAATATCACTGTAATAATGTAAAGGTAACACAAATACATTAAATTTATTTTTTGGGATTTTTCTTTTAAGTTTCTGAAGAAATAGGTAAAATAAATAACATATATATACACAAGCATAAATGTAATAAGAATTGATAAGAGTTTATCTGTTTAGGATGCCAGACATCATTGGCGATCCCACTTTTGTGTGCTTAGGTTTGGCCTCGGCTGAAGACGGACTTATTGTAATATCACTAAGATTACGTTTTTTGTCATGTTGTGGTGTTACTGGGAATACCGCTGACGTCGTTTACTAAATTCTTTGTGGATATCAATGAAGTCTAATGTACCATCTATAATACACATTTTTTTCAAGAAACCGTTAACATGATTTGATGTGTCATTCATCTTAATAAGGTGTTGTCCGCGACCTTTTCTCAGGAGTATACTACACACAGCAATCTGTGACTTCGGGAAAGTTTGTTTTATTTTGGAGATTGCTTGTGTTGCAGTGATATTGATCTGGTCACTGTCATCTCTGTTTCTCGTGACGTCATTTGTTCAAAGATACAATATCACCTTTCCAATGTGTGTGTTGGGTTGTTTGATTTTGGAAGTGGCCAAGCTTATGCATTGTTCGACATTGTCCAGTGTAGCACCGGACACCGATGCATTGATAGTGTTTTGATGAAACTGACCCAGACGTTTAGAATTTGAAGCTCCCAGAATAATGTTGACATTGCTACCTCTACTTTTTGTTATGTCAGATTTTTTCTGGACTGTTTTATTATTGTTTAAATTATGTTTGTCTACATGAAAAGTTTCGTTAAGATTTATTTGTGCGTCCTCTTGTGTTGTTTTTTGTCCTTCTAGGATTTCGGAGGCATAACTCCCATAATCGCGTTGTGCCTTTTCAGTAATATATTGTTCACAAATATTTCTAGAGTGACCGCTTTGCTTGCAGAAAGAACAAACGGGCTCATTGTTACAGTCTCTAGCAATGTGTCCCATTTGATTACAGTTGTAGCAACGTACAACGCGAGCAGGTTTGTCTCTACAAAGATAAGAGGGATGGTCTGTCGTCTTGCAATATTTACACTCTGTGCGATTGTTGTCGGCAAAGATTCTAACTTCAAATCTACCGAAATTGGTTTTATTTGGTAAGGTTTTGTCACACTTCAACATTTGTAAGTATCTTGATCCATTTTCAATGTTTGTACCTTTTATATACCCCCTGCGCACGGACTCGGGGATCACTTGATCATACCGAAGCATTTGGGTAGCTACAAAGCAGTTTTGAACCTCGTATGGCATATCTTTAATGGTGACATTTGTAATAGTTTTTTCAATATCTAAAAATGAGACTGACCTGTTTTTGAGAGTTAATCCATTAATAATCAGTTTATCCTTCGTTTCAGAATCATCCAATGATACAATACAACTGTTTTCTGTCAATTGCACAGATTTCACTTTATCAAGGTCTATTGTTTCTTTAAGTTGATCTATAATTGTTTCGTGTGATATCCCTTTAAAGAATTTTGTACTAAACTGTACAGATAGGTCTCTTTTTATAAAGGCCATGTTTTAGAGTCGTGAGTAGATATCAGGATTGAACACAAAGGTGTATTTGATAAAAGAATAAATACACATTTACTGATCGAAAGTCGATTCTATCTTAGCTTATCCAGATAGACATATCAAAGATGTGCATAATCCCAAAACATGGGCTCGAAAAGTTTTGTAGAAACTACAAATAACCAGAATTTTTCGAGACACAAATTTCAACAACTCCATTAACTAAGGGACATAATCCAATAATCTAACACTATAATTGTGAAAAATCTTTTGTTATCATATTGTGGATTTGAAATTGAAATGAAGGGCATTCCTGATAAATTTAAAAAAGAAATTGAAACATTAGTTTGGGACTTTATATGGGAGGGGAAAGTTAATCAGATTAAAAGAGATGTATGTTGTTTAGATATAGAAAAGGGTGGAATGAGTATTGTTAATATAGATTCCTACATTAACAGTAGAAGAATCAAATTTATTTATCGTATCATTAATGAACCAATTGAAAATTGGAATACTATTGGAAAATATTGGTTAAGTAGACTTGATTTGAAATTTAATGAAACTTTTTTTATTTGTAAATGCTCAAATGTTTCATCCTTAACTGTAAACAGGTATCCCTTGTTTTATCAAAAATCAATCCAAGCATGGACAAAATTTTTACAATGTGTACAAAAGGTGGAAACCAAAACAGATATCTTACATGTTAGATTATTTGGGAATTGTAATATAACCTTCCAAAATAAACCTGTAATATTTTCTTCATTTTTAAGAAGTAATATAAAAACTATTCAAGACATATGGGATGAAAACTCAAAACAATTCATAGATTGTGATTTATTATATTCTAAGCTGATAGACAAGAGAAATTGTATCTCAGAATACTCTAAAATTAAGAAATGTATTCCAAAAGACTACTTAAATTTATTAAAAAATGAAAATAATGATATAGATAACAAAACTAAAAGTAGAAATAAAATGAAATTGTTAAATAATTTAAAACTTACAGATATTAGAGGCAAAATCATTAATACAAAGGAGGTTAAGATTAAAATTATACAAAAAATATTAAATAAAATATCATTACCAAAATGTCAAGACAAATGGAATAATGTTTATAATGAAGAATTTCACTGGCCAAAAATTTGGATTAATCTTAAAAGACTGGA
>MJUT01035204.1:403303-416703 GCA_002080005.1 Gigantidas platifrons
CGTCTTCTTTGGATATAATATCAACTGCTTTCAACCGTTCGCATGATACTGAGTCAGAATATATATGGCTATGGTTCATGGGCACTTATCTCTATAATTCTATTTAATATTTCAAAAAACGACCCCTCTTTGGTTCCTTGTATCTTGAGAAGCATAATAGCTAGATCAAAACAACTGTTACTGAAGTGAGAGCTACAAAAATGTAGATTTATACAGAATGCGATGATATAAACCCCATCAAAATCTTATCAGAAATAACTTACCATACATGTACATCTACCAAGATGATAAAACGGCTATAGTATACATATCTTCATAAAAATATTTAGAAAAATGTTGGTTTTGTATGGAGCTTTACTTGTTGCAAACGTTAAATACAGCTAGTTTGGCAATGTACACACATGTATTTTCTATATTATGTAAATCATGAAAAATTTGTACTTCAAGTCCTGTGTACATTTACATTTCTGTGTGGTTGTAGTAACTCCCTTCAATTTTAATATTCAGTAAAAGCAAAAGGGGAATGATAAGCAAATCAAGAGATCATTTTGAAGTTATTAATTTTTTTAATGCTTTTATGTAGATCTAGATCCTTCCCATTTTTAAAATATATATAGATTAGCAATTGATAAGATTTTTACCTGCTGCAACTGTAAGAAATGTTATGGATATCAGCCAAAAATCTTTACATGTTGATGCTTGTATGCCTCTTGAACATTTCGCATAACTCTTAGCAGGATGAGATGTAGTCCGAGATTCCTCTGCCGTTCGACGACTGTTGTTGTCGTTGAACGTCAGAGCGCTCTCCATAATGAAAACAGCGGATTTTTCTCCCCATTTCAGCCGTGGCACATTTCCACGTTTTGTGGCCATCAGATTTTATTTTCTATCCAAAACCCTAATATATATCGCTTCACCAATCATTTTTCTATTCATTCATAACCATCTTACCCTCAGAAATTGGTGTTACACTCCATTACAGCACAATTTCCCACAGACCATATGATTTCGTCATTTTGAACACTGACATTTTGAAATATTTGTCACGTGACTTCGAGAGAACTACGATTACCGCAATGTATCATGGGAGATGATTTGCATATATGATCTGACCTTGTCCAAAATAGGGGGAAACGTAAGACATGTTCTTTCCGAAGCACGCGGATAACACTGCCAAATGAATCATTTCTATCCAACATATTTTGTATTATTTCCTTCTGCTCTGATTTGAGCTGTAGATGGAACTGTTTGTCCTGCAGAATACGCTTTATATCATCTTGTATGTTTGTTTACGTATGCTAATTTGGTGCACTGTATTTAGTATCTCCCATCATGCAATGCATTGCTGTCATCTTTCAGTTAGTATCGCGAGATCACGTTAAAAAAATGGCAGTGAAATGACCAAATCATCGGGTGTAAGGAAAAAACGTGCTGTAATCGAGTGTAACACCACTCTCTGAGGGTAAGATGGTTATGAATGAATAGAAAAATGATTGGTGAAGCGATATATATTAGGGTTTTGGATAGAAAATAAAATCTGATAGCCACAAAACGTGGAAATGTGCTACAGTTGAGATGGGGAGAAAAATCCGCTGTTTTCATTATGGAGAGCGCTCTGACGTTCAACGACAACAACAGATGTAAATAGTCGTCGAACGGCAGAGGAATCTCGGACTAGATGAGATGGAGATCGGTAGGTCCTCTTCTGTCGTTTCTAATAGACTCCCATATCATCTCTATGTCTTGGACATGTTTGAAAATTTACCATAGAAATGTCTATTGCAAATATTCCACTTCTATATAGAATAAGAAGACCTTCTGGGGAGGTCAATCATCATCACTTGTAAGTTTCCCATATCATCTCTATGTCTTGGACATGTTTGAAAATTTACCATAGAAATGTCTATTGCAAATATTCCACTTCTATATAGAATAAGAAGACCTTCTGGGGAGGTCAATCATCATCACTTGTAACGTAAGTTGCCTTTAGTTGGGCACGTACATGTAGGCCAAGTTGCCTTTAGTTGGGCACGTACATGTAGGCCGTAAATGTCTTAAGAGTTGGCTTGTTGCATTGGACAACTGGGACACATATGGCAGTAGAAGCATAATGTTGTGCTGGGACACACTCTGATTTATACTAAAAAGCACATTTAAGCCAACCTTGATCATCAGGAATGACATAATTACCACCTTTCATTATACATTCCCAATGTAAACATTGAAGAGTATTTCAGGGGAGGTAACTAAGTAAAAAATGGGGCACCATGAAGGGTATTTTAGTGATTTTTTGTTTAAATTTGGTAATAATTTGTTAATTAAGACTAAAACGCATGCAGTGTAAGTGCCAGTTTACAGAATTAGAGAAGAAGTGTATATGTGGTGCATAACATGAAGAATATTTTGGTGAATATAGGAATATTTTACTCTGGTAGTTGAAAAAGGAGTTCTTTACGGCCACTTTATCACCTCATTTATTAGATTTGCACCAACTACAACACAGATATTATGTATCAAGTATTTTTATGTAATTGATTTAATATAAATATGTGAGTTCCAATCAGTATTGGTGGATTATTTTCAGAAAAAATCCTACTATCAGTCAGAAATTTTCCCACTTTTGTCTTTAAAATCACCACTTTTAATTTGTTCAAAAAGTACTATAATACTCATTTGCAAAACCTTCTAAATACTGAATATTTTATCCCTCTCTGTTATAAAAATAACAAAAAGAAACAAATTTAGGTTATTAACTTTTTGGAACACCATACTAGATCATTCCCTTTTTACCTCTCCTTATTTGGAAAGTTGGCACAATGCCAACTTGTATGCTTTAATGATTAAATCAGCTAAGGTCACCTAAGGGGGAGGGAAACGTAGTTTTAAGATGATAATTACATTATTTAGGAACTGAATTTCAGTAGTGCATATATCTAATAAACCATGTCAGCGTCCAAATATTGGACGCTTGGCAGATAATATCCTTGGGGTGAGCAATACATGTGTTCATATACTTTTAAATTTACTACATGCTTGGCTTTGAATTATTTAGCAAGAAAAATTGATAAGTCAATTGGTAAGTAGGCATCAACAAAATAGTGTGCTATGTGCTATCTTATTGGAGTGTCAGTTTATCACTATTTACTAGAACCTAACCAGTTTGCTTTTATATTTGTGTGAAAATACCATGTGTTTTATTATCAACTAGGTCAAAGAAGTGTTAGACTCGATACAAGTCCGTTTTTATTTAAAATTAAATAAATTTTACTATAAAAGTTGAAATCTTGACTGACTATGGCCACTTATCTTAACTAACAATACAGTCAAATCTTACCATGCAGTGACCTCTATTAAGCAGTAACCTGTATTAAAAGGTCACTTTTTTTCTTGTCCTTTCATAGAAAATTTAATGCGAATTGAACCTCTTTTAAGAGGTCACCTCACCTGTCTTTTAAGACACTTTTTCTTTGTCGTAAAGATGATCTCATAAATTCTGAATATAGATTTGACTGTATATCTTTACCGATTTCTTGTGGTCAGTCACTATTTCAATTTCCATAGCATCAATCAGAAAGAGACTTGTAGCAAGTCTATGGAAGTGTGTGTAACAACATGTCTGGCTTTGCAGCCGTATATTTGTTCTTAATAATATTTGTTCCAAAAGGACAAAATAATTGAATAATATTTATTCCATGGAACAAGTCTTATGGAATATTTATTCCACCTGTATAACATTTGTTCCACCTTTGAGAGTTACATTTATTATAGGTAAATGATATAATAAAAGTTCTTAAATATCAGGTGATTAGTTATGCAGAATAAATATTATATAATACTTGTACCTACCAAAATAAAATTATACAACACTTAATTGTAACTACCGTACAAGAAATAAAACTCAAATTATATGTCCTCTCCATACAATATATTATATAATAAAAGTTCCGGATAGGAAATTATTTCATGTAATACATGTTCCATTGTACTGGTATTTTTATTATGTCAGTGGAACATGTATTACATAAAATAAATTCCTTTTGGAACTTTTATTACATAATAAATTTTCTTAGGAATAAATAGCATAGAGGAACTTCTGTTCCGTCACATCTGGCAGATATTATTTTATAATTTATTATGAATTAAAGGTTTTAATCTAATCTTACAGGGATGTAATATAGAATAATGTAAATTTAAATCACAGACAGACATCTACGATTATAGTTTTTGTAATCAGACTGATTCTGATGATTGGACAATTTTTGAATTACCTGTCAAATGTGACCATTGACCACAACAAATTTAATAACAGAATAGAAGTTTCTAACCTATTTTAAACAACTGTATCATACTTGTAAAGTTCAAATGTGTGACAGCAAACATCATTGGGTTAGGGTTACGGTTATGGTGCTTAAAGCCACGTTCAACAATATTTCAGTTATATCGTGGCGGTCAGTTTTATTGGTGAAGGAAACCAGATGCCCTGTAGAAAACTACCTGTCGCAAGTCACTGACAAACTTTATCACATAATGTTGTATTAAGTACACCTCGCCATGAACGGGATTCTAACTCACTACTTCAGTGGTGATGGGCACTAATTGCATATGTAGTTGTAAATCCAACTACCATACAATCACAACCACGACGGCCCCAAACAGCATTGGTGTTAACAGAAAGGAACAAATATACAATAATGTATATATATATCAGTCTGTCAAGCAACTCCTGATTTTCCTTATTTTTCCTGATTTTGAGCTGTTCCTGATTTTTTCCTGAATTTGTTAGATAAACTCTTGACAACTCCTGATTTTGGAACTTTTTCCCCACAAAAAAAAATAACATAGTAATATGTTGAAATTATTTTAGTGTAAAGCATCTTATCAATAAAAGGAGGTGAGGAAAATGGCCTAAGTAAGACCCTTTACCCTGACAATTACATTCTGACATTCTGATAATGACCTTCATCTGGAATCAAAAACACCATGCTTAAATTTATATATTATGGCCTGAAAGCTCTTACTTAGAGGGGAGGAAGGCGGCCATTTTTTTTTTTGTATCGTTTTATCACTTTTATATAAATCTCCTGATAATCTCCTGATTTTTAACTAAAAACCCTCCTGATTTCCTAATTTTTTGAAGCCATAAAGTGCTTGACAGACTGATATATATATATATAAACAACTTTCAGGATGTCTGGACTATTTCATTTTATTATAGGATTAAAGATCAATTATTTTTTCCTAGATAAAGTAAGAAATTTATAGAATAGTGGTAGTTTTGAAGGTCGAGACAGACATTATCACTAGAATCAGACTCACTGTCATACTAGTGATATTGTCTGACCACCTACTAGCTGTGATAATGTTGTTTTTGTCAGTAAGGTGTTTGATGTCACAGACTGACCGATATTTTTCAGTAACAGAGTCAGTTTATTGATACTGGCAATATCACTCTGTGAGATCAAAGGATAAATGTCAAAATTACTGATATTAAATGTTATCAGCTGTCAACATAGATTACTGACAAATAGCATGCCATTGATCATGGACTTTTTTGTTTTTTATGTTGATCAGAAATTTATAAAATCTGCTTAAGTGGACCAAATGGAGAAATGCTATTCAGGAATTATAACTTAGATTGAACCAACAATATATATAAATGAATTGTGAATATTAAATAATTTACAACTGTATCATGTATAAGGAATTAAAACTTTGTACACATAATTCACATATTTGTTGAGTTATTGTAACCATATTTGATTATTTTCCAGAAGAAGCAAAGTTTGGTCATGCCCTTGTTATCCCACATGACAGTGTTGAGAACAGTTTTGCTGAGCTTGTCAAAACAAAGAAACCATCGAAGAGAAAACCATTTCATCATGTGACTGACCTGGACCTAAATGATTGGTCAATAGCAATATCTGAAATGTCAGTTGAACATGTAAGTTCAGAGACTTTCACTCTGTGTAAATATCACGCATAATCACCTTTAGGTTCCTGACAATTCCCTCAACTATAGAATTCATAACTGACAATTCAGTAAATAGTAGAATGGGTTACTGCCAATTCAGTGATTTGTAGAATGAGTTACTGACAATTCAAAAAGTAGTAGAATGGGTTAATGCCATCTCACTAATCTGTAAAAATGAGTAACTGATAATTCAGTGATCTGTAGAATGAGTTACTGACAATTCAGTAATCTGTTAAATGAGTAACTGACAATTCAGTATTCTGTAGAATGAGTTAGTGGCAATTCAATAATCTGTAGAATGAATAACTGTCAATTCAGTAATCTGTAGAATGAGTAACTGACAATTCAGTAATCTGTAGAATGAGTTACTGACAATTCAATAAGTAGTAGAATGGGTTAATGCCATCTCACTAATCTGTAAAAATGAGTAACTGATAATTCAGTGATCTGTAGAATGAGTTACTGACAATTCAGTAATCTGTAAAATGAGTAACTGACAATTCAGTATTCTGTAGAATGAGTTAGTGGCAATTCAATAATCTGTAGAATGAATAACTGTCAATTCAGTAATCTGTAGAATGAGTAACTGACAATTCAGTAATCTGTGGAATGGGTTAGTGACAATTCAGTATTATATAGAATGGGTTAGCGGCAATTCAGTAATCTGTAGAATGAGTTAATGGCAATTCAGTAGTCTGTAGAATTAGTTAGTGGCAATTCAGTAATCTGTAGAATGAAATTTTGGTTTTATTTGGAGAAAACAAAATTGTCTAATTTTAGTTTCACATAAACATTTTTATTATCCCTTCGCCAACGAAGTTGCAAAGATATATAGTAACACTACCGTCCGTCCTTCCTTCCTTCCATAACATCCTTGTGGTGAACACTCTAGAATCAACATCCTTCAATGGATCTTGACCAAACTTGGTACATGTACATACTTAGTCCTTAAGAGAATCTGGAACCCTATTGATTTTCTAGGTGAAAGGCCAAGGTCACCGGGTCAAATTTGTAGGTGAAGGGATACGCCACGCTTTGCGTTGCCCTTGTTTGTAATTTATTACATAGATGCATGTGAAATATGTCATCATAATCAAAAATAGTTTTTAGCATCCCACAATAAAAAACCATTTCCTTTTTAAGCATTGTATTAGCACAAAATAAAGTGTATGATCTATGTTATAAAAGGTATAACTACTCTTACATTCCAAATATTAAAAATATAACATGAATAACTGAAAAACGATAATAATTCACTCATGCATTAACATGCATTTGTGAATTACTGCATTGATTGGTTACTCGTGAGTTATTTTCGATATGCAGAAAGTAGTTATCCAATGTATAATATCTATTTTTATCCTATGTTTGATCTATTTTTAGCCTATGTTTGACTCAATGATTAACAACCACCAAACAGCAGTTATTATTCCTTTTGATGAATCAGCTGTTATCCAGGAAGTAAAAAAACATATAACGGATACTATTGCCAAGGTCGTAACAAAGGTATGTAATTAAAACATAGATATCAAATTTAATTTGGTTTAGGTTTATGGTGTTTAACGCCACTTTCAACAATATTTCAGTTATATTGTGGCGGTCAGTTTTATGATTCCCACATTTAGACAGAAGATACCATGTTTATGGTGTTTAATGCCACTTTCAGCAATGTTTCAGGTATATTGTAGGGGTTAGGAGATACTATACTTATTCAGTGTGTGTTTAGTTTGATGAAACCGATAACATTAAGAAATAAACACATCAGAAAATGATTATGGGCTTGAAGCAGGGGTGTGGAATTGCTATTCCCAACTCATCTGACTTGTACATAGAACCTGTAGTAAAAGTAGATTTTACTGACTAGCTTGTCCTGTGACAAGGCATACTAATTTTCAGAATATTGTTCTTGCAAAGGGTATTTTTGTTTTACAGATATAGTTTCTCAAATAATAATTTATTTGTTAATATTTAATGGTCAAAACTCAAATGTTTCATATTTTTATACCCCTCTCAACAAAGTTAACAAATCCTCGATAAAAATACTATCGTTGATATATGTTTTGCATGAAATGGAAATTCTCATCACATCTCACATCAAACATTTCACATCTCAGGCTTGGCCTTTGGTGTGAGATTGAGAAATCCATTCTCGCAAAACAATTCAACCATAGTATATATATCAAGGTGTCAATTCCCTATAAAATCCTATAATTTTCTTTAAATTTGGAGATTCCTATATTTTCCCTATTATTCTTTGAAATCCCTATAAAGCCCTATATATATATATAAAAATCAGTGAAAAAAATGTAAAATCATAAAAATAATACTCTGCTCATATAAAACAACTGTGTGAATCATAAAATTTTCCATTTTATACAAGAATATCATGTAGATCGTATGTTCAGTTGTCAAATCACACTTTTTATTTTCCAATTTATCTATCATTTTAGGGNATGCGAAGCTGAGGTCCATATAGTATTTTGTGGGTGACAGACCGGTCCATAAACTGCCATATGGCCCGAAGTCCCGTGAACTATTTGTTATATTATACTTCGCGTCCAAAAACAAGCTCAATCATCTCCCGAAATAAAGATTCGAAAACGAGACAGTCCACTGCCGGTCCATATAACGTTATATGTACCGGCTGCGCTAACAAAGACAAATAGGGAAAATAAAAACGTAAAGTATAATATATATATATATACAGTAAAACCTCGTTATATCGCCACCATTTGTCTAGCCAGATTTTGGCATTATAAAGGGGTTTGGCGATAGGTCGAGGGAAATGCATTATAGAATCAATGGGGAAATTAGAAAAGGGGACACACAAAATTTATGGTGCTAAGCGAGGTGGCAAAAGAAACGAGGGGCCTTGTAACGAGGTTTTACTGTATTACCGAAAGTGACCATCACTGACTACTTATTTGTGTTTTTTATTTATACTTGTTAGACTGCTTTTACAACTGAATATTTACAAAATAAAGTAGAAGAAGTCAAGAAAGTAAGAGTTGATATGGAGGTCGATGATTTCATGACAGTTCAAAATGTGTGTAAACAACATTTCCATGGCGATATTCTAGGGTAAATATTATACAAATATATTTTGTGACTTTAATGATATGAATTAGTTATAGAAGCCAGGGATGTCACATTTAGTAGAAGGGGCCATCATGGTCGTGATCGTATAGTAGTTGGATATATAACTACCTGAGCAATCAGTGCCTATCACTACTAAATTTGTTATTTCGAATCCTGCTCATGCGAGGTGTACTTGATACAACATTATGTGATAAAGTTTGTCAGTTACTTGTGGCAGGTGGGTAATTTTCTGCGGGTACTCTGGTTTCCTCCACCAATGAAACTGACCGCTACGATATATTGTTGAAAGTAGCATTAAACACGATAATCCTCCTCCTCCTTCTATTACAACATTGTTTTATGTTGGAGCAAATAATAAGTATTGATTGTAAAGATGGTATAAAAAGAAATGGGGGTTAGGGTTATGGTGTTTAACGCCACTTTCAACAATATTTCAGGTATATCATGGCGATCAGTTTTATTGGTGGTGGAAACCGAAGAAAATCAACAACCTGCCTCAAGTCACTGACAGACTTTATCACATAATGTTGTATCAAGTACACCTCGCTATGAGCGGGATTCAAACTCACAACGGTAGTAGTGATAGGAACTGAATGCATATGTAGATTTAAATCCAACTACCATATGATGAGGACCATGACGGCCTTTAAGTGTTCCAATGCCAAAATAAGATTTAGTGTTCCAGTACATGTACCAAAATAAGATTTAGTGTTCCAGTACATGTACCAAAATAAGATTTACTTCCCAAAGTCATACTTTCATACTTTGGGCAGACCTTTGGCTGAACATGATCAGAGCAAAAATCATTTGCTTTGTTTTCTCCAATTATACTAGTTCATGTCCAATTATAATTTGCTTTTTGCCTGAAAATATAATACCGGTATAACTTTTTTGTTAATGCTATTTCACCATTCCTTTCCATGTCATCATGACAAAGTTTTGTTTTTAACAATTGGCTGTTCTGACAACCATTTTCTCTCTTGAAACTCATTGTTTATAGTTACGAGAATGCTAATGAGGGAGCCATCATGGCCGTGATCGTATGGTAGTTGGATTTAAAGCTACCTATGCAATCAGTGCCTATCACCACTGTTGTTGAGTTCGAATCTGGAACAGGCGAGGTGTACAACATTATGTGATAATATTTGTCAGTGACTTGCGACAAGTCGATGGTTGCAGAGATGAGTCCTCCAGTTTCCTCCACCAATATAACTGAAATATTGTTTAAAGTGGCATTAAACACCATCAAACAAGCAAACAAACAAGAATGCAAATGGAATTATAGAGGTCTGTTATCCATAAGAATTGCACTTATTTTAAATCAAATTTATTAATTGAAAATATCTGCCAGTTTTTCCTTTCTGTTTGTCTTCACACGCCTTTTCAACTTGTAGTCCCTCAGAGTTATGATTTTTTGATGATCTTGTCTTTCTTTGTACTTAAATAACTATGGATAAAACTAGGAATTGTAGGTTTAGGTATTCGTAATGTTTTACTTTTCTGAGTGTCTGTATAACAATAATATTTTTCCTGTCCTGATCCATTTCAAACCCACTTTTCATAAAGCTGCTTGTGGGGCCGTTATAACTGAAATATTGTTGAAAGTAGCATTAAACACTATCAAACAAACAAACAAACAAACAAACATAAAGCTGCTTGCTGAATATACTTCATGGCATCTGACAACAGATAACATCAAATAAAACGACAATACAAAACATATATTTATAAAAAAATTGACTTGGAATCTCTACTTTCACTTTTGGAAACAGATACAGGATGCCATATTGATGAATAATCTTTGCACTACTCTGTATATTGCTAGTATGGTTCTTTTAAACATGAAATGGTTTCATGCATGAGTGAGCAAATATTACCTTTTTATAAGTTGTTAATCAATACAGTTTTAATTTATTATAGGCTAATCTGCTTATTAATCAACATGTTTTTTTCTTTTTCAGAAATCTCAGTTACAAGAATGAACTCCTCGGATGTCTTCTTTCACGAACACCATTTACTAGATCTAATCCGTATTTTGAAGCAGAATTAGTTGAAACAAAAATATTAACTGACGACGGAAATGTGGATAGCGTTAAGGTGGTAGATCCTTCAGAGGATTCAGATGATGATGACGATGATGAAGGAGAAACTAAATCTGGTGTTTTGATTGGTTGCCTGTTTAACAAACTTTTTAGTTGTTTGAACCCATTGGAGATTGATGTTGACAAAGGAGGCGAAGTGTCCACGTAAGTTTTCTGTTTGTTTGGTTGTTTGTTTTATGGTGTTTAATGCCACTTTCAACAATATTTCAGTTATATCGTGGCGGTCAGTTTTATTGGTGGAGGAAACTGGAGAACCTAGTGAAAACCACCGGCCTGTCATAAGTCACTGACAAACTTTATCACATAATGTTGTACACCTCGCCCTGATCAAGATTCAAATTCACAACATGAGTGGTGATAGGCATTGATTGCATAGGTAGTTGTACATCCAAACATAACAAACACCATAAAACAACCAAGCAAACAACAATCAATGCAATCATATCTATACTGCCTGTGGCCTCATTTTACATGCTGCTCATTTTTATTTCCTTGTACATTGACTTTTCTTCAAAATCAAAAATCTTGCAAAACATGCATGGTGTACAAGCAGTTTTTAAAAATGATGAAAACCAGTTGGGCGAAATAACAAGACCATGATTTCTATTTTCATATGTGAACTGTCTTGTCAAAGGACTGTTTGTTGTATTCATGGCGATATAATCAAGAATTTAATATTTCAGATTTGATTTTGGAAACTCCAAAAGATTTGGCTTTGGCATAAAGGGAGAATGGGTGTCAGAGTATATTCCAAGTTCAAAAGCATCATTCTTTGCATGTAGTAATGGTTTAGAGGTAAGTACGTGTATATACAGTAAGAAAAAAATACATTTATTGTTCTTAATATTGAAAAAAAAAAATGCATACAAGAAAGAGATACATATAGTGGTTAAATTTCTGCATTAGAATTCAGGCCAATTTCCCTTTGACGGTAATTAGCGATGGAAATTAACAAGCTGAAATATTTATGACAATTTGGTCATAGGAGAAATAGATTCCCTTTCTGTTACCAGTGGATTATTATATATCTCCACTCGAGATAGTTAAATTTGAAAATTTAAGATATTCAAATTTGAAAATTTAAGATAATTAAATAGGAAAATTTAAGATAGTTAAATTTGAAAATGTAAGATAGGTAAATTTGAAAAAAAATCGTTTCACTTTGTAGTATTGTGAAAACTACTCAATGGAATGGAATAATCCAAATTGATAATTGAAGTTGGATATAGAAGGATTATTTTGAGCCAATAGCCTGGCATTTCACTGCATGATTTTAATCTGATATTTTAACAGAATGTAGAGGAATCATGTACATTTCACAAAATATATGGTCTTGGAAAGGTTAAACTTGATATAAAATAGCCAGGTAGGCTCGAAAAAAACACAAATTTAGTAGAAAATGTTAGAGAAATTAATTAGTGGTTTTACACCATTAGACATACATCTAAATTGTGTCCTTACTGACTTAAGAAAAGGTAAATTCATGTTACTTTTGTGTTGAATTTTATTTACAGGATAATAAAGATCTGACTGGTGTCACAGTGATAGAAGATGTTCTATATCCTCTCATTGCTGTGATTGGTGAAAAAAACAATGCTTCAAAAATCAGACTGTTGAACTTAGCAAAACCACCTGAGGTTTGTACTGTAATACTAAGTAGATATCGTGGATAGGAGAGAATACACAGTATGGGTACCTGTGGGACTCAAATGACGTGTTTACGTAAGTTTGTGGGCACGTTACCGTTTCCGATCATCAACTGTCAAAACCGGGAGGGTTCAATGTAAGTTTTTATGTTTATATGTGGTAGTAAACATTGCTAATGAAGACAACAAATTACAGACACCTGCTGATATAATAATACCTTTATACGGCAGGAAAATTTAAAGCATATCTGTTGAACTGAAATATCCTTTTTTTACACTTAAACTTGATTTTGATGTTGCGTAAACATTGAGATCATTGTTTTCTCGCTGAATTCAGCAAGGACGACCCTGATTGTCCCCCGACGTTTCGTCGAAGGGGACTATAGAAATGGGTGTCGTCCGTCCGTGTGCTTTTTGGTTTCCAGATGATAACTTATGAATGAATAGTCAGATTGAAGCTAGGTGTGGTATGTAAGTGTATCTTATGAAGAACTAGGTCAAGTTCGATAATGACAATTTTTCAACTATTTTTACTAGAGTTATGGCCCTTTTTATACCTCAAAATTGCTAAATATTTGGTTT
>MJUT01035204.1:435321-454132 GCA_002080005.1 Gigantidas platifrons
GTCAATGACAAAATGGTATGTAAACCTATTGGGGGGGGGAGGGATTGTTATTTCAAATTCTATGTCAATGACAAAATGGTATGTAGACCTAATAGAGGGGGGAAAGTTGTTACATCAATTTCTATGTCAATGACAAAATGGTATGTAGACCTATTGGGGAGAGGGCATTGTTACTTTACATTCTATGTAAATGACAAAATGGTATGTAAACCTATTTGGGGGAAGCATTGTTACTTCAAATTCTATGTAAATGACAACATGGTATGTAGACCTATTGGGAGGGGTGATGTAGCATAAACAATTCTATGTAAATGACAAAATGGTATGTAGGTCTATTGGGAGGGGGAGTAACATAAAAACTTACATCAAATTCTATGTATAGTAATTGACAAAATGGTATGTAAACCTATTTGGAGGGGTTTTTTATACAGTAAAACCTGTCTAAACATTGGGACCAGCTTTTGTGTTCTGAATATACAGTTGTTCTATGTATACAGGTTTACTTAACAAAGATTTCATACATTGGGCCTTTATTTAAAGTTTGGTTTAGACATGTTGTGATTGATGTGAACAGTCATATTATCAAGCATAGTTTTTAGCTCACCTGGCTTTTGCCATCACTTGTCGTCCGTCGCCGTCTGTCTGTTCGTCCGTCGTACTTCGTAAACTTTAATCTTCTCCTCAGAAACCACTGGGCCAATTGCAACCAAACTTTGGTGGAATGGTATTTGTATGACCCTCTTCCAAAATTGTGTCCGTTGATCCAGACTTCCAACCAAGATGGCCACCAAGCTAAAAATAGAAAAAAGGGGGGATGAAATTTTAATTGTCCATTGCTGCTATAGTATAAGTCAAAAGGAGCTCAAATTTTAATTGCAGCTACATGGCAAGGAGTAGTTTAACATATATTTCGGGTTTTTCTGTGAAATTTTTCTTTCAGCCGATTTATACCGATTATGCAAATTAGACATATTTTGATAAAAGATCACATTTAAATCTTTTCCTCTGAAACAGCTGAACCAAATTAAACCAAACCTGGCAGGGATGGTCCCTGGGTGGGCTCCTTTCAAAATTTTGTTCGACAGCCCTGCCTTCCATTCAAGATGGCTGCTGTTACTAAAAATAGAAATTTCTTCAATTGTCCATTGCTGCTTTAGTATAAGTCAAAATCAGCTCAAATTTTAACTGCAACTACATGGCATTGAGTAGTTTAACATATTTGTTGGGTCTTTCTGTGAAATTTTTCTTTCAGCCGATTTTTACAGATTATGCAAATTAGGCATATTTTGATAACAGATCACATTTATATTTTCTACTCTGAAATCGCTGAACCAAATTAAACCAAACCTGGCAGGGATGGTCCCTGATGGGTCCGTTTCAAAACTGTGTCCGACAGCTCCGCCCTCTATTCAAGATGGCTGCTGTTACTAAAAATAGAAATTTCTTCAATTGTCCATTGCTGCATTAGTATAAGTCAAAATGAGCTCAAATTTTAACTGCAGCAACATGAAAATGAGTAGTTAAACATATATTCCGGGTTTTTCTGTGAAATTTTTCTTTCAGCCGATTTATACCGATTATGCAAATTAGCCATATTTTGATAAAAGATCACATTTAAATCTTTTCCTCTGAAACCGCTGAACCAAATTACACCAAATCTGGCAGGGATGGTCCTTGGGTGGGTCCCTTTCAAAATTGTGTCCGACAGCCCCGCCCTCCATTCAAGATGGCTGCTGTTACTAAATATTGAAATTTCTTCAATTGTCCATTGCTGCTTTATTGTAAAGCAAAATGAGCTCAAATTTTAACTGCAGGTACATGACAATGAGTAGATTAAAATATATTCTGGGCTTTTCTGTGAAATTTTTCTTTCAACCAATTAATACTAATTATAGAAATTAGGCATATTTTGATAAACGATCACATAAATCTTCTCCACTGAAACTGCTGAACCAAATTAAAGCAAAGTTGGCTGGGATGGTCCTTGGGTGGTCCCCTTTCAATCGTGTGTCCGACAGATCCGCCCTCCATTCAAAATGGCTGCTGTTACTAAAAATAGAAATTTCTTTAGTTGTCATTTTCTGCTTTATTACAAATCAAAATGAACTCAAATTTTAACTGCAGCTACATGGCAATGAGTAGTTTAACATATATTCTGGGTTTTTCTGTGAGATTTTTTCAGCCAGTTTATTCCGTTTAGGAATATTATGAGATAAAAATCACATCAAAATCTTTTGCTCAGAAATTTGAGTTGAAATGATCTTTGGGTGGCCCACTTTCAAAATTATGTGTAACACCCCCATTTTCTATTTCAACTTTAGATGTCAAATTGAAAACCAGGTGAGCGATTACAGACTTCTGGGAGCCTCTAGTTTTTTCTCACGTAACCTGATTGTTTTATACAAAAATTATAGTTATTTCTTAGGGTCTTCTAGTTATTTTGGAAATTACTTTAGTATAGTATAGTTTCAACTGGCTCTATGGTTTATTAGTGTTTAACGTCACTTTCAACTATATGTCGTAGTTATATTGTATTCAATTATTTATATTATATTATATTTGATTTCATTTAAGGTTCATGAATATGCGATGACCCTCAGGTCAGATGGACTTTTTCCAACCGTCTTCACCAATGCTAAAATCGATAAAGTTGCCATGCTGAAAATCCTCAACTTTTATCCAGAAACAGCAGAGAACAGAAAGAAGGCAAACTTGGAGGTACAGTCTTATTTGATTTATCAGTAACACTGACAATGAAGGCCGGGTAGAATCTACTTTGGCGGACCACGGAAGTCAGATATTGTAATAATGACCCATAACCTTTCATTTCGTTACCATGCAGATATGAGAACAAAAGGGTTAAGGTTAGGGTTAAGGTCTGCTAAAGTAGAAGTACTCTTGAAGGACTTTGAACTATTGCTAGCACTTGGCGTTCTTCATACTTTTGACATTTGACATGGACCCCCAAAGCAACAAACATGAATGAACCGAAACTGTACATGAATGGTCATTGGATGGTCCATTCCAAGGTTGGCATTTTTTAGGTAGAAAGGAATCAAAGATGGCTGCTTCTGCAGGACCAGGTTTTAATTTAAGATCCTATAAGAAAACAAATAGAAGCTTTAAACACAACAAAGGTGTGATTTTCGTTCTGTATATTTAAAAGGGAATTATATAGCTTGATTTATGCTTGACTACTAAAATGTATTATCTTTAATTGAAAAAAAAAAAAATTATATATATATATAAAGCATTAATACCATCAGACAGTGTTTTGTAAAGATATAAATATATTATTCCAGCAAAAAGAAAAAAAAAAGAAGAAAGTAAACAAACAGGAAAAAGTTGAAAAAGCGAAAAATGAACCATGTCCTGTTTTTAGAGATTGTGAATTTTTGGTTGTCGAGATTGGAAAAACAGCTGGAAAGTTACAACTTGTAGAAGAACAACTAAAAGGAGATATGTTTACTAGTACAATAGAAAATATCAACAAAGCAATAGATTATCATGAAAAGTAAGTTTAATTAGCAATGAAGGGAGATAATCAAAATGGCTGCCTAAGATGTGTATTTTGGATTATTTGATAATGGGTGTTTAATGTCACTTTCAACAACATTTCAGTTATATCATGACAGT
This sequence comes from Gigantidas platifrons, assembly GCA_002080005.1. Lineage (NCBI taxonomy): Eukaryota > Metazoa > Mollusca > Bivalvia > Mytilida > Modiolidae > Gigantidas > Gigantidas platifrons. The sequence goes on from MJUT01035204.1 coordinate 438,958, forward strand.
CAATTTTATTGGTGGAGGAAACCGGAGTACAGAGAGAAAAACGACCTGCTGCAAGACACTGACAAATTTTATCACATAATGTTGTATCAAGTACACCTTGCCATGAACAGAGTTCGAACTCACAACTTTAATGGTGATAGGCACTGATTACACAGATAGTTGTAAATCCATTGATAGCAACAAAGCGAAAAACCACCTCTCACCTCAACTCATTGAACTTGAAAATAAGACAATGGCATTTTTTTTGGTGTAATTTGTTATTTTTCCAACAACAGATTTATACATACATGATTCTATATACACAATGTTTCTGTACACAAAAGTTACAATGTATAAAAGTTGGTCTTCATACCTTTTGAAATTCAAAGTTAGCATTTTAAGGTATACATATATTTGAGTATTATAGATATATTTTAATATTAACCTTTCAATACCGCCTCCAGATCTAACCATTTTCTGTTAACATTGGCATTTAATGTTGGAAATCCAGGACAGGCACAAACTTGTTGCAGGGTTAAACTGGTTAATGGGATTCCAACACTCCTCTCTTGATAAATGGGTCTCCAACGGCAACACATATAACCAAATGCTAAAAAACCTGCACAGATTCGCTTATACTCCAGAAGATCACATAATATCACAAAAACAAATGACAACATAAACAGGGATAGCACATTAGGACGGTTGATCAATGTCGGTAGTTAACTGTCTACTTACTAAGGAAGATAGAGTCTGTTGTCTAAAGACCATTACTCTTTGGACAAAAAAATCATAACCAATACTTCTTAAATATTTAATATTAATTAGTCATAAACATCTAAAGAAATTAATGGTTTTCATAGGATATTATATTGAATAATTCTTTTGCAGAAATTTCCGAGACCTGGATATACATGGTCAAACTGTATATTCTACATTGTGCCAGGCTAAGGAGAAAATAGAGAGTCTAGTACAAAAACCCAGCAGAATTAAGTACATGTCAATGGATATCACAACTGGTCAGGTAAACATTCTTTATTATCGGTGATTTGGAAAATTTTTTCTTTTAATCTCGCAGAGTTATGAATCTGATGCTGGAAATTATCTGTCCATGTGACATAAAATATATGAGGGTTAGAGTTGTGGCATTTAACACCTCTTTCAACAATATTTCAATTATATCATGGTGGTCAGTTTTATTGGTTGAGGAAACCGGAGTTCCTGGAGGAAACCACCTACCTAGCAAATGTCAAACTCTATCACATAAAGTTGTAATGAGTACACCTTGTCATGAGCGGGATTTGAACTCACAACTTTAGTGGTGATAGGCATTGATTGCAGAGGTAGTTGTAAATCCAACTACCATACGATCACAGCCACGACAGCCCCTAATATTACTTAGAGAACTGTAAATATCAGACATAAATATATCTAATAAACTCAGGTATTAACATGAGAAATGAGGTCAATTTTAATTTCAGAGTATATGCTGGAATTTCATGTATCGCTGTAAAACATAGAACATTTTGAAAATTTGGTTTAAAAAAAAAGGTTATGAAAGTGGCATTAACCTTAAAAAATTAAAATATGTATTTTTATCTTTTTTATTATTTGTGTTATGGTTTATTGAGCTTTTCTTCATTTTTTATAGGGTTTAGACAAAGTAGTGGACAGGCTGACAGATATTTTGGACTGTCGGTTAAAACATCAGGAAATAAAATATAACCTTTCAAGGAAAACTCATGGTCACATGGCTACTGTCATGGAAACAGTGAAACAGCAAAAGATTATAGAATTTGGTTCAGGACTTGAAGGCTTTGAGGAAAAAGTTCTGAAACTTAATGGAAGAGAATTCTTACAGATTGCTAAATTACTTCACGAACAGGTTTGATGCTGATCTTAATTTTACAGTGACCCCTCTGTAATCCGAACCCTGAATAAAATGGAATCCTGTATAAAATAAACATGACATTTAAATAGTAAGAATGCATGAAATCTTTGCTGATTTAACCTGTATAAACCAAACATCTGTCTATTCCAAATACACGAAACTGACAATACCTCACCGGTGCTGTGGAGACTCAGTCTAATTCAGATCCCTAAATAAAACGCAATCCTGTATAAAATAAAAACGAACTTTAAATAAAGTCCCAATGTATGAAATCTTTGTTAATTTAACCTGCATACACCAAACACCTGTCTATTCCGAACACAAAAGCTTTTGCTATGAAGATTCAGTCTGTATTCAGAACCCTAAATAAAACGGAATCCTATATAAAGTAAAAACCTTTTTAAATAGTATCTGTGTGTATTATTTCATAGTTCTTAGCTGTTGCTTACATTCTGGTATATAAAACATAATAAGATCAAAGGAAAAGAATGCATTCCTTTGCATTTTGAATATCGAAAATAAATCACAAATAACTAAACAATGCAATAAGTAACGAATTTGCGTTAGTGCACTAGTGAATTACCATCATGTTTTTCAATTATGAGTTATTTATTTTTGATATTCGGAATGCAAAAGTAGTTAATCAAGTAAAGGTTAGAGAATACTGGATGGTCAACCTTTTTATTTCATAGATGTTATTCTTTTGTTTGTGCTAAGAACACGTTTCAAAAGGACTTTATTATACCGGTGGAGTGGGGTATACTGTTTTACCTCTGTCCGTCTGTCCTTCCGTCCGTCCCAAGATATTTTTCATTGCATTTTTCTCTGCAACTATTGATGGCAGAAATCTGATATTTGGTCACAAGCTTCATATAGATACCTCATATCATGGGAAGCGTTTTTGGACCCGTCACATGCCTACTTCCTGTTTGCCGAAGAGCAGGGGTATCATAAGTGAGCATTAGCTCACAGTTCATCTTGTTTTTCATTGTTAGAGGCACTCAATGTATTTTTGATTGTGACGTCGTGCAGTTAAATAAAAGTTTTTGATTTCACTGGGTAAAATACTTTTTGTTTTTCCATTTGAAATCTGAGTTTTTCACTTGTTTCTATGTAATAATTGCTTCTGTTGTTAAGTTTGAAATTGTTCATACCCTCTTGTAATATATATTCATTCTTGACATGTTAAAATAGATATGTAGATTAGTTAAATTTAAATGAAATTTCTAAATATTGTGAATTTTTGCAAAATAATTAACTTTCACAAAAAAGAAAGACTATGCAATAAATAATAAAAATTTGAAGATACCATCAGAAGCCATAAATTGAAGACAATATGATAACCAAGGGAAAAAGAATGAAAAGACAAGCAGTGATCTACCAAACACTACACAGAAAACAAAAGATTGAGCAAAACAAACTCCAATAAAGACCAGGAGTGAACTCAGGTGCTCCTGATGGGTTAGCAAATCCTGCTCCAGTGACACTGGTCATGTTACTGTTAAACGACATAAACATCAAATGATATGGAAATAATAAGCTCATGAAGTGAGCTATTTATGACTGAAGCATGGTAAAATTAAATCAATAAAGGAATAATGACGAATACCATTTACTTTGACTAAAACAGAAATCCGGGTTACCGCTTTTCGAGAACCCTTGAGAGACACGAAAGGTATCAAAGAGCATCCGATCCAATCGTAGCTGCTCGGTCATTCTCGCTACGCCTAGTGTAGCAGAAATTGCCAAGTAGTCACGATTGATACCGGTTTTGCGAGCTTTTCAGGCAGTGCCTGTTTCATATTATAAATTGTTTGTATTTTTTAGGGTAAAATAGCCTTGATTAAGCTGCGTTCTAAGACGGTGATTGCAGACATTCCATTCCTAATGTCAGTTATGGAGAACTTGGATAAGATGTCTACGATGCAGTTAGCTAATAAACTAACGACTGTCATCAACGAATCGTCACATGTGTGGACTACTGAAAGTGCAATATCTCATTTCGTAGGGAAAGATGAAAGTATAAAAGAAAAGGTGGGAATTTGTCACAAGAATTTCATTATTAATATCCAATTATTTTGCATATAAGCAGCTTTTAGCTAACAAATTATATTTACAGTCATCAATCTTTATATACAGCTTTACTATGTATGGCCCTTTCAAAATTTAGCTAAAAGGGTTAGGGTTATGGTTTTGACGCCACTTTCAACAATATTTTCAGTTATTTTGTAGCAGTCAGCTTTATTGGTGGAGGAAACCGGAACACCTGGAGAAAACCACCGACCGATTAAATCACTGACAAATTTGATCACATAATATTGTACACCTTGCCCTGAGCCGGATTCGCACTCACAACATCAGTGGTGATAGGCACCGATTTTATAATTTTATAAGTAATTTTATAAGTAGTTGTAAATCCAACTACCATACGATTACGACCATGACAGCCCCTAATTACTGACTGTATTACTGCACCAACATTTTTGTGACAGATTGAATTTGGAGCAGCTTAAATCTGAAAATAATTTCTCCCTTCATGTCTCATGTTTTGACAAAAAGCAAAGTAAGATCATCCTTATTGATATTTGATATTGTATATTTCACAATTTTCTATCTCAAAGTAACGTAATGGGATTCGCTGTGGTTTGAAAGTTATCGGTAGTTTCTAAAAATGTCCTTTAACTAATCAAAGACAACTTGTGACATTGCAATCATATTGAGTACTTTAAAAAAAAAAATTGTTGAAAATTACCATCTTTTCGAGATTTTTATATCAACTATATGCCTAATTTATTTATAGTGTTACACACACCAGATTAGAAATATGGCACACACGTTCATTTTACATGTAAGAATAGCATGAAAAATTTGTCACACACTTAGTAAATATAGCTCTTGACCTACATTTTGACCTCTCTATGGCCGACAGCTATGTACTTTTACAGAAAACAGGATACATGTAAGCAATTAAAATCAAATCCATTTAATAATATGATATTAACGAGGGTAGCTGTATTGGCCTGGGGCAAAGCTGAAGGCCAATATCACCACCCAAGAACTAATAACTAGGCAAATACGGAAATCAACACGTAATGATATATTTATTAATTGTCGATAAAATATTGTGACAAAGCGTTTCTATTTTATCGTTGATACGTAGGTAAAATCTAGAGAAAATTCAGAACACTAATATTGGCCGGATCAAAGGCGGCCAATAAATGAAAAAAATCTGTATTGGTCGAGTTGTAGTATCTGTATCACAAATGCAGTTTTCATCTTGTGTAAATATAGCAGTAGTTAATTAATGATATAATGATATTGTTTTACAGATTCCATTATTGATGGAGATATTACAGGAATATTTAGGCTTAATAGAGCTACCTGCATGGCGACAGAAACCAGAAGATACACAATTTATATACACAACACTTGACTCATTGAATTCACCTCCCATGCCTTTGGTAAGTCACAGAATAATATGCTGATATTGAGTGGAAACTATTTTCGACTTTAATGGTGTACTCTGTCATTATACAATCATAATACAATCAGATAGTGTACAATATTTTACTCATATTTTATACTGGATTTGTTACATTATTAGGGCCCCGCCACTTTGTGGCGGACGCCATATAGTGATCAGTCCGTGCGTCCGTAACAAATCGTGTCCGGGCTGTAACTTTTTTGTCGTTCAAGACAGATTTTGCATGTAGGTAGACCACCTCCAGACGATGTGTCGTGTACAATTGTTGGTGACCTTTGACCTTGAACTTTGACCTCAAGGTCAAACTGGTCCCTCTGTCCATAGCAAATCTTGTCCGGGCTGTAGCTTTTTTGTCGTTGAAGACAGGCTTTGCATATGTAGACCACCTCCAGACGATGTGTCGCTTACCATTGTTGGTGACCTTTGACATCAATGTCAAATCGGTCCATGCGTCCATAACAAATCGTATCCGGGCTGTAACTTTTTTGTCGTTCAAGACAGGCTTTTCATATTTGGCATGTAGGTAGACCACCTCCAGACGATGTCACGTGCCATTGTTGGTGATCTTTGACCTTGAATTTGACTTCAAGGTCAAATCGGTCCCTGCGGCCATAACAAATCGTGTCCGGGCTGTAACTTTTTTGTTGTTCAAGATAGGCTTTTCATATATGGCATATAGGTAGACCACCTCCAGACGATGCGTCACGTACCATTGTTGGTGACCTTTGACCTTGAATTTTGACCTCAAGGTCAAATCGGTCCCTGCGTCCATAATAAATCGTGTCCGGGCTGTAACTTTTTTGTCGTTCAAGATAGGCTTTTCATATTTGGCATGTAAGTAGACCACCTCCAGATGATGTGTTGCGTACCATTGTTGGTGACCTTTGACCTTGAATTTTGACCTCAAGGTAAAATCGGTCCCTGTGTCTGTAGCAAATCGTGTCTGGGCTGTAACTTTTTTGTCGTTCAAGATAGGCTTTTCATATATGGCATGTAGGTAGACCACCTCCAAACGATGTGTCACGTACCATTGTTGGTGACCTTTGACCTCAAGGTCAAATTAGGGATTTTACCATAACAAACTGTGTTAACTTGTCACATTTTCATCTTCTTCTCTGAAACCACTTGATGGATTGATATTACTTGATTCATAAAAACAACACTAAATCCAGCAGGGCAAAGCTAGGCGATACAGGGAAAAAATCAACTATTGATCTTGAACTTTATTCTTTTCAAATGAATCAATTATCTTCAAAAGTGTTTTATTACTGAGGTTAACATTAGTCAATCTTTATAAATTTTTTACCACAAGTTATTTATGGCGGGGTCCACAGAGATGGATTCCATCTCGATGATATCTAGTTTTCCTCAGATTTTGAATTTGAGTTGTTACAATATTTTACTCAGATTTTGAATTTTAGTTACAATATTTTAAACTTGAGTTTTTACATTTATTGTGGTTCCATATCAAAAGTATTTTTAGTTTTCAATAGATGGCTGTCAGACATACAAGAGATTGGTTAAACATAAAAGGTACAAATTGTTCAGGGTATCTTTTAAAGGGATTGCGAAACAAGGATTCAAATAAAACATGATCAACTCCCTAGACCTCTGTTGTTTGCTTCTTTTCGCTGTTAGACCTGTGAAAAGGAGTCACTGTTCCCTCTAAATTAAAAATTTATGAACCCTGATACTTGAGGGAACAGAATTTTGCCATGGCTACATGTCAGTTCTTCATCATTGAACATTTATGTATTGATTTTGCTGATTTCTCGATTGGATTTTGGTATTGTTCTGACATTGTGTTTTGTTTGTTTTTTTTTCATTTTATTGTATGATCACTTATTGTATTTTGTAGAGAGAGTTCTGGAGCAAAGGAGAAAAAACAAAGGATTTTGTTATCATGCAGACAACCTTCAGTTTCATCCATTCAGTATCTGATCATATATTATCTGCGGTCCTGTCGTCTGCCACCAAATATGGTAGAACACTGATGATGACATCAGAGGGTGCAGTTTTCCAAATGGGATGTGTCCAAACTGTGGTGGCCAAACACAGAGGATTAATGGGTTTGTGTTTTAAAAATATTCGAAATTTACTGTTGTTAAATTAAACAACTTTTATTTTTTGAAGTAGGAATTTCATGGTGAAGGAAATTTGAGATAGATTGTTTAAAACAACCCCATGACCTACAATAAGCTTACTTTGAAATGTATATATATATACAGTGAAACCTGTCTAAACTGAACCCTGAATAAAAAGCATAATCCTGTATAAACTGAACGTTAAATAAAGTCCCAATGTAGGAAATGTTTGTTAATTTAAAATGTGTAAGTGAACATTTGTACAGTGGAACCTGTCTAAACCGAACCCTGAATAAACCGAAATCCTGCCTAAACCGAAATTTAAATAAAGTCCTAATGCAGGAAATCTTTGTTAATTTGACTTGTATAAGCCAAACGCCTGTCTATTTCGAACACAAAGGCTGGTCCCAAGGAGGTTTGGTTAAGACACAGTACTGTACATTTCTCCTTTCAGTTTTAACTATTCTTAATTACTACCTCTGTGATAAGTCACGTTTTCCCATATTTCTACACAAACCACAATCTTATTAAAATCACATATCTCACTTGCTTCCTTTTTTACTGATATGTCATGACGTGTGAGTGACTCTATGTCATGATCTTTACTGTCCAATGAAAATAGCAGTTAGGAGACTATGAATGAGTTAAAATTTAAAATTAAACTAGTTTGTTTGCTATGAGCAATCTGATTGGTTGAACAAGGTCATATCCTGTATTTATAGTATCATTAAATATTTACAAACTTGTGACCTGTAATATGGTTTCTTCAGATCTCCCATGCTATGACATATCGGTAAAGGGGAGTAAGTGAGACTGCACAAATCGTTATGTATGTGTAATGTTTTAACCAAATTAAGTCTCTGTCTAATGCAACAGTTCCTCTGAACATGTTCAGCATGGTGTTGTCTAATGCAACAGTTCCTCTGGACATGTTCAGCATGGTGTTGGAATAACAATTATTTAACAGTTAAATGCATTTTTGTTTTAAATGGTTTTGTTTAAATGTGAAAAGATAGTCCAAAGTACATTTCTTAGGTATAATATTTATTTTTAAAATGTTTTAATTCTAAATACAGTCAAAAGAAAGTTCCTTGTGAACGTGATCGTATGGTAGTTGGATTTATAACCACCTATGCAATCAGTGCCTATCACCACTAATATTGTGAGTTCGAATCCCGTTCATGGCGAGGAGGACTCAATACAACATTATGTGATGATGTTTGTCAGTGACTTGCGGCAGGTTGGTGGATTTCTCCAGGTACTCCGGTTTCCTCAACCAATAAAACTGACCACCACGATATTAATGAAATATTGTTGAAAGTGGCATTAAACACCATAATTCAACTAAACCAACCAACTGTTGATGACACCTAATGTAATTAAAAGTTTCTACATGTATGATAATTTAATCATGGGTTACACACAAGTTTAAATGAAATATGAAATCCGACCCACTGGAAACAATTTTGCATATTAACCCAAATGCAATGTGCCCCATTAATTCTTTGTGCATAAATTATGTCAATATGTGTAAGTTAGAGCAAGACAAAATCTTAAATGAACAATATCATCAAGTGTCTGACTAGGAAGAACAAGCTTTCTTTTGAGACGTCTTATTCGTAAATTACTGCGTTGTTGGTTATCATGATTTAATTTCGATATTTTGGGATACAAGAGTAGTTATGCAATATTTCAAACGGACTCGTGCATCTGTAATTTTTTAAGTGTGGAATGAAATGACAAATGTTGGGCAATGTATGTCAATTATTACTCATAATTACAAGTAAAATATCTTTTTTATTTTAAATTTAGGATTTGTACTAATAATAGCTGTATATTACATCGTTTTTACTAATGTTAATGAGACCAGGATAAGGTACCGGTATTTGTTGTTTTTTTAACTAACAAATGTACAGATTTCAATAAAATATTATGAATTTAAAAAAAAAATCTTTTTGGTTTTAAATTTAGAATTTGATTTCAGATTTATTTCATAATGAATTACACCCATTGTTTGGTAAGATGGTAAAATATTATTATCCTTATTACTATTTTTTTTTTTTTTTTTAGTTTTCGAAGATATAAAAATTTCTGTACTAACATAATAAAATAATAATTATAATGTGTGTCTTTAGTATCAGTGTTTATTCTGTATAAAACTTCTTCATCATCTAAAACTTTAACTAACTCTTACCTAAACGGCCAATATTACCCTTTTTGGCATCAGTATGAACTGTATTTCACAGTTGGTGTTTTAATACTCCTTAAATCCTCATAATTATTTTGAATCAAGCATGTAAGGCATGTTCCATTTAAATTCCAAATCAAATGTGTTGCTGTTATGAATGTACCTCATCAGAAGACTATTTGATTGTTTGGTTTGGTTTGGTTTATTTATGGTGTTTAACACCACTTTCAACAATATTTCAGTTATATCGTGGTAGTCAGTTTTATTGGTGAAGGAAACCAGAGTACCTGGAAAAAACCACTGACCTGTCGTAAGTCACTGACAAACGTTATCATATAATGTTGTATCGAGTGCACCTCGCCTGAATGTTGTGTCCTCAATTACTAAAAATATGATTTCTTTTATTAGCCATTATTTCTTTATTTTATGTCAAAATGAGCTCAATTTTGAACTGCACTGCATTGTTCTATACAAATTCAAGTTTTTATGAAAAAATTCAATTAAATTTTTTCTGTGTAAAACACTCGACAAAATCAAACCAATTTGTTTAGAGATGATCTTTAATTGGTCCACTTTCGAAATTATGATTGTCACCTCCTGTCTACCATCAAAGACTGTCATTGCTACCAAATTAGAAATTTCCTTAAATGACAAAAATAGGTTTATTTGGAGCTGGAATCAGCTGAAATTTGAATTTTATCTTTCTTAACATATTTTCTGACATTTTCAATAGAATGTAGAGGTCAATTTGAAAACCCATGTGGGTTGATTACAGGCTCATTGGAGCCTCAGTTATGTTTATTTATTTTTATTTGTTTTTTATACAGTTTTGTAAAAAAAAAAAAATTATAAACGTTAGAGAATACCGATGGGGCAATCAAGAATTGACAATCCAGAGAAACTGGCAACATTGGGTACACAAGACGAAGACAAACAAATCAATAACACAACACAATTAAACATTCTACTCTCAGTGGAGGGTGGTATGGTAGATTACTACATGAGGAAAAAAATATCACCCGACACGACACTGTGTGGTCATCTACCATAAAACCCTCCACTGAAGGAAGCATGTTTTTTTTTATTATACTGAATGACATTTTAATTGTAGTTCATTAATTTTTTAACAAACTGCAAACAATCGGCTATTGATACTGAAATGACAACTTCAGAGCAATCGGCATAAATTGGTCCAGATTCAGCAATGTTCGGTTTGAGAGGGGGATATAACTCAGAGGGTGAGATTACTCAGAGGGTTTTATTGTGAGGCTGCAGCTAAATTGGGAAGCTGCAAAACTATTACAGAACATCAACTAACGTTCAAACTAACGTTGAAATGAATGGATTTTCATGAAGTATAATAATATGTGTTGAACACCACTATACGCAAACAGACACAAATATTCTGCATTAAGGTCAAATTTATTTGATAGATTTTGACAAAATAAATGAAGCTTATCATTGTTATGACACTATATAATTTAGGGGCAGTCTTGGTTGTAATCCTATGGTAGTTGGATTTACAACTACCTGTGCAGTCAGTGCCTATCACCACTAACTTTGTAAGTTTTGAACCCGTTCATGGTGATGTGTACTTGATACAATATTATGTGATAAAGTTTGTCAGTGACTTGTGACAGGTCGATGGGTTTCTCCGGACACTCTTGTTGCCTCCACCAATCAAACTGACAGCCACTATATAACTGAAATATTGTTGAAAGTGGTGTTAAGACCTAAACCTGTATAATTTATATGTAATAGTAGCATTAAACTTGTTATCAAGTGGAGTAAAGTGTTCACTACAAACTTCAGTGGTTTATATTTTAGAATTGTATTACTATAATCTGAAGTGGACAAAGTGAGTGATTACTGTTTAACGCCAAATAAGTAATTTTTTAGCTATATCATGGTGAGAAGAAGTTGCATGTGATGAGATGATGATGATGTCCGCTTTGTAAAAGACAAACATGCTTAGTTGGATTTTTTATAGTGCACATGCCAATTAGTCTATGCTGTAGACATGTGGACAGACTTGGACACATTGTTCTGATTTTGAGTCAATTATTCTTTGCTCTTGCTCCTTAATGCTGCAAACATCAATTGTATAGTCTTTGACCAGTGATCAAACCCACAGTTTACCACACTGAAGGTGAGCACACTAACCACTACACCACTGATGCAGTCTACATGTGAATACAAATTATGTTTGATATGGCTGTTTAAAAAATGGACCACCAAAAAGAGATTATACATTTTTAAGTAAAAAATTGATAACCAGAAAGAGGCTACACATGTTTAAGTAAAAAATGGATAACCAAAAAGAGGCTGCACATGTTAAAGTAAAAAATGGATAATCAAAAAGAGGCTACACATGTTAAAGTAAATGACCAGTTAAATTTAAGCATTATAATTACAGATAACAATGTGATATCCATCGAGTCAAAGTGTTACATACCAGACAAAAAATGTGGTCCAGTAGATGAACTAACAGAGGTTTATGTAAAGGAGTACACTTGGAACATCTTTTGTTTATACACAGACATAATAGAAAAAGTTCTGAAACAACGTAACATTGTCTACATAGAATCAGGAGATGCTCCGAAGGAATTTGGTAAGTCTCAGTGTAAAAGCTTCATTGATAGATACTTAATGTTGAGAGTTGTGTCAAACCTATTGGTAAGTTTAAATGTAAAACAAACATAGGTAGTCATTTAATGATAAGACTTATATATGCTTGATTTTTGGGCCACTCTGAAGGCAATAGTTTGAAAACGCAATGAATTGTTTATTCTTAAACGAGCTGTAGCAGAAAAGACCCTGCAATCCACAAATTTAAGCAGCATCCAACTTTAAACTCAAAGCCACAAAAATTAGGATTGGCATTTTTTCCCCACAGTATACAATTATATGATATTATGACGTGATGATTTCGGTATTGGCCTAGCTATCTGTCTGAGGGTATCGGTATTGGTCTGAGGTGAATAAATAAATCATCTTGTAATTATATATTTATTAATTAACCATTAAATATTGTCTTATGTGTAATGATTTTTCATTTACTCTTGAGATAAAACAATTTCATTTGTTTATTTTCTTTCGCTTCCTATCCATTTAGACAACAGTGACAGAGTATCTCTATTTTATCGTTGATACGTATCTAAAATGTAGAGAGAATCCAGAACACCAATATTGGCCGAATCAAAGTCGGCCAATACGACAGAAAAAATCTGTATTGGCCAACTTAGTCCTGTATTAGCCGAGCTGTACTATCTGTATTGCAAAAGCTGTTTTCATCTTATTTAAATGTAAATATAACATTAGTTAATTAATTATGAAATAAATCATGGAAGCCTGTGTTTTGAGTTTTAACATGGGTTTGCGGATATTAGTAAATTTTATCCCTCGCCTCTGGCTCGGGATAACACATTCTGGCTTCCATGAATTATTTCGATTCTGATATGTCTAAGAGTACAAATACAGTAGTGTACTTTGATTGGAAGACAGTGATTTATATTTTACGTTTGCGGACAATGTCGCACACAATTTATGCTGCCAAATTCGAGCAGACGATAATTCATGAACATGTACATTTTCCGTCGACGGGAAAGTCAGTCACATGAACCGGCGTATGTGCTAATAAGATTATACCCAATCGATAAATCGCTCGTTTGTTTACAAAGCGAAAGAAGGATGTCATGTTAGAATAATTGTTCATACATGTACTTTACAGTAAATGTATCAGTCGGATGTAAGCACAATTGGATACACATTCCTGGCAAGTCTAACCAATCCATCTGTACCATGTGTAACAAGTGTTGTGATCAGGGCAGGAAGTGTAAATACAATGGAATTATGGGAGATAATTTACGGGAATGTCTATGTAAGACACAATCACCAGGCTGTACAGATTGTGGAATATGTGTAGACTGTGCTGCTGATTTATGGGTAATTTTAAAATGGCTATTTTTATCTAATTAGTGTGAGTTTACAACACAATGAACATTTTCTTGCCATATCTTTTTTTTTTCTAGTCATAAAAAAGCTCATACATTACCACCTGACATGGATGTACAAGGGTTTACAACATAATTATTATGTAACTATTACATTTTTTTAAGTCATTTATGAAGCCAAATATACTGTTTTGATATGAATAAATAAATTAATTGAGACACATTCATTCTTTCACATATCTTTAAATGGGTCAAAATTATCATTTGGTTCAATAGCATGTATATGGATATTTTCTCTTGAAAAGTGTTCACTCAGTGAAAATTACATGTAAATTTCAATCAAATTCACATGAAGTGCTCACTAAGCGAAAGTTCATGTAATAATCTCTGGTAAAATTGGCGGCGGTGGTGGTGATGTTTAACACCACTTTTAACAATATTTCAATTATATCATGGCAATTTGTTTTATTGGTGGAGATAGCTGGAGAAACCACCAACCTGCTGCAACTCACTGATAAACTTTATCACATAATGTTGTATCGAGTACACCTCGCCATGACAGCCTTGGTAACATTGGTCAACCGTACATTAATGTTAGGTTTGGCTATTTGCAAACAAACTTTTTAAATTACAAAGTGTCAAGTACATGATATCTGTTAAAGATGAACAGACGTCACTAAATTTGTAGAAACCATTACACGATTACTCATATATTCTGAAGAGTACCGATGTTTGTGTGGTACTTAAATATTGTTGAATGAAATAACATATTCTGTTTCAAAGGTTTGGATTTCTACACATCTAGATGGAATGACGTAATATTTTATAAGGATTTCTGCTTATATTTGAGATTTCAATTCAAGCTTGACTCATCAGAGAAAAAAATGCATTGGAAATATGGGAATATTGCTGTGTCTTAAACTAGATTTGGGGTCAATGGATTTCAACACAATGAGATTTGACTCTGTTTCTGATCATAATATTATGAAGAATTAATGAAATTTATACTTAAAAATAAGAAGTTCTATTATAAATAAGATTGTAATTTCAGGATTTGAGGAGCTACTTAAGACCATTACCCATAACTGCAAAGGAACAAGAAAAAAAGCTACCAGATAAAGCTAAAAAAGACGGAGACGTAGAACAGAAGAAAGTGACACCTGAAGAAACAAACAATGCTTTTGTAAACATACCTCTAGATCCTGTTACCTTTAATGAAATAGAATGTCAGCACATCTCAAATGGAAATTTTGGTTTAATTCTCAAAGAGTAAGTTAGAATTTATGCTTAGAAAGAAGTTTTGAGAAGAGTTTGAAGATACCACAGGGGTAATCAGAAGCCGTAAATTGAAGAAGGACAGACAACACAATGGGGTAATCAGAACATGTAAATTGAAGAAGGACAGACAACACAATGAGGTAATCAGAACATGTAAATTGAAGAAGGACAGACAATACAATGGGGTAATCAGAACATGTAAATTGAAGAAGGACAGACAATACAATGGGGTAATCAGAACATGTAAATTGAAGAAGGACAGACAACACAATGGGGTAATCAGAACATGTAAATTGAAGAAGGACAGACAATACAATG
>MJUT01035204.1:468465-489568 GCA_002080005.1 Gigantidas platifrons
TTTAGAATAAGCAAGTGTTCAATTTTAATGTATCAATAAAATGATTCAATTAAAATAATTTATAAAAGTACTAAAACTTTTTCATTTGTTTAATTGTTTCAGTTTTCAATCATGTGTGTATTCACCGTAACACAACAAGGGACGTAACCACTACACTTAAAGTTGTCTAAAAGTAGTTCTGGCGGGAAAAAACTGATATTTCACATGTGAAATATCGGAATTTATTTCACGGATAAATCTCCATAATTCACACCTATCTATATAATAATTATTATTATTATTGTCATTTATTATTATTTTTATTATTATTATTATTATTTATTTTTTATTTTGTTATTTTATGTTTTTTTTTCTATTTTGACAGTCCAGCAAGAAATGTTAGTTTGACCAAGAAGGGAAATACAACAAATTTTTGTGGATGGGTTATATTACACAATCCTACTAAAGTGGTCGTTGGTTTTAAGGTAACTTATTTTTATAAACAGAATTCCTTATGCTAATTGTATTATTTGAAGGTACATAGCAAATAGTGCACATTGAAACATCCATAAAGCTGAACCCCCTTCGGACCAACATTTGTGCTTAGAATAGAGAGGCGTTCAGTTCAAAGATTTACTACATTGCAACTTTATTTATATTTAAAGTTAAGTTTATACAGGTTTCTGTTTTATTCAGTGTTCGGTTTATTCAGGATTTTGTTTTATTCAGGATTCTGTTTTATTCAAGGGTCGGTTTATACAGGGTTCAGTTTATACAGGTTTCTGTTTAATTTAGGGTTCTGTTTATTCAGGATTTGGTTTTATACAGAATTCTGTTTTATTCAGGGTTCAGTTTATACAGGATTCTGGTTTATACAGGGTTCACTTTATACAGGTTTCTGTTTTATTCAGGGTTCGGTTTATTCAGGATTTTGTTTTATTCAGGATTCTGTTTTATTCAGGGTTCAGTTTATACAGGATTCTGTTTGATTCAGGGTTTGGTTTATACAAGATTCAGTTTTATACAGGGTTTGATTGATACAGGATTCTGTTTTATTCAGGGTTCAGTTTATACAGGATTTTGTTTTATTCAGGGTTCAGTTTATACAGGATTCTGTTTTATTCAGGGTTTTGTCTATACCAGATTCTGTTTTATTCAGGGTTCAGTTTATACAGGATTCTGTTTTATTCAGGGTTTGGTTTATACAAGATTCAGTTTTATACAGGGTTTGATTGATACAGGATTCAGTTTTATACAGAGTTCAGTTTATACAGGATTCTGTTTTATTCATGGTTCAGTTTATACAGGATTTTGTTTTATTCAGGGTTCAGTTTATACAGCATTCTGTTTTATTCAGGGTTTTGTTTATACCAGATTCTGTTTTATACAGGGTTTGATTGATACAGGATTCAGTTTTATACAGAGTTCAGTTTATACAGGATTCTGTTTTATTCAGGGTTCAGTTTATACAGGATTCTGTCTATACCAGATTCTGTTTTATTCAGGGTTCAGTTAATACAGGATTCTGTTTTATTCAGGGTTTGGTTTATACAAGATTCAGTTTTATACAGGGTTTGATTGATACAGGATTCTGTTTTATTCAGGGTTCAGTTTATACAGGATTCTGTTTTATTCAGGGTTCAGTTTATACAGGATTTTGTTTTATTCAGGGTTCAGTTTATACAGGATTCAGTTTTATTCAGGGTTCAGTTTATACAGGATTCAGTTTTATTCAGGGTTCAGTTTTATACAGAGTTCAGTTTATTCAGGATGTGGTTTTATTCTGTTTTATTCAGGGTATTGATAAAGATATAAAATTTATTTTTCAAATAACCATAAATAAAATTTGTAAGAAAAGCTATGGATGTAAATGAACATGAGAGACAATCCAAGTTCTAATATTACACTTCGACACAAATTAAAGTCAAGGAACAACGCTTTTATTGCTGTTCTACACATCACAGTCATAGTAGAATAAATATGGGATTAAATAAACACGAGATCACATTTTATCTTAAATTTTTTTTATTAGAATCATCAGATATCACAAAGGAAATACAATTTAACTGTCAAATATTAGGTTTTAGGTTTATGGTGTTTAACAACACTTTCAACAATATTTCAGTTATATCGCAGTGGTCATTTTTATTGGTGGAGGAAACCAGAGTACCTGGAGAAAACCACAGACCTGTCGCAGGTCATTGACAAACTTTATCACATAATGGTGTATCAAGTATGTCGTGCCTGAGCGGGATTTGATCTCACAACTTTAGAGGGGATAGGCACTGATTGCACAGGTAGTTGTCAATGTTGTAAAATGTTGATTTATTACAGATCACACCAGAATCATTAGTAAAGGCTCCTATTGGTACGATCTCTCCTCAAGATGCAATTCCAATTTTCTTGACTAAAAAAGGTATTTTCCTTTCTTTCGTATTTTTTAACTAAATAGATGCCAATAAAATACTATTTAAATTATTTCAAGTGAAGTGCAAACTGATATTTCATCCTGTGAAATAAAAAAGTTTATTTCACTGCAAGACGTCACAATACCAACATCACAATCCAAAATATCATTGAGCATCCGACAATATTAAAACAAAGTCATTTTTTAAACCTCCCGTCTTATTAGTGCAAGCAAAATCTATGTAATGGAACATTTAACTACAGGCACTAATGTCAAATATCTAAAATAAATCACTGTTAACCAAACAATATCAGTAAATTCACTAACGTGGCGGGGAAACCGGAGAAAACCATGGACCTGTTACAAATCACTGACAAACTTTATCACATAATGTTGTATCGAGTACACATTGCCATGAACAGGGTTCAAACTCACAACATTAGTGGTGATAGGCACTGATTATATAGGTAGTTGTAAATCCAACTGCCATACGATCATTTTCACGACGACCCATTACTAGAAGTGAAAGAAAATGAAATTGGGAGGTTTTAAATACCACCACGATATATAACTGAAGTATTGTTGAAAGTAACGTTAAACACCATACCCCTAACCTTATTGAATTGAATATATTAGAATGATGGTAAAAACAAAATGGAGTACTGTATGGAGATTTAATTTTCAATGATGTTATTAATTCTGTCTTCTGTTTTATGCATTAAATTTTATCTTGTTAAAAATGCATGAAGGCTTAAATATACAAATAAAATGAAAATCCAAATATACCACAGTGTCGGAACAATTGCAAACTTGAATATAAAAGTCATAGAAAGAGGCAAAATTGATATCCCCAACACCCAAATACACGACGGCTCATTACAAGGTTTAAAAAAATGATCATAGAAACAGGCAAAATCTATACCCCCAACACACAAATACATGACCGTTCATTATAAGGTTTAAAAAAATGATCATAGAAACAGGCAAAATCTATACCCTCAACACACAAATACATGACCATTCATTATAAGGTTTAAAAAAATGATCATAGAAACAGGCAAAATCTATATCCCCAACACACAAATACATGACCGTTCATTATAAGGTTTAAAAAAATGATCATAGAAACAGGCAAAATCTATACCCCCAACACACAAATACATGACCGTTCATTATAAGGTTTAAAAAAATGATCATAGAAACAGGCAAAATCTATACCCTCAACACACAAATACACGACGGCTCATTACAATGTTTTAAGAAAAAACAGGTTAATTTTAATGTTGTTATTTACAGCTGAACACAAGCTTGTAGAAAGTTTTACAATTCAGTGGATTGCTATTGAGCAGGTTAAAGAATACACAATAGATCAGATATTACAGCTGNTGATCATAGAAACAGGCAAAATCTATACCCCCAACACACAAATACATGACCGTTCATTATAAGGTTTAAAAAAATGATCATAGAAACAGGCAAAATCTATACCCTCAACACACAAATACACGACGGCTCATTACAATGTTTTAAGAAAAAACAGGTTAATTTTAATGTTGTTATTTACAGCTGAACACAAGCTTGTAGAAAGTTTTACAATTCAGTGGATTGCTATTGAGCAGGTTAAAGAATACACAATAGATCAGATATTACAGCTGTTCGACGCTGCCAGTTCAAGCAGTACATACACCCACAAGTAAGTATTGATTGATTGATTGGTTGGTGTTTAACACCAACTTAAGCAGTATTTCAGCCATATTGTGGCATCATATCAAAGTAGTAGTGGTCACATTATTTGAAATAAACTTATTTACTTTTGTTGGAGATGGGGTTGTTGGATTAGCAACTACCTGTGCAATCAGTGCCTATCACCACTAAAGTTGTGAGTTTGAATCCTGCTCATGGAGAGGTGTACTTGATACAACTTTATGTGATGAAGTTTCTAAGTGACTTGCAGCTGGTCGCTGGTTTTCTCCTGGTACTCTGGTTTCCTCCACCAATAAAACTGACCCCCAATGCTATAACTGAAACATTGTTGAAAGTGGCATTAAAACCATAGCCCCTTACCCTACTATTGTTGGAGTGAGTGATTGTTGTTTTAACAGCAAATGAGCAATTTTTCAGCTGTATCATGGCATGAACAAGTTACATATAAAAGAGATGATGTTGATGGTGTTTGCTTTGACCAGCACAAGTAGTGTTGTATTTTAATAGTTCTAGCTCTCTGAAACAACAGTCCACAGGTTCAAATCTTCCATATTTACATGCCTGACCCAAGTCTTGACCTTTATTTTACATTGGCTTGTCATTTTCATTTCTTATGGTGACAAATTTGAATGCACCCGATATCAACCCCCTCCCCCTCAAAAGATAGGAAAATCTTTTAGTAATAAATAATTTTTGGATCATTAAATTTAGAAACCATCTACATATAGGTAAAACTCAAATGATGGAATATTTTCTGTGAAATTTACATTGTTGTAATGTTTTTCAGGTTAGGATTGCTGATTAAGGACACAGCTTTGGGAGAAGTAGAAACATTGTCTCAATTTAAAATGGAAGCACCAGAAAAAGTAGATGGTGAAGCTGTAAGTTCAATGTATTATTACTTGTACAGTAGCACCCCTGCCTCTTATAAAGACATTATTATTTCAGTTTTATCAGTTATCAATACTTTGTAATGACAGAACTACATGTACATGTCATGACGGTCAAATTTAACAACATATTTAAAAAAACTAATAATTTAAAAAAATTAGACGTTCAGCATATAAAATGGGAGGTCTTTCAAGCTTGGAAGCTTTAGTATTTATCACATATGGTCAACAATTCCACCAATATCAACACAAATGAACAACCATCTCTCGTCTTAACTCACTGAACACAAAAAAAAGGCCATAATATGTGATGTTGGAAATCTAGGTCCTTGCTTGGTCTATTTATCATTGACCCTTCTATGCAATGGCCCAAAATCGCTAGGGCACAAGTGTACAAAGAGCCGTCATGGTTATGATCGTATGATAGTTGGATTTTACAAATACCCATGCAATCAACGCCTATTACCACTAAAGTTGAGAGTTTGAATCCTGCTCATGGTGCCATGCACTCGATGCAACATAATGTGATAAAGTTTGTCAGTGACTTACGGCAGGTCAGTAGTTTTCTCTGGGTACTCCCATTTCCCCCACCAATAAAACTGACCGCCACGATATAACTGAAATATTGTTGAAAGTGGTGTTAAATA
Organism: Gigantidas platifrons; assembly: GCA_002080005.1. Lineage (NCBI taxonomy): Eukaryota > Metazoa > Mollusca > Bivalvia > Mytilida > Modiolidae > Gigantidas > Gigantidas platifrons. The sequence continues at coordinate 474,093 of MJUT01035204.1, forward strand.
CAATAACCCCTCACAATGTACTAAACCATATTGGTATATATGACTTAATTAAAAAAATATTAGGAGGCCTTTCAATCTTGGAAACTTTAGTATTTATCAACAATTTCACCAATATTAACAAAATGAACAATCATCTCTCAACTCACTGAACACATAAAAAGGCCATAGCATGTGATGTGGAAATGCAGGTCCTTGCTTGAGACGGGCACAAAGCATGTGGCAGAATTAAACTGGTTAATGGGATCCCAACCCTCCCCTCTTGATAACTGGATTATGCAGTAAGAACTTCAACCACATCGATGGTGTAATCGTTAGCGTGCTCGACTCGAGTGTGGTAGATCGTGGGTTCGAGCCCCTGTCGGATCAAACCAAAGAATATAAAATTTATATTTGTTGCTTCTCCACTAAGCATGCAGCATTAAGGAGTATGAGTAAGGACTGGCTGGCTCAGAATCAGAATAATGTGTCCGAGTGGAGCGACTGTTGTTTCAGTGAGCTAGCGCTATTAAAATCCAACTCAGTGTGTTGGTCTAGAACAAAGCGGACCTAATCATCATCTCATTGAAAATTAACTTGTTCTTGCCTTGATATAACTAAAAATAATTTCGGAGTTGACGTTAAACAACAATCACTCACTCACTCTCTCAGCAAGAACTTCAAGAAGTATTGTGTTAAATTTCAGAAACCGGTAAAACAAGTTGGATACAAACTAGACGTATTCAAGAATTCTATCATGATAGACTCTTACTTGTTAAAGAGAGGACGGTACTTGTTGGACCTGTGTAATTTAGACAACAGTCCATCATCATATATCATCAATAGACCAAAGTGTCCAGTAAGTCGTATTACAGAATACTTTATTTTGAATGTCAGCCTCTTGTTTTGAAAGTGTCTGATTTATTGTGTGTGTAAGGGGGTATTAGTAGTGGCTATTAATCTGTTAAAGTACCCAGTAAGTCGTATTACAGAATACTTTATTTTGAATGTCAGCCTCATGTTTTGAAAGTGTCTGATTTAGTGTGTGTGTAGGGGGGTATTAGTAGTGGCTATTGATCTGTTAAAGTACCCAGTAAGTCGTATTACAGAATACTTTATTTTGAATGTCAGCCTCATGTTTTGAAAGTGTCTTATTTAGTGTGTGTGTAGGGGGGTATTAGTAGTGGCTATTAATCTGTTAAAGTGTCCAGTAAGTCGTATTACNTTGTGTGTGTGTGTGTGTGTGTGTGTGTGTGTGCGTGCACGTGCACGTGCACGTGCGCGTGCACGTGCACGTGCGCGTGCGTGCGTGCACACTTATCTGGTATTTGATGCTGATGCAGTAGAAACAGTATATGACATCTGATTTATCATCATGTGTTGTTAACAAATACAATTACTCACCACTAATCAAGCAATCTCTTGTCTTGTCATACTTTTGGTCCTTAGTCGAACCATCAATTGAATTTCCTTCATTAATGATTTCGGCTCTTTTGTGTTTCATTATCCTAATATTTACTACCAAAATTGGAAAAAAAACTATTTGTTTCAAATTAATGACCAATTGTTATGCACAACAATACATTTACTTCACAATTGAGTAGTGCATGCATCAAGTATGTTTTAAAGTGGTTTTTCCTCATTTTTGGCAAAACTCTGTCTTTTGTATATTCTTACTTGTTGTGTGAAGTCATCTAGTAGCACATAATTTGTGTACCATTAATTAAACACAATTAAACTGCACAAGGTGATACATTGTTTTGACAGCTTGGTTATTTTATTGTATGAGCATCCATTTACCATCTATTTTGACACCCACAGATGGCCTGATTTGAATGTCATCGATGTCTGGCTTTACAAACCTGACTCCTCATAAAAAACTCAAATACATTAAAGTTTAAAGACAAAATTTTATTTAATTTAGCTTTCATAATTATTTCGTTTATGACACATAAGAATAGTATTATTGAGCTAATACTTACTTACCAAAGAACATCGTTATAGGACAAATGTTTACCGATGTAAAAAAAAAAAACCCTGTTCCATGTGATGATACTTACCCAAATTATCATCGGCATCCTCGATCTATGGAATGCTTCGACCTTTCTTAGTGTTCCTCCAAAAATTTAGCCGAAAAGCAGCAATTCGACCTATCGTCTTCATCGACCTATAGTCCATAAGACACGATAAATTGAATTACGGAAATGAAAGATAATGTAATTTCACTTGTGGAGCAGGAACTACTTAGCCTTCCGAAGTTCACCCCCTGTTTTTTATGTGGTTCGTGTTACTCGATCGTTAGTTTTATGTGTAATGTTTTGTAGATCATTGTTTGTCCTTTCATCCTTTTTCTTTTGACCATTGTGTTGTCTGTCCTTCAATTTTACGGATTCTGATTACCCCTTTGATATCTTCAAACTCTTCTTTCAATCGAAAATCATAAGGTCACCAGTGATATAATGTATGGGAGATGAATTTATAATAGTCATGCATTACTTTTTTTTGTCGAATCCTGATTATGTATATTTTAACTTCGTGTAAGTAAAACACCATATTTTTACAGCCAGGCCTGCCCATGTGGCAACCTCTATTAAACAGTCACCTGTATTAAAAGGTCACCTTTTTTTCTTGTACTGTCATAGAAAGTTTCATACAAATTGAACCTCTTTTAAGAGGTCACCTGTCTTTAGAGACCACTTTTTCTTTGTCCCAAAGGTGATCTCTTAATACAGGTCTTCACTTTATAATAAAATAGTTTTACACTAATATAATGGTATGTTAACATGTACTATTATGTTTTGCAGTCATTTTTGTATCCATCAGTTTTACAGAAAGGGTTGAGAGTTGTTGTCAAGCTTGATGCTATTAAGTAAGTAAAGTATTTAGATATTAGACAGAAAATGTGACAAGCTACGTATCTCTATTCCACAATAGCTTAAGGACTGCGAAAGTTGGTGTTAAGCACTAATCAATCAATCAATCAATTGATACTACTTATCTATGTACAACATGTAATTATATACTATCGTTTATTTTATTTATGAAAAAATGACTTGACCTATATTTTGTTTTCTTGTTGATAACCTCTCCAGTGCAGACTAAAGGCCATGTTTCACACTCATTATAGAGTATCAGTTAATCTCATTCTTAAAGTCCCAACAGTGACTGTAAAATGTAGAACAGCAATAAAAGTCCTGTTCTTTTACTTTATGTCTCAGAGATGAGTTATAAAGTCTCTGATGCTCATTTGCATCCATATTTTTTCGTACTACATGCTGTTCCTTTATTTTTATTTGTGTGTAAGTGTAATGTTATATAATCTCTAGGGGCTGTCATGGTCGTGATCGTATGGTAGTTCGATTGATAACTACTTATGAAATCAGTTCCTATCACCACTAATGTTGTGAATTCGAATCCCACTCAGACAAGGTGTACTCAATACAACATTATGTGATAAAGTTTGTCAGTGATTTGCGGCAGGTTGGTGGTTTTATTCCAGGTATTCTGGTTTTCTCCATCAATAAAACAGACTGCCACGATATAACTGAGATATTGTTGAATGTGGCATCAAACACCATAACTCTATCCCTAACTCTATATATTTTCTCATGTTCATGTACATTCATATCCTTTCTTACTATGAGTTACAGTCAAACCTGCCCATGTGGTCACCTGTATTAGTTTAAACATATTTTATTAATTAATAAATATAGTACAATGACATAAATTGTAATATGATACAATACAAATAATTAAAGGGATTCGAAAACAAGTTTTTAAAAAACTTATATTAATTCGTTTCCCTGTATTAAAAGGTCGCCTTTCTTTTTACCTGTCATAGAAAATTTCTTATGAATTGAACCTCTTTTAAGATGTCACCTGGCTTATAAGGCCACTATTTCTTTGTCTCAAATGTGACCTCTTAATACAGGTTTGACTGTATATTGAAAACATAATGACCTATCAATATTATTATAGTGAAGATGATCAATTTGCTGATGCAGTGATATCTGAGGTATATGAAGGAGGAGGATATTGTCTAGAGTACACATCCACAGGTAGTGGTAATGCCATCAACGAAAAGATATGTCTAGCTACCATGCAATGTGGTATTGAAGATGAGGACTGGCAAAAGATTGAAAAGAAAGGAAATAAAGAAGACATGAAGATTCAGCTATTTTCTTGTAAGCTTTCATTAATACTGTTTTCTGTTTGTTTCCTGTTTCACCTTCGCAAAGGAAATGCGTGTTGTAATATTTTCATAACTCGCAACACATGTCTTTCTAAACAAATAAATATGAACTGTGTTAATATTGTGATGAATTCTTTCAGACAAAAATAGTGTAAAACAATCTTTACAATTTACACACATGGTGAGAGGAATAATGCTTTTGACCTGACTGTTAGTCATTCCTTGATTCAGTCCAATATTACAGAGACTTACCCAAGGGCAGGGGTTACACAAATCAGTTCATTACAACTGTCCTTTCTTCTTTTTTTTTGGGGGGGGAGTGGGGGGATGGGATGTTAACTTACAAAACTTCATGACATAAGATCCTAAAGACATCTGATGTTTAACAGTGACCTTCTGACCTTTTGACCTTCATCAAGATTGACCATTATTTAACAACTCGTGTATCTGCACCACAGTCATCTTTCATTAGAATATTTGGTTCCAAGCTGTAGCTTTGATCTCCATTAACAAACACGAGGTTAATAATTACAATTTTTCACACCACGATATAGCTGAAATACTCCTAGAGTTGACGTTAAACACCAGTCAATCAATCAAACATGATCCATTAAGAATTTGTTACAGCTTAGCTATTACATTATTCTATCAGTAAGAATGTTATAATTTATATTTTCAGCACCAAAATTGTTCTATCAATAAGAATGTTATAATTTATATTTTCAGCACTAAAATTGTTTTATCAGTAAGAATGCTATAATTTATATTTTCAGCACCAAGTGCCCAGACACAATTAGCAATGACCTTTGTACCAGCCCCTCCACATCTTATCACTAAGGTAAATTACAAAATTTGACCCCTTTTAAAAATCTAATTAAAATTAGATGTTTGTTGTATCTTTTTAAAAAACAATTCTTTGGTGATACACTGACATCTAACATTCCATATGGGGTCATGTCAGGGGTTATATTTGTAACCAACCAATCAGGGATGAGCCTACGAAATCTTTAGGATCAAACCGAGTACACACCAAGAGCTGTTGTCAAATTAATCAATATATTGAACGGTCTTACATCTGATCTAAGAGAAAATCTGATAGAACAAAGCTGAACATAATTGATCTCTGGATAATAAACAAATCAAGTAATTCAGGCTCAGCTGAGCCTCTTGTTTATGTACCATTGTGGGTTTTTCTTATTTCTTTCTACATATTGCGTTATATGAAATAGTAAAGAGTAAAAAAAAAGTTGTTGTCAAAATACATATTGAATCATGGTTATAGTCAAAAGTGATTTTAAGTATCGATTCACAAAACGATTCCAAAAATTACATTATATTGTGAAATAAGATTTTCGTATTGATTCTAACTTCTTTTTGTGTGTGTGTGTGTGTTGGGAGGGGGGGATTCAGAGTATTTGCAAATGTGGAAGTCCTGATGTAAGAACTCTATAAATAATTTATATTTTATAACTGCGGATTGTTCAAACCACTCAACCGCATCGGTGGTGTAATGGGTAGGGCACTTGCCTTGAATGCGGTAGATCGTAGGTTCGAACCCTAATCTGGTCAAACCAAAGACTATGAAATTGGTATTTGTTGCTTCTCCGCTAAGCATACAGCTTTAAGAAGAAATAGTAAAGACTGGTTGGCACAGAATCAGGATAATGTGTCCGAGTGGGGCCACTTGTCTATCTGCTAAGTGTTGTTTCTGTAAGTTAGCACTATAAACATCAACTAAGCATGTTGGTCTAGTACAATGTGAACCTCATCATCATCTCATTGAAAACCACAAAATTCATATGGAATCACAGAAAATATAATAACTTTGCAAAAAATAAGTCACAGTGTATTTTCTTACAGTTCCTACAATTACAAAAATGTTGTTGTCTGTTTTTCAAAAATGATACCAAAAATACATACACACCAATGAAATACCATAATTATTGGTCAGGTAGAAACACTTTCTTTTCCCAATTTCGAAAAAGTGATAAAAAAATTACAATTTGAAAATTTCCCTGAAAAAACCTCAAACAAAAAATACTGTGAGGTTTCAATAAATGTTATGGGGAAAAATTGGTTTCAGTATTAATTCTGTATTAGCTTTAATTTAAAAGTAATCTCCATTTGTTTTACAGGGAAGTGCTGAAGTCTTGGAAATGATTGACCCAGAATGGAAAAAAAATGTTTTGAACAGTTTTTGTAGCTGCTCACAGTCAATCACTCGTCCGACCGTTCAAGAACAAATTGTAACCAAACATTCAAGAAGACTACTAAAATGGTTGAGTTACCGTGACTCTAGTTTACCATACTCTGTAATACTGTTGCCATCAAAACTAGATGGCACCACTCTGAAATATCCTGTTGCCAAGACAATGTTTAGTGATGTCAGTGTCCATCGCCTGTGTTTCTTTCAGGGTATGTTATTACATGGGTGATGACATTGGTAATCGTGGGTTCGAGCCCTGATCGGGTCAAACCAAAGACTATAAAACTGGTATTTGTTGCTTCTCTGCCAAGTATGCAGCATTAATGAGAAAGAGCAAAGACTGGAATCAGGATAATGTGTCTGAGTGGGGCGACATGTCTGTCTGCGGACTGTTGTTTCAGTGAGCTAGCACTATAAAAATCTAACTAAGCGTGTTGGTATAATACAAAACGGACATCATCATCATCTTTATGAAATTTAACTTATTCTCACCATGATATACCTGAATAAATTGCTGAGTTGGTGTTAAACAACAATCACTCACTCATTGGTAATCACTTCTTTTGATCTTCACATATTTTCCTTTCATGTAACTATATCAAAGTATACATAATATTAAGTTTACTTTCTATAAAAATTAATCCTTCTTTAATATTGTAATGTGACCTTCAAAATAATTTACAATATCTAAATGCTTTTAAAATTTATGATATTCCCATAATGTTATGTACCTCAAACAAGTAATATGAGCTTTCATAATGAAAAGCAATTAACAAATTGAAAATATATTAGTTAGTGAAAGTTTTAATATCTTTTTCATTTGTGATCTTTTTTTCAATGTATTTTTATATTGGTTATCATTACAGATGGATACATTGACATGTCCAAGATGCCAATGATATACCCGTCCAAATTAAAGAAATATCCAAATGTCAGGTCACTGTATGATGATGTCAATATACACGCAATCGCTATTCACGGTAAATATTGTTTAAAAAAAAACAAGTAGTGCAGTAAAACCTGTCTTGAGAGTCCAATGTTTTGCCAACAAATACAATCTTACTAGACAAGACAGAAGTCTTTAAAGAGATAAATAATGTGATAGTTATAAAGTTGTGACATTTTACAGTGGTCCATGAAAGAGGGTGGTCTCTCGTAAGCGATGTCTCCCAAGACAAGATGGTAGTCTCCCATTATAGAGGTCTCCCAAGACAAGAAGGTGATCTCACATATAAAAGGTCTACAAGACAAAGAGGGAGATTCCGATAAGACAGACCCACGACAAGTGGGTGATCTCATATAAGAGGCCATCCAAAACAAGAGAGATTCTCCAAAGACATGGGGTGCCCTAAGACAGGTCTTAAAAGAGAAGGTGGAAATTCTTCCATGCATTGTAGTGGTCTTTGAAGACAAGAGGATAGTCCCCAAGACATGAGAGTGACCTCCTATAAGAGACATCTCTCAAGACAAGAAGATGTCTCTCCCATAAGAGAGGTCTACCAAAACATGAAGGTGTTCTCACCTAATAGAGCTTGCACAACACAAGAAGGGTATCTCCCATAAAAGTGGTCTTCCAAAACAAGATTATGAACTCTTATAATCAAAGTCCTCAAAGACGAGAGGTAGTCTCCCATAAGAGAGGTCTCCTGAGACAAATAAGTGGTTTCCAGTTACAGAGGTTTTGCTGTGTTCTCTGTACATGACATTTAATGCTTAAATAATCTAAGTAGTCATTGGGGATTAGTCTAATTTTGTATCATTACACTTATTGTACCCCTCCCCCCAAACCAATATATTGTATGTGTGGTTGTTAACAGTCAATCATTGGAACAACCATCAGTACTTATTCCAAAACACTTTCTTATTGGTATTCAACTCGAACACTATCAGTTTTATTCCAAATCTCTTTCCTCCTGCTATTTGTGGGAACAACCATCAGTATTTATTCCAAAACTTTTCCCCTTTGTAATTCATCAGGACCAACATCAGTTTTTATTCCAAATCACTTTCCTCTTGCTTTTTGTGGGAACAACCATCACTAATTATTCCAAAACATTTTCAATTGTAATTTGTAGGAACTATTATCAGTATTTATTCCAAAGCACTTTCCCCTTATAATTCAACAGGAACAAACATCAGCACTTATTCCAAAACATTTTCCCTTTGTTTTGTGTGGGAGCAACCATCAGTATTTATTCCAAAGATTTTTCCCTTTGTAATTCATCAGGACCAACATCAGTTTTTATTCCAAATCATTTTTCTCTTATTATTCATAGAATCAACCATCAGTATTTATTCCAAAGCGGTTTTTTTTTCATGTTGCAAATGTACTTGTTGGAACAAACATCAGTATTTATTCCAAAACATTTGCCATTGTTATTTTTAGGAACAATGGTCAATATTTATTCCAAAACACTCTCCCATTATAATTCATGGAAATAACCGTCGCTACTTATTCAAAAACATTTTCCCTTTGTAATTCATCAGGACAATAATCATTATTTATTCCAAAGCATTTTCCTCTTATTATCCATGGGAACAACCATCAGTTTTTATTCCAAAACATTTTCCCCTTAATATTACTTGTGGGAACAAGCATTTGTTTTTATTCCAAAAAGCCTTCCCTTTGCTATAATTTGAAGTAATAATAGTCTTAAAGTTCAAAACATTTTTATAAGTAAATATATTTTTAATTGCTATCAAAAATATATATTTTGTGTTCAAATCAACAAGTTCTGTCAATATTTTGTTCATATGGACAGCCGTTATTTCGTGATGATATTGATGAAGTGTTGTTTTTTTCATGTGTTTTAAAGATGCATATGGTTTACGTATGTATTTATGTCAATACCGGTGTGTTTGTCTTTAAGAATGGTGTATTGTAAACATCCTCCAATAACATTACTTAATACACACCATTTTATTTTTGTAGGCAGCACTCAACATTTTGTATATTTTCGTCTCTTTCTCTTAAAATTATAGCATCAACAACTATCTTTCTTGCAGTATTATGTCATTTTTCTCAAATAATTATGAACGAAATAATGTTTTTTTTTGCTCACCTTGCCTTTTTGCCATCTCTTGGCGTCCATTGTCTATCATCGGCCGTTCGTCATATGGAAGGTCCTCTATAAGGATTGCTCATTTCGTCCCGATTCATTAACAAACATGACCACCACAGGCAATTCTTGTTTATGATTGGTTGATTTCTAAAAAAAAATCTTCTCTTCTGAAACCGCTTGCTTAACTGAACTGAAACTTAGTAGGAAGCATCTATGGTAAATCCACTATCAAGATTGCTCATTTCGTCCCGATCCGTTAACAAACATGGCTGCCATAGGTAATTCTTGTTTTTGATTGGTCGATTTCTAAAAAATCTACTCCTCTGAAAGAGCATGGCTAAATGAGCCGAAGCTTGGTAGGAAGTATTTATGGAAGGTCCTCTATAAAGAATGCTCATTCGTCCCAATCCTATTACAAACATGGATGCCATTGGTAATTCTTGTTTCTGATTGGTCAATTTCAAAAAAATTTCAGCTCTGAAACCGCTTAGCCAAATGAACTGAAACTTGTTAGCAAGCATCTATAAAAGGGGTTCTGTATTAAGTTTCCTCAAAGCAGAATGAAAGGTGAGTGACACAGGCTCAGCCCACTGAGCCTCTAGTAATTATTTATTTGTAATGGAGAACATCTCGTAAGTTTATAACCTGTGTCTGATCCATTGTCTGAATAGTTGATTGACAGTAAAATATGTTTAATGTATCAAGCAGGCATAAAAAACTCTAACCCTCCTCAATTGACAAATACCTGTTAATTTACCTCATCAACGTTCAAGTTTTTATATTTAATGTACATCCAAGTTTTTTTTCTCTCAAAAAGTATGCATAAAAGTACTTTCAAAGAAATGTGTTCATCTTTAATTTTTTTATTATGCTGTTAAATCACTCAAGCAATCTATATATTTGCAACTAATAAAATTTACTGGAAATAGATATTTTTCTGTAATAACCTGCTTTTTTAATATATTTTTTTAATTTTTAAAATGAGGTCATTACTTGCTCTTTTTATTCGGAGGTTGAAAAGGTATATAAGAATACATTAATGTTACTTTTCACAAGATAATTAGACGATATAGGTATGGTGTCTTTTTACATGAGATTTATTTGAATGAGGCTAAGAAACAGGGGTACTGCGAGGCTCTGCCGAACAGTCCCCCTGTTTCGTGCAGAATACAAATAAATCTCATATAAAAAGACATCATACCTATATAGTTTTTATACTGCAATAAGTATATTTTTTTCTCACTGTTTTCTATATTAAAAAAAAATTAAAATTCGTATTCCCCATCATGGGCCCCATTTGATAAAATGCTTTATACAGGACATTGTCCAGTATAAAGCAAAAGTTCCAAAAAGGGGTGTGGCCTAAATGCTTTATACAGGACATTGTCCAGTATAAAGCAAAAGTTTATACGACCCCCTTTATCAATGCTGTAAAGTTACCAATTGCAGTATAATAATTTTTTTTGACCTACAAAGAAAGTGAATTGGTTTACACTATTCTTCACTATCCTTTCTGATCATTTTCTTTCATTTTTAATTCAGATTATTAAGTGCACTGTACTCTTGTCACCATATTGTGTGTCTTAGATGTGTTGATTTAATGTTTGTCATGTTAACCGATGTCAAAGTTATTTGGTTTAGTAAGGAACATCATCAGTAACCCACAACTGAACATACTCCGTTACCCTTATTGTGTGTCTTAGATGTGTTGATTTAATGTTTGTCATGTTAACCGATGTCAAAGTTATTTGGTTTAGTAAGGAACATCATCAGTAACCCACAACTGAACACACTCCGTTACCCTTATTGTGTGTCTTAGATGTGTTGATTTAATGTTTGTCATGTTAACCGATACCAAAGTTATTTGGTTTAGTAAGGAATATCATCAGTAACCCACAACTTAACACACTCCGTTATCCTCATGAGTAACCCACGGCTGATCATACTCCATTACTCTCCACTCATCATCAGTGAGTCATTTGAAAGAAAGTTTGTCGTACTTATGAATAATTCATCATCTGATTGGCCCTGTGGTGTTTAGAGAGCAGGAGTTATTTGCAGTCATATTGCATTCTGCCGGCTACAAAATTATTTTACACTACCTTGATACCTTATTTGTATAGGTAGTAAGCGAAAAAAAGTTGTTTTATTTTATTTTTTATTATTCTTGTGACCTACGGACCAATGGTAAAATTTGAGTTATGTTTAGTTGCTAATGCAACTTCTGAATGCCAGTTCAGTAACCGTATAGCTGAAAAGAATGTAACTGTTTCAATTGGCCTGAAGAGTTGAGAGTATCGGAGCATGATTCAACTGTGGGTTACAAAACCTTGTAATTTGAAGCAGGTAACAAATATGAAAGAAAAGTTATATGAAACTCGGGTAATAATCAGTCAAATATTGTCGTTCTTCATCTTATGGTCACCATTAGGTATTCAATGATAATAAATAATTTCATGTATTCATGGTATTCATGCGAGTCTTTGGTTTCATATTTTGTTCATTCAGGATATACCAACATAATTTCTGTTAAAACATATTTGTTTCATGTAAATAAACGTTAGAGAATACCAAAGGGGGCAATCAAAAATGGACAATCCAGAGAAACTGGCAACATAGGATACACAAGACAAAGGCAAACAAAACAAAAACAATCCAGAGAAACTGGCAACATAGGATACACAAGACAAAGGCAAACAAAACAAAAACTATCCAGAGAAACTGACAACATAGGATACACAAGACAAAGGCAAACAAAACAAAAATAATCCAGAGAAACGGGCAACATAGGATACACAAGACAAAGGCAAACAAAACAAAAATAATCCAGAGAAACTGGCAACATAGGATACACAAGACAAAGGCAAACAAAACAAAAATAATCCAGAGAAACGGGCAACATAGGATACACAAGACGAAGACAAACAAAACAAAAACACAACATGTGATGTGAACAATTTTTTTTTTGGAAGGGGGTGGGGGAGATTAGCTGTTGCCATATCATGCTGTACATGGAGAGCAGTTTATTATTATATAGCATTCCTTTGTCTGGGATGTGATTCAAATTTTGCTTGTATGATTTATACCCTACATTATTTTTATGAAAAGTTAAAATAGTGATTGACAACAAATCCACCAATATCAACAAAACAAACAACAATCACTCACCTCAAATCGGTGAACACAAAAAAGACCACAGCATATGATGTTAGAAATCCAGGTCCTGGTTTCGGACAGGTGCAAAATGTGACGGGGTTAAGCCATTTTATCTGCCTGCAACATGTTTTTGGTTGAGGCCCTTAAGCAACTTTTAGTTTGTAATAATTTTGATGTAGGCATAGACAGCACTTAGTATCATGGGCATTTCTCTTATTTTTTCTTTCCTTTGTTTCCCCACCATATCTTCAATAATATCTTATTTGGTAATAATATTTTCATTGCATAGCTAGTTGGAGTGATTTGATTATTAGAGAATTAGTCATGCATGACTTCACAGTATGTCAGGTCAATGATATATAGTTAAGCTTGTATATTTGTAAAATCACTTTATTTAATGGTATATTTCTAGTATGATCGCTGGCCATCTTGATCATAATTGTATGGTAGTTGAATTTACAACTACCTATGAAATCAGTGCCTATCACCTCTAAAATTTAAGTTTAAATCCCTCTCATGACGAAATGTACTCCATACAACTTTATGTGATAAAATTTATCAGTTCATTGGTTTCCTCCATGTACTCCGGTTTCCTCCACTAATAAAACTGACTGCCACGATAAAACTGAAGTGGTGTTAAACACCATAACCCTAATCCTAGTAAAAGTCAATATTTAATGGTACTTCTCCTATTCTTAGCATGTTTAACCTGTTTGTTAAGTTTTCGTAATATTTTTGATAACCATGATGGTTAAATTTCTGCATGAGAATTCCCGCCAATTTCCTTTGGATGTTAAATATTTTTGACGTTTTGGTTATAGGAGAAACAGATTCTCCTTCTGCTAACATGTAGATTATGATATTTCTCCACTCTTTCTTTAAAATTTGAAAATTAAACCTTTGAGTGGAAAAATACCGTTATCCACTTAAGTAGCAAAAGGTGATTGTATATATCTATGATGTAAGGCAATATTTAATGATATATCCTCAGCTTGCATTCAATGAACTTTTTGCAATCATTATAATGACATAAAACTTATTTAATGTTTCGATTAGTTATTACAATTTTGACGATTCATATCGCTTTGAATTTATAGACAAATAGTTATGGCTTTTATCTTATTAAATTTAAGATGGCAAAGAAGAGAGAACATATCCACTGAAAAGGCCAAGAGAAGTGTGTCTACATATGATGGATTTACCTGGGTTTACTGTAAATGGACATATACCGGTAGATATCAGTTATGGCTGTTTGTACCAGGCATGGACGTATGTGGCCCTGTTAACACACAAGGTATATATTATTATATCTAACTTCTTACAAACTTCTAAGATATCATTGGTTTAAAGTGAATACATGGAAACCGTGTAATACACGGTCAGTAGGTCTCTGGTATTTTTTAATACACAGTTAGTAGTAGAGTTATCTCCCCTTTTTATTTCAAAATGACAACAGAAGATGAAATTATAAACAAGCAACACGTATGGATTTGTATGCCATTTAATTCAAGCAAGAAATACAAATAATTCAATCTGCATCTTGGGTATATATAATTGTCAGAAACAATGTTAAAAAAACCTTTAAATTACACTAATTAAAGATTATACAAAGAGTTAGCAAAAATTAATTAATAAAGAGATTATTTAAAATCAATATATTTTTTTTCTAGTTGTTACTGCCAGCTTACTCTCAGATATTTAACGGTGAACTAGGTGGTTTAGACAGAACACAGGTACTGGTATTTTATACTGTAGAAATATTATTCTGTGTATTTATATATTTTCATTGTGAAAAGATAGTTTGAACAGTAATGGTAAACAATTCCACCAATATCAACAAAGTGTACAACCACCTCTCACATCATCATTGAACACAGTAAAGACAATGACATTTGGCATTGGTAATGCAGATCGTGGTTTGGGACAGGCACAAAAATGTGGCTGGGGTTAAACTGGTTAATGGGATCCCATCTCTCCCTGTCTGATTATTGGATCTCCAACGACAAGAGATACCATGTGTAAACAAATGATAAAAAAAAACCTGCACCAATTTTCTTCCATTCACTTTCATTTCAGAAAAAAAAATATAACCTAATTTGGAGTGAATCATCTTTAGTTTTGTCTACTTTCAAAAATTATACATGATGACCCCGCCAACTGATCAACATGGCTGCCATTAATATAAATAGAACATGGGGTAAAGCACACCTACAGAGGAAATCAAATCAAATTTTCCCTCCAAATGTGAATAGTAGTTGCATTTTAATCAGTTGTATATGCCATGTTACGGATTTTGCTGATATATTTTATGTTTTGGTGAGTTTTGATGAAAATTCATTATATGATCTTCTCCTATGAAAGCACTGAGTCAGGTAGTACCCTTTCAATCTTGTTTACTTTGAGCGTACCTGATGAAGTATATTTCAGGAATGTGTTGTGTGCAATAAATTAGATATCTACCTTTTTATTAGTTATGAATCGTTAAAATGACTATGGCTGGCCATCTTGTAGAGAGCAGAAGATTTTCAGATTTGTGATTATATTGGGTCACAGGTCTGTTAACGGGCACTGTCCCTTGGTTCTCCCTGCTTGATGGCCACTCTATGAAATGAACAACTCATTAATATATTTTAATCAATATTTTTTATTATTGTCTTTTTTATACTGTTACTATAGTCACACAACGGCATGGGCCATAAGTTCATCCTAATGGCATGGACCCTTGGTGCTTCAAGTAGTCATACTATTTCTTTATTTTAAGATATATTTTATTTCCTCCTCAATTGTTAGAGGGATCAATACACACCTCAGACTATGGCTCTAAACTAGTGGCGAAAACATCAATACACACCTCAGACTATGGCTCTAAACTAGTGGTGAAAAC
>MJUT01035204.1:499771-515412 GCA_002080005.1 Gigantidas platifrons
AGACGATTTACAGTTTGTTTGTCCACAATTATACTTCTGAGGCATATTCCAAAATAGGTCGAATGAAAACTAAATATATTTTTTTCAAGATAATCCCTTTTTAACCTGTATTTAAGTTTTAGTAATATGTTAAGTTCTTGGAAGTTCTTTCAATAAGTACATCAATATGTTTTGTCCACTTACAATTATTGCTAAAAATTACACCTAAATGTTTATGCATATGCACAGGAGATAGTGAAATATTGTTAAAATCAAATAGTAAATTATTTCCTAAATGCCTAGTACTAACAATCATAATATCTGTTTTATTGGAATTGAATTTCACAAGCCATATATATGACCATGCATTTAAATATTCTAAATCTGTACTTATTAATGTATGTAAATTTTCTTCTTTATTAATACAAGTGTCATCAGCAAATAGTCTACCAAAGCCAGTCATATTGTCTGCTACGTCATTTATAAAAATTAGAAAGAGCAATGGGCCCAAAACCGACCCTTGAGACACACCAGCCTTTAATTCCCCTGTACTTGATATTGCATCTTTAATAACTACTCGTTTTCGTCTGGAAAGATAAATTTTTAACCAGAAAAGAAGCTTCCCTTTTATGCCATAATTCTCGAGTTTTAATATAAGCGCTTTAATCCAAACTGTATCAAAGGCTTTACTAATATCAGCAAAGGTTATACAGTGGAACCTGTCTAATCCGACACACCAAGGGACCAGGGAAATGTGTCGGAATACTCAGGTTTTATTTTAATTAACATAAATACTTTTGGTCCATAAATTTTTGTCGGATGTCACAGGATGTTGGAAAACTCAGGGGTCGGATTGCACATGTTCCACTGTACTAGTTACTTGTTTTTTATCCAATGCAAGTAAAATATTATCATAAAGTTCAATTAACTGATGGGTGGTTGTAAATCCTGGCAGAAATCCAGACTGGTATTTATATAAAAGTTTGTTTTATGCAGATGATTATATAAAGCTGTTTATAAACAATTTTTTCTAATATCTTACTAACACATGACAATAAGGAAACAGGACGATAATTTGACGGTAGAGATTTATGCGTCGTTATCGTATTGCAGTTGGATTTATGACTATCTATCCAATCAGGCCTATCACCACTAACATTGTGAGTTCAAACCCCACTCAGGCGATGTGTACTCGATACAACATTATGTGATGAAATTTGTCAGTGACTTGCGGCAGATCTGTGGTTTTCTTCGGGTACTCTTGTTTCCTCCACCAATAAAACTGACCGCCATAAGTGAAATACTGTTGAAAGCAAACCAAACCAACATATAAGTGGATTGGACTGTATTTTCCTCAGGTTAATTCAGGGCTTATTGGAATAAAATAGAGAACAAAAATACCATACTGTCAGAACATCTCTAAAATATAATGAAAAAAATTAACTTATTGGTCAGGTCACTCCTTATTTTCATATTTAACAAATTCATTTTTTTAAAGAATGTCCTTTATTGATCAATATTTATTTAAGAATACAATTTCTTTTTAGTTTCATTACACTTTCATGTTGTTTGTTATACAGGTCTACATCTGAACAGTTGTCCACTTTTGGAAACGCCGCCACCAGACATTGTTGGTAGAGGATTTGAATCCATTAGAGCTTTCCTGAAGAAAATGGCTGGAGGATTCACAGAGTGTCACAGAACTAAACTTATGTTTATAGGACTTGGACAGGCAGGAAAAACTACGTAAGATATGCCAAAAATAAATCAATGTCTAGATATTTGTATTCCAACATATTTATTGTATCTCTTACAGATTAGGAGCCGTCGTGATCGTATGGTAGTTTGATTTACAACTACATGTGCAATCAATGTCTATCACCATTAATGTTGTCCGTTCGAACCCAGTTTATGGCAAGTTGTACTCAATACAACATTATGTGATAAAGTTTGTCAGTAACTTGCAATAGATTGATGGTTTTCTCCAGGTACTCTGACTTCCTCCACCAATAAACTGACTGTCACGATAAAACTGAAATAATGTTGAAAGTGGCATTAAACACCATGACCCTGACACTGTATCTCTTACAGATTTCAAGATATCGGGACACAAAAAAGGTACAAATGACCAATATTTTAGATGTTAACTTTTACCGGTAGTCCGATTTGAATGAGGTTTTTTTTCTCTAAATTTCATATTAAATTCCTTCCTTTATTTTTTAAACAGTTTCTACCTAGTAATTGATTTAGCTGGATAATGATCATTTTCAGTAAAACTGATGCAGGAAGAATCCCTTGTTTTGGGTTAAGGTTAGGGTTATGGTGTTTAATGCCACTTTCAGTCAGTTTTATTGGTGGAGGAAACCGGATTACCCAGAGAAAACCACTGACCTGCTGCAAGTCACTGACAAACTTTATCACATTATAGTGTATCGAGTACACATTGCCTGAGTGGGATTTGAACTCACAACGTTTGTGGTGATAGGCACTGCTTGCACAGGTAGTTGTAAATCCAACTACCATACGATCACGGCCCCTACCTTGTTTTGTTATGCCCATCCACCCTTATACTGTTGGTAAGAAAGGATACAAACAATCATGAGAGAATAACCAACATTATACTTAGACTTAAAGTGAAGAAACAGTCAATAATGAGCATAACTCCTCTTCTAAAATGAGTGTGAAACAACCCCCTAGCCTGCAGTTGAGTGTGAAACAACTCCCTAGCCTGCAGTTGAGTGGTACTAGTAACTTCTGTCTATAAATGCCACATTTTGTATATTTTAGTTTATTGCAAGCTTTGAAAAGTCCAACAAAGAAAACTCAGGGAACTCAAGATGCCAAGCTAACAGATGGAATAGAAATTAAACCATGGGTAGTACCAGTGGACCAGGATGGTAAACAGTATGACATAACATACAGCTGCTGGGATTTTGCTGGACAAACTGTATACTATAATACTCATCAGGTAACTTATTATCTCCCTTGTATATATGTTTGGATTGATTGATTAATTGGTGTTTAATGCTGACTTTTGCAGTATTTCAACTATTTAGTGGCTTGATAGATACTGGGACTTTGTTAGACAGTATGTTTACTACAAAAAAAAAGATTTAATTGGACTGGACAGACCATCAATTGTAGCCATTACCTAGCTGAATAGATCTTCTTAATATACACATCAAATACATTCATATAGAATATGATGGTACAGGGTTAGGGTTCTGGTGTTTGATGCCACTTTCTACAATATTTCAGTTATATTGTGGTGGTAAGTTTTATTGATAGTGGAAACCAGAGTACCTGGAGAAAACCACCGACCTGCCGCAAGTCACTGACAAACTTTATCACATAATGTTGTATTAAGTACACTTCGTCTGAGTGGGATTCGAACTCACAACATTATTGTTGATAGGCACTGATCGCACTGGTAGTTGCAAATCCAATTACCATACAACCACGACACCCCCTTTATAAATGGGAATGTTAGCATGGTGGATATGTTTGCTTAGTTTGTGTATCATTAAAATGTGTAAAAATAACCCCATGTCAAATGTTTTTGAACTATCTGTTCAAAATGTGTGAAATAAGTTAAAAAAAAACAACACATGTTTCTGATCAATCAACTGAACAACGGTGAAATATAACCGCTGACCGTAACATTTTTATAGTAATGGGTTATCTTCGTTATTTCATGGTGTATCATGTTATTATCATTATTAGAACAACCTGGCCATTAACACTTAAAACATCTACCATTTGTCCATCTTCATCCTTCGTGATCTAGTTAATGATCACTATTACAACACTTGGCCTAATTTTCGGAGGGGAACAATAGGGTTGTTTCCCGGCAGCACAAATTTTGGCAAAACATCTCAATTATTTTATTATCACATGACTAATTTAATCCAATCAAAATCTATCATATAGATTAAAATATAATAATAGTAATATATGCATTTTAGAAGACATTTTGAAGAAGGATTTTCGTCAATAAACTTGTTTTTTTTTGTGTCAAGTCAAACAAATACAAATGTAAATGTAACAAAGATTTTCTCTGTTGAATTTTCAGTGTCCAGTACAGAAATACAATTATACCTTCAACATTTTTTTGTTATATTGTAGTTTTTCCTGTCTAAACAAGCAGTGTACATGTTACTATGGAACATGAGAATGGGATTTGAACATGCAGGTCTAGATTTCTGGCTTAGTTCTGTAGCCTGCCATTGTCCAAATGCTCCTGTCATAATAGTTGGAACACAGTTAGATCAGGTATAAATTTATATACTTTCTTAATATGTTGTATTATA
The DNA here is from genome assembly GCA_002080005.1 of Gigantidas platifrons. Classification (NCBI taxonomy): domain Eukaryota; kingdom Metazoa; phylum Mollusca; class Bivalvia; order Mytilida; family Modiolidae; genus Gigantidas; species Gigantidas platifrons. The sequence continues at coordinate 504,061 of MJUT01035204.1, forward strand.
ATTCATTTTAACATGACGTCCTTCTTTTACTTTGTAAACAAATGAACAATTTATCCATTGGGTATAATCTCATCATTGGCACCTGCGCCGGTTCATGTGACTGACTTTCCCGTCGTAAATGTACCTGTTGATGAATTATTGTCTGCTCAAATTTGGCAGCATTATTTGTGTGCGACATTGTCTGCAAATGTAAATATAAATTACCGGCTTCCAATCAAAGTTATACTACCGTATTTGTACTCGTAGACATATCAGAATCGAAATAAATCATGGCTCGGGATAAAATACTAATATCCGCCAACCCATGTTAAAACTCAAAACACATTCTGGCTTCCATGATTTATTTCTTAAATAGACTTTCTAGAAAATATATCTATGTGAACAATAGGTTTATAATTGACAAATAATATCTCCTTTTGTCCCACTTCCCCCTTTAGGAGAGACATACCGGTATTGTTTTTGTCCATCACGAAAGTGTGTACACGTAACTCGACCTACATTTTAAAGTAAGCATGCAAAGTTTAAAGGTTTTAATGATTCTTACCATTTCTGAAGGAGTTATTTCCCTTTTTAACTTATTTCATTAGGATTTGGGTTATGGTATTTAACGCCACTTTCAACAATATTTTAGTTATATTGTGATGGTCAGTTTTATTGGTGGATGAAACTGGAGTAGCCCGAGAAAACCACTGACCTGCTGCAGGTCACTGGAAAACTTTATGAGTACTGAGTGATGTTCGAACTCACAACATTAGTGGTGATAGGCACTGATTGCGTAGGTAATAAATCTAACTACCATATGATCACGACTACGACGGCTCCCTCTTATTTCATTAAAAACCATTTACTTCTCCATATTCGTGTGATTGAGTAGAATTTAAAGTAAAGAACGTATCTTACCTAGGGTAAGATAAATATGGTACATTCAATAAAGAAATAAGTATGTCTCCCGTTAATAACATGATTTAATGATAGACAGCTAATAGTAGACAACTGAAAATTTAGTTTCCCCACTTTCTCCTTAGTAATTCTTACACATCTCCTCTTTCCTCTCTTTCATTCTCTTAGAAAAAATCCAACAAACTATAATATGAATTTATTTGATACTTTTGTAAATATAATTTTTTTGAGAACCAATATTGTGTTATGTATATATTTATGTAGTATTATATATTTCTAGTAATTCAACATTTCTTTATATGATGTATTTATTGATTTGTATTTTGTTGGAATTGGAAAAAAAAAATAGTACACAGCATTAAGACAAAATAAGCTTAAAACAATGATGGTTAACAATTCTACCACTATCAACAAAACGAATAACTCAGACCTGATTTTTTTCCGCTTTAAAGCAGAATTCCGCTTTTTTTATTCCGGATGTTACCGTTACAATTCCTTTTTTATAGTATATTCAATACTTCCGCTTGCCGATTTCCGCTTTTTTGTTGGCTTCGTAGAATCAGGTCTGATAACTACATCTCATCTCAAATCCTTGAACACAAAAAACAAACAAAGACCAGAGCATATGACATTGGAAATCCATGTTTTACTTTTGGATAGGCACAAAAATGTGGCAGGTTTAAACTGTGTTGTATTTTTAGTGCTTCAATTACTTATGACAACAATAAATACCATATGAATAATTTCAGATCCCAATGCCTGACATTCCTGAGAAAGAGCTAATGAGGAAATATCCACAAATTAAGAAGTTCTGTTATGTAAGCTCTACAGCCGGCACAGTAAGTATAATTAAATTGATTCTAATAACTGCTCGCCTCAAGTGTGGTAGATCGTGGGTTTGAGCCATGATCCGTTCAAACCAAAGATTATAAAATTGACATTTGTTGCTTCTCTGCTGAGCATGCAGCATTAAGGAGAAATAGCAAAGACTGGTTGGCATGGAATCAGGATAATGTGTCTGAGTGGGGCTACATGTCTATCTGTGGACTTGTTTCAGAGAGCTAGCACTATAAAAATCCAACTAAGTGTGTCGGTCTAGTATAAAATGGACATCATCATCAACTCATTGAAAATTAACTTGTTTTCACCATGATATAGATGAAAAACTGCTGAGTTAGCATAAAACAATAATCACTATAAAAATTTTGCAACATGGACTGTTAAGAGTTATGGCCCCTTGAAGATATAAAAACTATGAAAATGTCTTTGTCTTCACCTTAATTTCTTGATATCACCAATATTTCAGTCAAGTTAAAAAAATACAGCTTGTTGTGCCTCTACAAATTTCTTAAATGACAAGACCATGTTGCCGAGGTTACTGATGATCGTGAGTTTTATTCCTCTTGTAGGTAATATACAAAATGTACTAATACTATAGATGATAAAATTGGTAATTGTGTCTTCTCTAAACAATATGCAGCTATCAAGAGTAAGAGCAATGATGGCATACTCTGAAAGGGATAGAATATTTCAGAGTGGAGCGACATGTCTAACCTGTGGACTGTTATTTTAGTGAGCTAGCACTATAAATATCCAACTTTGCATGCTGGAAATATTGTTGATAATGGCATTAACCTAGTCTTATATTTCAGAACATTCCAGACCTTGAGCAGACATTGATTGATGTGACCTTGAACTGTTGTTCCCAGATGAAGCTGAAGATTCCAAAGGTCTGGCTGAACTTTGAGGACAGCATCTTGGTGTAAGTACAATACAATAATTATAAATTTACACCCAGCTTATAAATAATAAATATAAACAAAGTTAATCAAAGGTGTAAATGTTGACAGGTAAAGAGAATTACATTAAAAAATTGTTGTTCAAGTTGTAATATTAAAAAAAAAAAAAAATTGTAATGTAATACATGTAATGGCATTGAAATTTATTGAAAATTTCACAATTTTTGTTTCTAAAATTTCTAGTAAGTTGACTAAAAATAGAAAAGTTTAAGTTTTTAGTTTTCATATTTTGTATCAATATGGTAAAGGATGCTTAATTTATTTTATTTTCTTGGTCATGAATTACAAAAGTATATTGTTTCTCATTCTATTGTTTGAATCTTTATACAGAACATTGTGAAATCTCCAGTACCACTGTGGTAAAGCCATTAGTTATTATCTTAATGATAATTTGATATCAACAAGTTGGGCATGAAAGCTGAAAACTTTATTTTATGATGAAATTCAATGTATGATTCTTGAAATGGAAGTAAAGAGGGTCATAATGGCAGTATTTGGGCCATGTAGATAGGAACTATAAACAAATATGACGGAAATATTTTAGAAAGTGACAGTAAAAATCGGTTGATTAATTTGTTGTTTTTATTCCATTTTACAGGGAAAGAAAGAGAGGAAAGAATATATTAGAATGGAACACGTTGAAAAATTATGCTATTACTAATGGAATCTACGATGAGAAAGATGTAAGATAATTATATTGGGGGAATTGTTTGCCTTCACTGTTTTCACTTTCTTTTAATAATGCAGTAGTCACCCTTTCATAATGTACCTCCCACCAAATGCCACTCCTCAATTGGCTATGCAATTTATCATGGCAGAAGGGGTGTTTTATAAGAGGGGAGCTACTTTTCTTTGTTTTTTATCCCCTCGCCAACGAAGGGATATAGTAATGCTACCGTCCGTCCTTCTGTAACATCCTTGTGAGCACTCTAGAATCAACATCCTTCAATGGATTTTGACCAAATGTGGTACATACTTAGTCCTTAAGAGAATCTGGAACCCTATTGATTTTCAAGGTCATAGGTCACCTGGTCAAATTTTTAGGCGAGGGGATACGCCACGCTTTGCGTTGCCCTTGATTAATTTATTGTAGTCTTATAACAAATTATCCTATGATTCTTAGCTAATCTTATTGGTCACTTAATATCACTTATATCTTTATACTTTATTACAACTCTTATGTACAATTGAAATTATTTCAATTCTGATATGTCTAAGAGTACAAATATGGTAGTATACTTTGATTGGAAGACGGTAATTTATATTTATGTTTGTTTGTGGAAAATCACGCACACAATTAATGCTGCCAAATTCGAGCAGATGATAATTCATCAACAGGTACATTTACGACAGAAAAGTCAGTCACAGGCACAGGCACATGTGCTAATGAGATTATACCCAATTGATAATTCGCTCGTTTGGCTACAAATGAAAGAAGGAGGTCATGTTAGAATTATAAATGAAGTGGAAATGATAAGTTAGAACTACAGAGTATATTTTCATTTTCAAAAGGTTGTGTGTACATATTCCCCTTTCCAATGATTGTGTTCAGAACAATAGTTCAACACAAGAATACTGGACGAAATTTGTTCAAGAAATAATTAAAAATTGGGTTATTCTCAAATAATTGCATGTGGGTACTTTTCTGTTCACAACGGTACATTCTTTACAAAACTTACCAAGTCAATCTACTAATAATTCCAAAATTTGATGATTTCATTTTATTTGATTTTTGGTGTTTAATGCCACTTTCAGCTATATCATGGCAACCAGTGGTGGAAGGAGCAGGAGTACCTGGAGAGAAACACAGACCATGGGCAAACAACTGGTAAACTTTATCACTTGCGGCTGCGAGTCGAGTGTACCCTTTTTTGTAATCTACAAGGCCGGGTGCGAACCCACGCCGTATTGGTGATTGGCTTGTATGAGTTGTTAGATAATCCAACTACCTAACTCATTGAGCCACCCAGACCCTCCAAAATTTGATGAAAGTGTCAACATTCAATAACCTATATGCAAGAATACAATATTTTTTTTCTGTGCATGTTAGTGGAAAATTAACAACTGAAAAACTTGTGATGTTTGTGACAGAAAACGAACTACAAGTTATTACAAACAAAAAAATTATATAACTTGTGTTTCATTTTTATTACAGATTAGACTAGCTGTACAATTCCTGGATGATCTTGGTACAGTACAGTACTTTGATACAGAAGTCCTCAGAGATAGAGTTGTCATTAATCCACAGTGGATTGTAGATGTGATGGCTAAAGTTGTCTCTGTCAATGAGAAATCTATCAAGGTAAGGTTGTGGTACTCTGTGAGTGACTGTAAATGGGCTTATATTACATGCATTGGTGCATTATTCGCATCCCTTTCTTCTCCCCAAAAAACCTAATCCATACATAGATATAACAATGAAATTGTTCCAAAAGTCAATATCTCCTGAAATATCTGTACCATCGCGTACAACATCTTGGAAATAAGTTTCTCAGAACCAATTGTAGTATATTATCCACACCCCATACCCAAAAATCTCTTTTAGGGTAAATTTATGCAGATAATACAAGGTTTTTTATGGTATAAAGGTAACCGCTGTTGTCGTTGTCAAGAAGACATTTTTTGTGATATGATTGTGGAATGCAGTCAAGCAGGTCTAGCAAAGTTAGCATTATTCCATGGTGGATTGCTGACAAATCTGTCAATTTACTCTTAATAAGACCATTGATACAATGGCCGAAGATGAAAAACGGAAGATATCGAAAGGGTAAGCAGAAACCATTAATAAAATATGCTGATAAGTCTTATTTAAGTTATTAACTCACATAGGAACATTGACTTTGTTACCATAGAAACAGTTTGATAAGGGGTCAATCAGTGATGTTATTAATACACATGCAACTAAAGGATGTCTCTAGAATCTTTATATAAAAAAAAATTAATTTAAAAATTCACATTCCAAAATGCATGTATTTCAATCTCATTTTAGGAAAATAAAGGTCGTTTTTTCCACAAGTTCATTGCTGAGATCTGGAAGGATTATGAAACAAATTTACATGAATGGATGTTGAAGTTAACAGAGAGATTTGATTTAACTTTTCCTCTCCCAGAATCAAAGGAAAGTGTTAATGTTGTACCATGTTTACTACCAGAGGAAGAACCTGAAGATGTAAGTTTATTATTAATACAATAGATCCTAATATAGTAGTTTACCTCTAATAAAGTACCTCCCATTAATGTCGTACCATGTTTACTACCAGAGGAAGAACCGGAAGATGTAAGTTTGTTGTTAATAGATCAAAATATATATAGCTTTAGTAAGAAAGGTTATGGATTAAATGAACATGAGAGACTATCCAACATTACACTAAGAGACTAACAAAGGACCAGTAACAGGCATGGTAAGGTCTTCAATAATGAGTATAAATCCTACCTTCAAATGAGTATTATGAGGGCTGTAGCCTGCAGTTGAGCGGTACTCTGCCGATCTGGACATCTTTGGCGTTTTGATGTTATTTGGTGTATAAAATATCATTTACCAGAAACAGGGTTATCACAAAATATGGATGTAGTAATCTTACAAACTGCCATTGTTGTGCATGAACATGTTTTGCAGTATATTATGTTATAGTTAAAGTAAATGTTAGAGAATACCGAAGGCACAATATAAAAAAAGACGATCCAGAGAAACTGACAACATAGGGTGCACAAGACACAGGACAAATAAACGTTAGAGAATACTGAAGGGGCAATCAAAATAGGACGATCCAGAGAAACTGACAACATAGAGTGCACAAGACACAGGACAAATAAACGTTAGAGAATACCGAAGGGGCACTCAAAATAGGACGATCCAGAGAAACTGACAACATAGGGTGCACAAGACACAGGACAAATAAACGTTAGAGAATACCGAAGGCACACTCAAAATAGGACGATCCAGAGAAACTGACAACATAGGGTGCACAAGACACAGGACAAATAAACGTTGGAGAATACCGAAGGGGCAATCAAAATAGGACGATCCAGAGAAACTGACAACATAGGGTGCACAAGACACAGGACAAATAAACGCTAGAGAATACTGAAGGGGCAGCAATCAAAATAGGACAATCCAGAGAAACTGACAACATAGGGTGCACAAGACACAGGACAAGTAAATGTTAGAGAATACTGAAGGGGCACTCGAAATAGGACGATCCAGAGAAACTGACAACATAGGGTGCACAAGACACAGGACAAATAAACGTTAGAGAATACCGAAGACACGCTCAAAATAGGACGATCCAGAGAAACTGACAACATAGGGTGCACAAGATGAGGAAAGGTTAAAGATACCTAAGGGGGAATCAGAATCTGTATATCGAAAAAGGACAGACAACACAATGGCCAAAAGGACAGACAACACAATGGCCAAAAGGACAAACAACACAATGGACAAAAGGACAAACAACACAATGGACAAAAGGACAGACAACACAATGATCAAAAGGACAAACAACACAATGGCCAAAAGGACAAACAAAACAATGGCCAAAAGGACAGACAACACAATGGCCAAAAGGACAGACAACACAATGGCCAAAAGGACAAACAACACAATGGCCAAAAGGACAAACAACACAATGGCCAAAAGGACAAACAACGATCTATGAAACCAAGCTGAAACTCCAGCTAAAGCCTGTTCAAGTTTATTTTCTGAAACTTAATGTCTTATTTCAGTTACCTTGGCCTAAGATAGATTCTTAAACATAGTAGCTTATTTCAGTTACCTTAGCCTAAGATAAATTCTTAAAGTTAATGTCTTATTTCAGTTATCTTGTCTTAAACTTAATGTCTTATTTCAGTTACCTTGTCTTAAACTTACGATGGGTTATTTCAGTTACCTTGGCCTAAGATAGAGGAGGAGGTAGGAATCAGAGAGAGTAAGATACAGTATAAGTTTACCTATCTACCTACTGGTCTGTTCAACAGAGCTCAGGCTAGGCTCTTTAGTCAAGGTTTTACTGATAATAAACTACTGGAATTTCTATGGAAGAAAGGATCTATTCTGAAGAAAAACAATCACTATGCTCTGGTGAAACAAATCAGGTATGTTTAGTTTAGGGAATATTCCAGTAAATACGGACGCCTTAATCGGCGTATGTACTATGACACTTACGGGAATGAAACATACCGGTATTGCAGACAGCTATGTTTGGGGTGTCTTTGTAAAATATGTACTACCAAAGGCTTTCGCATGCACCTTGAACAACCCCATGAAGTAAAACTATTGCATGAAAAGTGGAAAATACAAACAGATTGATAATTATATATTTTTTGAAAGAAACGTGTAATAAAATATACTTACCTTACTATTATCGATTGAAAACTATCTTTTCATTTCAAAGAATCCTACAAGATATCTCCACATGCCCATCATGCACTTCTGATATCATTTATGACTAACATATATACATTGAGAGAAAAAGAATATGTACAAGGATTGAACGTCATAGTCTCAGCTTTAATTACTGTTTCATAGTATGTTTAACCTAGATGATTTGTCATTACTTCTTTGTTTTATCATTGGTAATGGGTAAAGACATGATATATAAGACTTTCTATGTTTAACCTAGATGATTTGTCATTACTTCTTTGTGGTGAGGGGAGGAGGTTATGATATTTATCACCACTTTCAACAATATTTCAGTTATATCATGGCAGTCAGTTTTATTGGTGGAGGAAACAGGAGTACTCAGAGAAAACCACCGACCTGCTGCAAAGTCACTGACAAGCTTTATCACATAATGCTGTATCAAGTACACCTCGCCATGAACGCGGTTCGAACTCACAACTTAAGTGGTAATAGGTACTGATTGCACAGGTAGTTTTAAATCCAACTACCATAAAAACACGACGGCCCCATGTTTATTATGTGTGTATTTCTTATATAGCAACAACATAGCAATGCCAGCCGTATTTGTTTGGTTCTAGCCATTCCGTAATGATGCCAGTGTCAACAAAAGTGTACATGCTCAAATTTGATACAAGAGTTACACATGGTATTCAAATCAAACGCTACCTTAGTGTTATCCATGATTTAGTATTACATGCTTCATATTTTTGTCAACTGATTCATCATGATTTTTGTTTCTATTGAATTAATTTTCAGTGATTATGAAATGATTGTGACAGTTCAGGGTCCAAGGCCAAAAAATATTTTAGATCTAATCCATGAAACCATCATTACATTGATTAAGGACTCATTCCAAGGTGTCGACTACGACTTTTACATTCCTTGTCCTGATTGTGTAGATAAAGAGGTAAGAAATATTGATTGTTGTTTAACACCATATGAACAATTTTTCAGCTACATGTATATCATGACGAAAACAAGTTATATTCGATGAGATGATAATGATATATTAGACCAACACACTCTGTTGGATTTTTATAATGCTAACACATTGAAATAACAGTCCACAGGTAGAAATATTGCTCCACTCAGACACATTATTCTTATTCCGAGCCAACCAGTCTTTCTCCTTGATGCTGCATATAGTCCTTAGCGGAGAAGCAACAAACACTGATTTTAAAGTATTTGGTTTGACCGCATAATCTACCGCACTCGTGGCAGGCAGGCCAACCATTATTACACCACCAATGCAGTAAGGAAATAGTTAAAGGTCATGTCTGCTTTTACCAAAAATATTTCTGAAGAGATCTGTCAGGTAACATGAATCTCGAGGGAACAAATATTATCTTCATAATTATTATATAATGTTAATAATATTTACCTAAATAAGATAATTATAATACAGTAAATCCTGTCTAAACCAAACCTCATTGGGACCAAATTTTGTGTTTGGAATAGACAGGCATTCGGTTTATAGACTAGAGGTTAAATTAATAAAAAGATTTCCTACATTGTGACTTTATTTAATGTTCGGTTTATACAGGATTGTGGTTTATTCAGAGTTCGATTTAAACAGGATTCACTGTATCTAGTGTGATGATATGATGGCATTACAATGTATCTTTTCTGTAATCAGTTTGTGAATACAGTGCTCCCTCGGTCTATCCCCCCCGTTTTATCACCAACCTCACCTATCGCCAAAATTATCTTCTGTCCTGATTTCCCCCATTAAAAATATCCCGATATACTGCCAAACTCAGCTACTGCTGAAGTCGTAAAACCAATTTAAATTCCCCCGTTAGTACCGCCCACAACTACCTTTTGACAGCTGTGGATTGATCGGTAATAATGGAATGTCAAGACTGGTCATCGGACACAGTCATTGATCTCATAGTTGAGGGTCGGAACAGGTCAGGTGATCAGTTGTTTTGATTAGTATAATTACCTGTATTTACTTTTCTAATGATTACATCTGTACTTTTCATCCTGAGTAAAATTTGTAATTTAATTAGTTGTCATAAAAATGTCGTCCTTGAAGAGAAAGCGTAATTTATTAGACGACAAACAGAAATGTGAAATCAAAAGTTATGCAAAGGAAAATCCAAAATTAACATAACAAATTGCAGATAATTTGACAATTAAATGGGATCTTCCAATAACCCCACAAATGAAGATGAACTGTTGCTGTCACGTGTTTATAATGACCTTGATGTCCTGAGCTAGATCTGCAAACTGCACAGGACGTTTCCGATGTGAATATAATTATTCTAATTTATTTATTTATTAAACATGTATTATTTATGCTTATGTATTTGTACAAGTGCAAAATGTATGTCAGTCGAGTTGAAACAATTTGAGAAAGTTAATCTTTTCATTTGATCACATGACTTCCGGTTTTCAATGTCCCTCAGTTTATCGCCAAACTCGTTATACCGCCAAACTACCGACTGCACAGAAGATGGCATTTTAACGAGGGAACAATTGTCAGTAATTTAATTGGCCTAGTACTACATGTATCATTTGTCACCAATTCTTTTTTTTTTTATTTTATTTATATTTTTAGGGAACAAGAGATCCATTCTTGTTCAAGGCAGAATTGGTCAGTAGAGCTCACAATGTAAATGCACCATTCTTACAGTGTACAAAGTACTTCCATACAGTGTCTATAGGAGAATTAATGAGTGAGTAATTTTGATAAATTGTTTGTTTATATTATTTCCCTCTTATGAAGGCGATTGCCAAAAAAGACCACCTCTTTTTATCAGGCCAAATTTCAGATGTACTAAGAGAGTAGGCCACTTCTTAATTGCAGACCACTGTAATACACAAGAATTAAGAAAACTTGGCCTGCTTATATTTATGAGAAGGACAATGGAAGGAGTGTGTATTGTACACAACTTGGCATGCCTATATTTATGGGAAGGACAATGGAAGGAGTGTGTATTGTACACAACTTGGCATGCCTATATTTATAGGAAGGACAATGGAAGGAGTGTGTATTGTACACAACTTGGCATGCCTATATTTATAGGAAGGACAATGGAAGGATTGTGTATTGTACACAACTTGACATGCCTATATTTATTGGAAGGAGTGTGTATTGTACACAACTTGGCATGCCTATATTTATAGGAAGGACAATGGAAGGAGTGTGTATTGTACACAACTTGGCATGCCTATATTTATAGGAAGGACAATGGAAGGAGTGTGTATTGTACACAACTTGGCATGCCTATATTTATAGGAAGGACAATG
>MJUT01035204.1:515464-554834 GCA_002080005.1 Gigantidas platifrons
TTGGCATGCCTATATTTATAGGAAGGACAATGGAAGGAGTGTGTATTGTACACAACTTGGCATGCCTATATTTATTGGAAGGAGTGTGTATTGTACACAACTTGGCATGCCTATATTTATTGGAAGGAGTGTGTATTGTACACAACTTGGCATGCCTATATTTATAGGAAGGACAATGGAAGGAGTGTGTATTGTACACTACCAATTACATTACCTAAAAATAGACATGTTTATATTGTATCCAATTAAAGTGTTTTTTTCCTGCACTACTTCTATTTGAGCAGTCAATTGCATTGAGTTGATAAATGCTTGTTAGATATGGTCACTGACCAAAATATAGCTTTTCTGCAAGCTTAATCATGTAGAGTGATGGTCAGAAACGGTACCAGTATAATCATTGATGTTTTAGAGGACACCATTGAAAACAATTATAAAGACGCTTGTTTCTGCTGTATTCAGTAAATATTTGGCATTTGTTTTGGACTTTCTCTGACATTGTAAGATAGATACAATGTACGTACATTTTCCCGTAACTATGGCATTGTATTTATTGTAGTTTATATGAATATCTTATTAAACTTGATATCAATATTTATAGGTATAATGCCTGACAACAGAGAGACAGAGTTTGATGTACAGATACAGGAATGTATCAGCACTTTACAGGAAATCAGCTCCAATATGGCTAAAGATGTGGCTATCCTGTACAGTCCAGAAGATATTCCTACTAAGGACAAAGAAGGAGAGGTGGTTGATCCTAGAGATATATGTAGAGATTTGAGAATGGCTGGATTAAATTGGTTAGTTACATTAAAATAGGGGGTATGGTGTTTAACGTCACTTTCAACAATTTTCAATTATCGTGACGGCTAGTTTTATTGGTGGAGGAAACCAGAGTACCCGTATAAAACCACCGACCTACCGCAAATCACTGACAAGCTTTATCACATAATGTTGTACACCTCTCCCTGATCAAGATTCAAACTCACAACATCAGTGGTGATAGGAACTGATTGCATAGGTAGTTGTAAATCCAACTACCATGCGATCACGGCCACAACAGCCCCTATAAACATATGTATGTATAGATTGCACTATTATAATATCTATGTGTATGAAGGCTAAAACCTGGATGCAAACTATCAGAAATGAACAACTACTTCTTACTGTAGATCATTGAACACACAAAAGTAAGACAATTACATGTGCTGATAGAAGAAATGCAAGTCCTGGTTTTGGACAGGCACAAATAATTGGCAGGGTTAAATCTTTGATAAGTATTATTTCAATTAATTAAAAAAGGTGTCAGTCTTGAGTTTGAATTCTTTCTGATATGAATTTGTTTTTCAGTTGGTTCCCAAAGGATGTCGACAATACTCCAGAATTAGAAATGACTTTAGCTATAAAGAATGCCAAGGTAAGCATATCATTACTTACTGTAAATAAAAATTAGGATACAGTGGAACCTGTCTAATCTGACACACCAAGGAACCAAGGAAATACTGTTGGATTGTACAGGATGTCAGATACTCAGGTTTATTTTAGCTAACAGAAATACTTTGGAACCATAAATTTTTGTTGGATGTCACAGGATGTCGGAAAACTCAGGTGTCGGATTACACAAAGTCCACTGTATTTTCGTCTGTCAGATGAAAATTAGGTGATAAGTTAAGACATTTCAGTGTTTACCCATACACTTTAAACACTCATATTATCTGGAGCATTTTTAATTTAATGTGGGGGTTGGGTTACTGGTGTAAAATGCCACTTTCAATAATGTTTCGGTTATATTGTGGCAGTCAGTTTTGTCGATGGAAGAAAACTAACAAATTTTGGCCAGTTGCTGACAACATTTATAACAAAGTTGTATCAACTACATTTCAATAAGGGTGGGAATCCAAGTGTCATACGACTTCAGCCATAACAGTAGTCCCCCTCTTAAAATGCTGCTATCATCAAAGGTCACTTCTCTTATCAGGTCACATTCAAATGGAGTGAGATAGTAAAATACTACTAAAATTTACCCTCTCAAGAGAGACCACCCCTCATATAAGGCCGGGGCCCGGGTGGCTCAATGAGTTAGGTTGCTGGATCTAACAACTCATACAAGCCTATCACCAATACGGCGTGGGTTCGCACCCGACTTTGTAAATTACAAAAAAGGGTGCACTCAACTCGCAACCACAAGTGATCGAGTTTACCAGTTGCTTGCCCATGGTCGGTGGTTTTCTCCGGGTACTCCGGCTTCCTCCACCACTAAAACTGGTCGTCATGATATAGCTGAAATATTGTTGAAAGTGGCATTAAACACCAAAAATCAAATCAAATCTCATATAAGGCAACTTTTTCGTTGTAGAAGGGACGACTTTATAAGAAGGGTACTACTCTATTAACATGATTTTTGGTAATTGTCATACAAAAGTATCACAATCAGCATGATTCATAATATTTAACATCAAAACAATAGAAGATGGCAAGAAAATGTGGTTGCATTCTATATTTTGACAACCATAAAAAAATAATTACCAATGAAAAAGCTTTTAAGAATTTACAGGCTGTCTGAGAGTTCCGGATGACAACATTACTATCTTATTAAGATTATCCAAATGTTTTAATTCTATACAAGTTTGTTCAGTTTTAACAAATAATTAATTTCTTTGTGGCAAATTCAGGGGACAATTAAAAAAGAAATGATTTTCATCTTCTGTTTCGTCTAAAGAACAATGACATTAGTCTTTCCCTATGCCAAAGTTATTGTGATGTAATTTCTTTATCTATTTTAAGGTATTGGTAGTGTGTATGTCAGACAGATTTGTACACCATTTTAAATGTCGTCAGATGTTCCTGTATGCCTCAGAGCAGCTGTTTAAACCCTACACTATAGCCGTGATGGAGGAGTCATTAGACTGGCAGTCCTCAGATTTAGGCTTTAAGATAGGCAACCCTGTAAGTATTATATTATATACCCTTACCTTTCACCAAAACATAATTTCACATCATATTTACATGTTGTTCTTATTAATTGAAACATTGGTTTACTTTGCCATGCATTATGTTTCAAACAACATAATACTGTCATTCATTTAGAATACTCTTATTTTTAAATGGCTGATAGGGTTAACGGGGTAAGCCAGTTAATTAAAATGTTACAATCTGACGGAAGACAGTTCAATCACTATGTAGTTGATAAGATAATTTTCCTTCTATTACTGAACTTTTGACCATATAAAGAAGAGAATTACAGATGAAATGACTTTATTACCCAGTTATTGTCCCCCGACGCTTCGTCGAAGGGGACTATAGAAATGGGTGTCGTCCGTCCATCCGTGTGTTTGGTTTCCAGATGATAACTTGTGAATGAAAAGTCGGATTGAAGCTAGGTTTGACATGTAAGTGTATCTTATGAATATCTAGGTCAAGTTCGATAATGACAATTTCTCGACAATTTTTACTAGAGTTGTGCCCCTTTTTATACCTCAAAATTGCTAAATATTTGGTTTCCAAATTATAACTTGTGAACAAAAATTCAGATTGAAACTAGGTTTGGTATGTAAGTGTATCTCATGAATATCTAGGTCAAGTTCGATAATGATGATTTTTCGACAAATCTAACCAGAGTTACTCCCCTTTTTTTACTTCAAAATGGTCCTTGGGTGGTCCCCCTTCAGAATTCTTTAAGTCAGGTGAGTGATACAAGCTCACCTGAACCTCTAGTTTACAGTAGTTTCAAAATTTAATCTTACCATATAACCTTGGTGTCGGGAGACCAGTGGCCAACGTCCTTTTATTTTGATTGAATGTTGTTTAACATCAAGTGAGCAGTATTTCACCAACATTTATGACGAGAACCAGTTGACAAGTAATAAATAAAAATTGAGTAGGTAAAATTCACGTCAGGATTGGCAGACAAACACATGTTTAGATAGCCACATGAAAAACAAGATAGTATTGATAGGGTATAAACATTTTGACTCTCAACTCACCACCTGAATGAACAATTCTTATGAACTGTTCGAAATTGTCGTTTATGTGCAAGGAGCATAGCATTTTCAACTCCTGAGGTACTCATGTTTGTCCCCTCCTTTTGGGCAAATTGATTCATTCTGCACAAATAGTGGAGATTCCTTTAAGGGAAGTTGTACCCCATAACGGAGATATA
The DNA here is from genome assembly GCA_002080005.1 of Gigantidas platifrons. Lineage (NCBI taxonomy): Eukaryota > Metazoa > Mollusca > Bivalvia > Mytilida > Modiolidae > Gigantidas > Gigantidas platifrons. The sequence continues at coordinate 519,624 of MJUT01035204.1, forward strand.
TGATCTGTTTTTATTCCTCAGGAAAAGTTTTTTTAACCTTTATGGGGATATCATGTATTATATTTAGAATATCTACAGAAATCCTTTCATTATTGTTAAGAAGAAGATTTTCTTTACAGCGAATGGCAATGATAAAAAGTGTAAAAAGATACAAGAAAAAAATTGAAGATTTGATAGACATGATAAAATGTCATATCCTAGATATTGAGAAGGTGAGTACAACAGATTTTAGTTTATATCAAAGATCTATTATGGCTGATCCAGAATCTTGGTTGGTCAACAATTTTATCAACAACAGCATAACAAGGGGAGACAATAAATGATGGAAATCTAAGTTTGGGCATAGGATAGGCACAAAAATGGGGCAGGATTAAACAGGATCACTTTATAACTTTGTATTTGTTATTATGAAATAAGATATGTTTATTATCGCTATTTTGCGGTATTTTCCTTTGATCTTGCTATCTGAGAATTTCCCATCTCACGCTAGTAGAGTGAGATGGAAAATTATCGCCAGTAACTAAGCGTTGTCAATGACGCACGTAGTATTACCGCTGTTTTCTAATACTTAAATATGACGTTATAACTTATTGACGTCACATTACCAAATCCTTGAGTAATAAGTGATTAATGATATGAAATAGTAATTGTGTTTAAAAAAAATGTCAGTATCTCAACAAAAATTATTTAATTATGAATACAAAATAGCGATAAAATAATTAAAGATGTTTTTTAAAACTCGAGGACGTTTCTCAGTCATCTCTCATCTCAGGGCTTCGATAAAGGGGCCATTGTTTTACACCTAAACTACGGAAATGTTTTTATTAATATTCTGATACAGATAAATTTCAATTTTTAATGTATCAAAATAGCGATAAATAGATTATTTATGATTTTTTCAACTCGAGGGGGTTTCTCATTCTCATCTCGTCTCGCGGCAGAGCCGCTCGACGAGATCAGAATGAGAAACCCCCTCTCGTTGAAAAAATCATAAATAATCTATAATTCCCACATTACAGTGATTTGATATAAATTAAAATACAATAAATAGAACAGATCTAGAATACAACATGAGTTAGTTCTTTAATGCAGTGATATACTTAGAATATACAGTAATATATATATTATGCAAGGGCAGTAACACCAGTCTCAATCAGAAATGAAATAATTCACCAAATGAAGAAAAAAATATGTTAGTATTTGGCGTTACAGTAGTTCCTCTTTTACTAGTCTCCTCCCACCAAAGGTAACCCCTCTTATCTGAAAATTTTAGTGATAGCCCATAAGTTGGGCAAATGTCATAGTACCGTATAGACAAGTTTTTTTTTTTTTTCTTTCAAACTTTACCTTATGTAATTGTTATTTATAGAGTGTAGTGAACTATCCGTCTGTGTTTATTAGCTACTGTTGGGCTAACTCTCACGAGGCTTGTAGTGTTACAACAGAAGCTAAGGAAGGTTCCCTAGGACATGCAGATCCAAGGGCCCTGAAAAAACACTTAGAGAAGCAGGGTTTACAGTGCTGGTTAGATATTGAACAGATGGGCAAAGTAAGTACATATATTGTACTCAAGTATTGTTACTTATATTATACATACAGAAGGAATACAAGTACAGTCATACTTGTCTTATGTGACCTTCCAAGGGAACAGTCAAATATGGTCACATAAGACAGGTGGTCGCTTAATGCAGGCTTATTAAGAATTGAATGCATTCTTTTGAAATTTCATTGGGGTATGAAAGCATATACCGAAGTAAATTTCAATGAAGAGTGGTAGCGCTTCATGTTGAAAATGTGCTTCGATCGACGCTTTCATACCCCCAATGAAAATTCAAAAGAATGCATTCAATTCTTATAATTATATTTAAATCACACCAAAATTTAATATAGTTGTATTTTTCGTTGTGAATTTTATTTGTGTTACATTATTTGCTGTTGGAAATTACTACGCCATTGATTGTTTACATCTGACATCGTCATGGAGGCACGTGCAAGTTCGGGTTTGAGTTTCATTTGGATGTGAAACATCTCTTTTATAATCATGTGACCACTTCATAACCAATCATATTGTAACATTTCAATGAAAAACGGAAGTAATGTAATTATATTAATATGAAATACACTGTGAAGGGAAATAAAAGGTCACATTATACAAATTGAGTAGAGGTGGTCACTAAAGCTGATTTGACTGTAGAATTGTCTGTTTTTTTCCTATCTGTTTAAAGTAGAATATTTTGTTATTTATAATTATCTCAGTGTATTGTATTTAATGCTGATTGGTTGAAATAGTAGCACGTGCAGCATTGCTCAGGAATATGATCCTTTATTGATGATTTGTACATTTTTCCTTTGAATTTTACACGTGATAATATCTATTTGCCAGCAATTAACATGATATTAACATATTATCCCTGGTTTGAAAATTATAACAACTTTTGATTGGTTAAAACCCCGGCTATAAAAAAACCCATATTACTGGGTGTAACTAGCCATTAAGCAATCAAATGTTGTTATAATTTTCAAAACGGGGGAAAATATGACGCTAAAGCTCGCGACGTTGCACTCCAAAATCAAATTTAGTTAATTTTGGTTATATATTGAATATGAAGCTGTTGCTTTGAATCAACTGTAGGGTTCTACCAAAGGTAGTACCCTACACCGGGTGAAAAACACTCGAAACTTTCATATTTTTAACTTATTCTTTCCAAAAACAAAGAAAACGTTTCTTTTACTTGCACCACCGGGGTTCAAAATGTCTTATTTTTGACCAAAATTGGGGATTAATTCGTTATTTACGTTCCTATCTGTAGATATGGAGATTTTAACACCCTTCAGTAGCCTGTACACCCTTCAGGATGCCTCAGGATGCACTTTGCTACTTCGGGGTGTTAAAATCTCCATATCTATGGATAGGAACGTAAATAACTTATAATATCGCTGTTTTCTAATATGACGATACAATGACATCACGTTACCAAATCCTTGATAAACATACTATCATTGATATGTTTGACTTGAAATGGACTTCTCATCACATCTCATATTGAAGGCAAAAAACATGTGACATTGCTCTGAGAAATCTATTCTTTCAAAACCAATCAATGATATTTTATGTTTCTCTCAAACTGCAATTGCATTGAATATTTCAAAAACAAAGACTTGAATTAAGCCAGTTATTTTTATTGAAAGTTTTACATGTTGCTATAACTAACACGAAAATAGATATCAAATTTGTTCACACCATGATATAGCAGAAAAACTGCTAAGGTTAGCATTAAACACCAATCAATCGAAAGTAGAGGTAAAATTTTACTTATGATAAGTTTCATGATTTCCTTCAAAAATTATAGTTCTTGTTAATATGCTGAAGCACATTTTTCATCCTGTTTCTGTTTAATATGTTTATTTTTTTTCTCCAAATTATTTTGAAAGTTTTTTAGTTTTACCAAGTGCAAATAAGAGAGATGATGGAAAACTGTTGTTTATTCTTATTAATTAAGCTTCATGTTTATTAATATGGAATAACAATTTGTATTTTTAGTTTGGTCTATATCAGGATATTACAGTAGGATTACAGAATTGTAAAGTATTGGTAGTTTGTGTTTCTGACGAGGTTAGTAGTTCTAATATTATTATGTATAAATATAACCGCATCGGTGGTGTGTTTGCCTCTATTGCGGTAGATTGTGGCTTCGAGCCTAGATCGGGTCAAACTAAAGATTAAAATTGGTATTTGTTGCTTCTCCACTAAGCATGCAGCATTAAGGAGAAAGAGCAAAGACTGGTTGGCATGGAATCAGTAAAATGTGTCTGAGTGGGGCAACATGTTTGTGCATGGACTGTTGTTTGAGTGAATTAGTTAGCACTACAAAAATTCAACTAAGCGTGTTGTTCTAGTACAAAACCGACCTCATCATCACCTTATTGAAAATCAACTTGTTCTCGCCATCATATAGCTGAAAAATTGCTGAGTTGGCATTAAACAACAATCATTCAATATGTATGAATAAGTTAAAATAAAAATTTTACTCTACTAGGAAGATAGGATATGGATGTAAATGAACATGAGAGACTATCTATCATTACACTTAGACACAAATTAAAGTAAAGGAACAGCTTGTAGGAAGAAAGGATATGGATGTAAATGAACATGAGAGACAATCATTATACTTAGACAAAAATTAAAGTAAAGGAACAGTGCTTTTATTGCTGTCCTACATTTCACAGTCAGTGTAGGATCTTCAATAATGAGCATAACTACTGGTATATGTAAACTTCCACCTTGTCATACTTTTATCCTTCCAAACCATATTGTTCTCTGTTGTTCTAGTAAGCATTCAAGGTATTGTATATAACTGCATCTGTGGTGTAATGGTCAGCATGCTCACCTCAAGTTCTGTAGATCATGGGTTCATCTGTGGTGTAAATGGTCAGCGTGTTCACCTCAAGTACTGTAGATTGTGGGTTCATCTGTGGTGTAAATGGTCAGCGTGTTCACCTCAAGTACGGTAGATTGTGGGTTCATCTGTGGTGTAATGGTCAGCATGCTCACCTCAAGTACTGTAGATCGTGGGTTCATCTGTGGTATAATGGTCAGCGTGTTCACCTCAAGTACGGTAGATCGTGGGTTCATCTGTGGTGTAAATGGTCAGCGTGTTCACCTCAAGTACTGTAGATTGTGGGTTCATCTGTGGTGTAATGGTCAGCATGCTCACCTCAAGTACTGTAGATCGTGGGTTCATCTGTGGTATAATGGTCAGCGTGTTCACCTCAAGTACGGTAGATCGTGGGTTCGATCCTCGGCCGGGTCAAACCAAAGACTATAACATTGGTATTTGTTGTTTCTCCGCTAAGTACACAACATTATCATTCTCGCCATGATATAACTGCAGTATTGCTCATTTAGTGTTTAATGATCTTCTTTATTTGGAATTTACTCTGTTTATTTTTTACTTGTAGTATCTGCAATCAGATGCCTGTATGATGGAAGCCAGATTTGGAGCTTATAATATGCAAATGCCAATGGTGGTGTGTGTTGTTGGAACAGGAAAAGCCTGGAAAATGTCTGAGGTCAGTCGCTGATATTTGTCGATTTTTTTTTTTTCATACATAAACAGCGTCTTTCTACTCAAAAATTGGAAGTGTGATTATCTATGAGAGATAATGTATTAAATCACTTTTTTTTTGTAAAACATGGCTAATTATTGTCTTTTATTATAATCTGTCAGATTGTATAGGTGAACAAATATTTTCACAATAGTCACATATGACTATTAAAGATTTTCGTCAGTTGTGGGTTACTGAAAAATATTAGGTTTTTCAGTTCTAGTCTATTTCAAATTATTAATTTAAATACATGCGAACTTGAATGTAATGCCAATTTCTTGAAAATAAGTACAAATACAGAATAATGATATTTTATAATGTTAATAAATGTATTTTCCGCCAAATGTAAGATATTTATATAGATATTTTTACTATTATATAGGTGAGTTTGATGATTCAGAAGTTGGGAGATTTAGCAGCTGTTGTCAAGATGCAAAAAGAAAGTGAAGATACTTACGACAGAGCACTAGCCTGTATACGGAGTTACGTAAATCGCCCAGAAACAGAAAAACAGAAAAGAGTTCGAGAGAAAATTGCAAAAGTACAACTTAAAAACGAACAATTGAAAAAACATGAGTTGGAGAAGAGGCTTAAGCAACAAGGAGATACCAAGTTCTCTTTCCAAGTAAGTGACGTGGCATTAATAAAGTATCTTAAATCATGCGAGTGGCATTAATAAGGCATCTTAAACCATGAAATATAATGAGTATTTTGTAATATAATAAGTGCACAAAGTGCAAATCTAGAAAATCGTTGTTAATTTAACCTGTATAAACCAAATACCTGTCTATTCCTAACACCAAAGCTGATCCCAAGGATGTTCTGTTTACACAGGTTTCACAGTACAAATGTATATTTAATGTTGACAATTATTATTTTATTAATTATTTACTTACCTAGTGGAAGTTTACAATTAGGATTCGTTCTTCTCTTAACCGTCTTTGTAAACTTCCATTAGGTAAGTGAATAATTAATTCATAAAATTGTAACTTGAGTTACAAATTATTAATTTTCATCTCTATACCTATTTATTGGATCGTTGTTTTATAGGTGTTAGGGTTATGGTGTGAATGCACTTTCAACAATATTTCAGTTATATTGTGGCGGTCAGTTTTATTGTAGGAGGAAACCGAGGACCCGGCGAAAACCGCTGACCTGTCGCAAGTCACTGAAAAACTTTATCGTATAAATGTTGTATTGAGTATACCTCGCCTGAGCGGGATGCGAACTCAAAATGTTAGTGGTGATAGGCACTGGTTGCATATATTGTTGTAAATCCAACTACCATACGATCACAATGACGATGGCACTCATTGTTTTAATAATAATTTTTGTTTCTGTAATTGGCTCTGTATAATAAAATTAATTTTAGACATCTAAATATGCATTATAATTTTAGATACTGGTACATCTTCCTGTTCTGTGCATAAATTTGTTTTAAGGGACCGTGGTGGTCGTATGGTAGTTGGATTTACAACTACCTGTGCAATTAGTGCCCATCACCACCAAAGTTGTGAGTTTAAATCCCACTCATGGTGAGTTGTACTCATTATGTGATAAAGTTTGTCAGTGACTTGCGACAGATTTACGTTTTTTTCCGGGTACTCCAGTTTCCTCCACCAATAAAACTGACCGCCAGGATATAACTTTAATATTATTGAAAGTGACATTAAACTCCATAACCCTAATCCTAGTTTTGTTTTGCATTTTCATAGGAAGAAATAGAACTTATCCAGAGGAAGTTTATGAGACACATTTCTAAGATAACAAGGACAGATGACCTAGAAAATGAACTTCCAAAACTTCTAGTGTTTGACTTTGTAAAGAAAGGTAAGAAACGTATGCTTGGTTTTTTTTCTTTCTTACTATGCCTACTATAAACATCAATTTCATAATTTCCTAATAAATTCCTTCCTGAAAACAGATTTTTTTCTTGTTTTTGAATCCAATTAATTATTTTGTGTTCAAACTAAATTCCTTCCTGCACTTTTCAACCAGATTCTATCTAGTAATGACCTTTGCTCAGCAATCAGCATTTTTAGTAAACATGGTATCAGAGGGAGCCCTTGTCTACTTGCTGCAGTTGTAGCACTTTATTATCAAATTTATATCATTTTCACTTTCAAACGTCCATTGTTTTTACTGCAAAATGGTGACAGATACTTTAATAAAATTCTCTGAGAGAAAATATTAGTGCGGTGTCTTGAAATATAAAGTTTATGTGTAAGATGCTTAAAAACTGGGACAAAGACAAGGTTCACTGGGCTTTTGTCCTAGTTTTGCATCTAATATATACACATAAACTTTATATTTTAAGACACTGCATTAATATTGTGTTTATCCTGCAGAAAAAAATCATATTAATCCATGAGTGGTGATAACTTGAAACAAATTATAACATACAATTATCACTTGATTGCCTCTTTTGATATTTTCTGTCAACAGGAAGTAACTGATTTACAACTAGTTTCCCAAAGCTCAACAGGTAAAACATGTAAATGGGTTACCAGAAAAGCTATATCTTGGTCAGTGACTGTATATAACAAAACCTTATGGTGTGAAACCTATGATTAATTTCTTTAATATTTTCTACTAAATTTGTATTTTTTCGAGCCTGTCTGGCTATTTTATCTTAAGTTTAACCTTTCTAAGACCATATATTTTCTGAAACGTACATGATTCCTCTATGTTCTGTGAAAATATCAGGGGATGTTTAAAGTCTTGCAGTGAAATTCCAGGCTATGGAAAACACCTACTCTAAAAATAGCTCGGTCATCCCCGGGAAATTCAATATTTATAGGTCATGCATCAAATCCTCCATAGAGGTATTGAAATACAAATGATTGCATCAAAGTTGGGCTCAAAATAATCATAATATATTTAACTTCAATTATCAATTTTAATTATTCCATTCCATTCAGTATTTGTCACAATACAACAAAGTGAAAGGAACTATTTTCTTTAAAAGGGACTACTTTTGTATATGTTCTAAGCTCTGATTGGTGAATTATTGGTTTGACACCTAAAGAGCAACACAATTTGCTTCTCTAACCCTTTGTTGGCCTTATTTCTATTCCTTAGGCAATATCAACCACAAAAAACCTTTTAAGGTATGTGGCTGTCTCATATTTGCAAGAATAAGTGTGCAGATGCAAAGGTACCCACCCCCTTGAAGGTTTTTAATGAAAATATCTTCATATCTTCAGCTGTTGAGTTCAGATTGTGTAATATATCACAACTTACTTATTCTCTAATATATTACAGTTATTAAGCTAATTTCTAACATAATAAGCAATTTTTACACATATATATGCCTCAGTTGTATATTTAATTGCTAAATACTATGAAATGTTTGCATTTAGCCCCCTCCCTTTTTTTTGTCCCATAAAATGAGTTCACATCATTCTTAATTCTGTTAATTCATGCTTTAACCCCATAAATTATGAAGTTTAAGGCATAAAATAAGTTTTGTATATAGATCTTCAGTTGAAATTCCTTATAATTCCATCAAATATGCAAAAATATGATTTATTGATATTCAAGTCTTGGAATTTCTTATGGTGCAAAACTATAATTTTCCCCAAAACTCAATAAATATATGCTTCCACATAATTTTTTCCCACTGTTTAAGTAAGCTGGATGTTCAAATGTACTGTTACAGCCAAATAATTACTCTAAAACATGAAATCCAAATTGACAATTTGAAAAATTACCGTAACAGAAAATGCTAAGCACTCAATATAATTTTCTTGAGATGGCTTAAATTACAAATGTACCAAGTTTTTATAACATAATTTTCAATTAAAACTGCTTTTTACAGCCTTATATTGTTTCATAAGTACAATTCACATGTATTCTAACTGAAACTACCAAAATATACGAGGAAAGATTTGTAGGATTGAAGAAAAATCCAATAATGATATCACCATTTTCTATATTTAAAGTCGACTAACTCAGACACATGATGATTTTTTTTTAAAATCCTTAATAGCAACAATATTTTCAATATTGTATGCCCTTCTACTGCAAAATCACATTCAATCACATATCCCCAATAATTATAAAGTCATAAATAAAAATAAAATGGCCTCTGTCCATTTATATCCAGTGTTTGGGATCAATATTCCAAAATATTACATAACATGCATTTCGACCTTGTAATCTGACACCACAATGCATTTTGTAACATTTTTGTATGAAAAATGTCACTCTGTGTCTGTTGTGACATTTTTAGGCTAATTTGAACATGATAGCAACAATAGTTCAATTTGATGTTTTTTGCCTTAAGGTGTGAAACCCATAATTAATTTCTGTAACATTTTCTTCTAATTTTTTGTTTTTTTCGAGCCTGCCTGGCTATTTTATCTTAAGTTTAATCTTTCTAAGACCATATATTTTCTGAAACGTACATGATTCCTCTACGTTCTGTGAAAATATCAGGGGATGTTTAAATTCTTGCAGTGAAATGCCAGGATATGGAAAACACCTACTCTAAAAATAGCTCGATCATCCCTGGAAAATTCAATATTTATAGGTCATGCATCAAATCCTCCATAGAGGTATTAAAATACAACTAAATGCATCAAATTTGGGCTCAAAATAATCCTAATATATTTAACTTCAATTATCAATTTTAATTTTTCCATTCCATTCAGTATTTGTCACAATACAACAAAGCAAAAGGGACTATTTTCTGATTGGTGAATTATTGGTTTGACACCTAACCAATCAATGCAATTTTTCAACTCAAATAGAACAAGTACAGGATAAATCTTAAAAGAAGAACTAAACAAACATCTAATTTAACTTAGATGTTAAGGGCTGTTCCATTTAAGTCTACCTGGGAGGGGGAACACCATTTTTTTAATTTTTCTGTTGGTTGTGGGGGTAAAACCATAATTTTTTATGTTGGGTGGGTTTTTTTTTCTATTGGTGGGGGGGGGTCTGAAATAAGTGGTGTTCCCCCCTCCTAGGTATATTTAAATAGAACAGCCCTAAGCTTATGCATATTTTAGGGGCTGTCTTTGTAGTGAGCTTATGGTAGTTGGATTTACAACTACCTATGCAATCAGTGCCTATCACCACTAACGTGAGTTTGAATCCCACTCAGGCAAGTGTACTCGATACAACATTATGTGATAAAGTTTGTCAATGACTTGCAGCAGGTCAGTGGTTTTCTCCTGGTATTCCGGTTTCCTCCACCAATAAAACTGACTGCCATGATATAGCTGAAATATTATACCCCCACTCATAGAGAGGGGGCTATATTGCAATCACCTTGTCCGTCCATCCGTTCACACTTTCGTAACAGATATCTCAGCTTCTACTGGAAGAAATTATTTGATATTTGATATATGGCTTTGGCATGGTGACTTGTACCGTGACTCCCCTTTCCAGGTTTACCACACATCTACTTCCTGTTTACCATGCAACTTACAAATGAACGAGTGGGGGTATTCTTAGCACGATGTAGTGTGCAACATCTTGTTGTTGAAAGTCACGTTATGCAGACTAACCCTTACCCTATATTAATATTTTATGTTTGTAGGTACCGCTAAATTAAATTGATTTACTTTTACTTTGATACAAATTTTATAGCATCTACACAAAAGAAAACAGATCATTCTGATGAAAGGGAATCAAGAATGGTGGATTCTTCTGAAAGGCCATATTCTGCTCAATCACTGAGACCTAGAACGAGTAAAAAGGCACAGAGCAGAGACAAAATGAAGGTAAAAATAACAAGAAATCTAATTCAAAATGGATGTTTGTTGTATATATTTCTTTTACATTTTTTCTTTGGTGAGACACTAATATATAACAACATCATTCTGGTTAGGGTCATGTCATGTAACATTTCATTTATCTTTTTATGTCCAATAATATGCAAGACAGTTAAATATATTGACCAATCAGATAACAGTTTTTTAACATGTACTCAGTTTTCAAAATTATGATAGTCGCTGATTGGTTGGTTAAACATACATGTATGAATCCTGACATGATCTTAAACAGGTTGATATACATTTATGACCCTTTTTGTAGGGAGATATGAAGGTTTGTTTACCCGAAGAAGTCATATTTCTCTAGGGCGAAGCCAGAGGGGATTATGGCTTCTGAGGGTAAACAAAGCTTCATGTCCCCCTACAACAAGGGCTATAAATTGTTTATTATACCAAAATTACACACACAACAACAAAACATTTTATTCAATTTGTGTAGTTGCTTATGTTGATGTTTACATTGCAGTTATCCGAAAAATGAGGATTGAAACTAAACATTCCACGACATGAGAAATTTACAATAGAAACGCGAAGGGTAACAACCCTTTGTGTACTTCCAAGGGGGAACACGGCAGCGGGATACATATTTATTTCCCCAGAGCACGCAGTCTAGGGATAAATGAAGTTTTGTCTTCCTGACATGTAACGATTTTAACTAATCACAGGCACTCTTTTATCTATGAGGTAGAATAATAGATATTCGTGTATAATCAAAATTTAAAAAAAATAAGAATGATACCAGAAACATCTAGGGGATTTGTTAGGGGAGTTTTTCTTTTTTTTTTTATAGGGAAGAGGATACATTTTCTTATTGGAATGAGAAGAATTTTTCTTTTAAAGAAAAAGATGTTTCCATAAATATATTTCTTATTTTTGGGAACCTTTTTTTCAGCTATATTGTGGCATGGCTTTGAATGCAAATTTTCTACTTGTTTCCAAACTCCTTAATTATCCCCTCGCCAACGAAGTTGCGATGGAATATAGTAACGCTACCTTCCGTCCGTCCGTCCTTCCGTAACATCCTTGTGAACACACTAGAATCAACATCCTTCCATGGATTTTGACCAAACTTGGTACATACTTAGTCCTTAAGAGCATCTGGAACGCTATTGATTTTCAAGGTCAAAGGTCAAGGTCACTGGGTCAAATTTTTACTGCATAATATCCTTGTGAACACTCTAGAATCAACATCCTTCAATGGATTTTAACCAAAGTTGGTACATACTTAGTTCTTAGGAGAATCTGGAACCGTTTTGATTTTCAAGGTCAAAGGTCAAGGTCACCGGATCCAATTTTTACCGTGTAACATCCTTGTGAACACTCCAGAATCAACATCCTTTAATTGATTTTGACCAAACTTGGTACATACCTAGTCATTAAGAGAATCTGAAAACCTATTGATTTTCAAGATCATAGGTCAAAGGTAAAGGTCACCGGGTCAAATTTTTTTCGACATAACATCCTTGTGAACACTCTAGAATCAACATCCTTCAATGGATTTTGACCAAACTTGGTACATACCTAGTCCTTAGAGAATCTGGAACCCTATTGATTTTCAAGGTCAAAGGTCAAGGTCACCAGGTCAAATTTTTTACCATGTAACATCCTTGTGAACACTCTAGAATCAACATCCTTCAATGGATTTTAACCAAACTCGGTACACACTTAGTTCTTAGGAGAATCTGGAACCCTATTGATTTTCTAGGTCAAAGGTCAAGGTCACCAGGTCAAATTTTTTACCATGTAACATCCTTGTGAACACTCTAGAATCAACATCCTTCAATGGATTTTAACCAAACTTGGTACATACTTAGTCCTTAGGAGAATCTGGAACCCTATTGATTTTCAAGGTCAAAGGTCAACATCACTGGGTCAAATATTTAGGAGAGGGGATACACCACGCTTTGCGTTTCCCTTGTTTGATGTGTTTTAATTGACTTTTTGTAGGCTATAACTCTAGAAGAGTTAGAGGATGATTGGCAGGGAGGGGATTTTTTATAAGGGAACTCACTGATTTGACTTGTTTTTATTGACTTTGTAGGCTGTCACTCTAGAAGAGTTAGAGGATGATTGGCAGGGAGAGGACTTTTGTATCAGAGTGTTGTGTGAAGATGAACAGGCAAGTATTATAAAATATTATTTAGGCAGCTTCATTGAAGAGGTAGATGAAGTATTTTTGTCTAAATACATTTAGCTAATTATCTGAAGCAAGGAAACATCAGCCGCATGTTGATGTTGCATTAAGTATGTACAAACTGTTGTTAACTTCAACATCTTTGATGATAAGTCCATGTTTTTGTTCCCTCAAAAAAAGGCCAATTGAGTTATTTGTATCGTTTAGTGTCCGTCAATTTTATCATTTTAAATTTCTTCTGCAAAACTATTTTGTCAAAATGGACTCAAAGTTAACTAGGTTTACCTTTTCAGATACATACAAAACAGTTGGACACATTTCTATTCAATTTCATTATTTTAAAATGTTGTCTTTTTTTTAACAGGGTTGGCATCTCTCTGATGAACCATTGTCTTTGATCAGTAGAACTTCAGAAGAGATTTACAAAGCTCTTAAGGAGGCAGCACCATTCCTTGCCAGGATCTACGCCATTCTGAAACAAAGTGCTATCAATCTAAACTGTCTTTCCAGTAAAAAGGGAGAGAACTACTTGAATTATATTAGAAAGGTGAAGTACAAAAGCAACAAGAAAAAATTATTCATAAGGTCATGTTTGTCTGCTTTGGGGGGGGGGGCAACCGGAGTACACGAAGAGAACCACCGACATGACGCAAGTCACTGTCAAACTGTATCACATAATGTTGTATCGCGTACACCTCGCCTGAGTGGATGTCTTCTTTGGGTATCAATTAGTTTAAGCATATTTTTATTCATAATAAAGCATACTGTTATGTTACAATTCGTACAAGATATTATATATAACAGGATTCCAAGATAAAATTACCTTATACTAATCTGTCTCCAAAGTATCAATTAATCAATGTTTATGTCATTTTGCCGTTTGGTTACCACGGAATCTATTTCTACCATAAGGTCATGTCCGTTGGGTTACCACGGAATCTATTTCTACTATAAGGTCATCCAAATGTCTTCTTTTCACAGGAACCAAATGAGTGATTGTAGTGTAATGCCAAGTCAGCACCTTTTCAGCTGTATCGTGGCGGGAAAAAGTTACATTTCAAAATAGGAAGAAGATCACAATCACTAAAAATGCAAAACTAAATAATAATGTAATGGAAAATAAATCACAGACAGGAAAATACTAAACAAAATGATAAAATATACCCTGTCATGAAAAAATACAAACGGACAATTTATTTTAATGTGTATTTTCTTTACAAATTGAGAAATTCCAAAATAAAGCTGAAAGTATTTTAATCTGTTCAAACTTAACTTGATTTCAATTAATGTGTACAATTTGGAGAAAGATTTCTTTAATAATTTCTGCAAAGAAAAAATAAAAAATTGGCAAATACACTCATAACTATAATTCCTTCTTGCTTTTCACAGGAAGGAATTGGAACAAAGAATTTCAGTGATGCCTACAAAGTGATCCATAGACTGGTAGCTGAGAGTGAAGACCTTGAAAAGTTCATTAGTACACTCAACAGGTATACATGATAGTTTGATAATTATATGAAGACCTTGAAAAGTTCATTAGTACACTCAACAGGTATACATGATAAGTTTGATAATTATATGAAGACCTTGAAAAGCTCATTAGTACACTCAACAGGTATACATGATAGTTTGATAATTATATGAAGACCTTGAAAAGTTCATTAGTACACTCAACAGGTATAAGTAAGCCCCACATTTTTCCAAATTAAATTTGACATGTCTTGCTAGCTGATAACTGATCATGTAGAACCTGTTGTTAATGACTATTCATTAGATAGACCATAAATTCTGTTGTATAAGCCCCTCTTTTTTTCCAAATTAAAATGAATGATGATTATTATGACATGTCTTGCTAGCTGATAACTGATGACTTAGAACCTGTTGTTGACCATATATTGCATTTACCGTAAATTCTGTTGTATAAGCCCCACTTTTTTCCAATGAAAATCAATGATGATTATAATGACGTCTTGCTAGCTGATAACTGATGACTTATAACCTGTTGTTGATCGTATATTGGATTTACCGTAAATTCTGTTGTATAGCCCCACTTTTTACCAGTTAAAATTATTGATGATTTTAATGGCATGTCTGCCTGGCTGATAAATGATGATTTAGAACCTGTTGTTGACAAGCATGCATTGTATAGACCATAAATACTATTGTATAAGCCCCATCTTTTTCCTTCAAATATCCTCCAAGATACGGTTTGGTTTATGGTTTATGGTGTTTAATGCCACTTTCAAAAATATGTCAGTTATATCCTGTCGGTCAGTTTTATTGGTGGAGGAAATCGGAGTACCCGGAGAAAACCATCGACCTGTCGCAACTCACTGACAAACTTTTATCACATAATGTTGTATCAAGTACATCTCGCCATGAACAAGGTTCAAACTCACAACTTAAGTTGTGATAGGCACTGATTACACAGGTAGTTTTAAATCCAACTAAGGCCCCTCCTCCAAAATATGAGGCTAAAATAGCATTTTATTATATTCTTTTTCCGTTTCTTTTATTTACGAAAACTGAAATATGGCACATAAAACTAACGTTATTTAATATCAATTAATATTTACTGTATAAACTTTCAGATGTTATCTTCAGAGTGGGAAAATATCATGGTTATGTACTAAACATCAGAACAAAGCTGGTATAACACAGCTACAGATGGGTACCTCAAGTATACATGGTACAGCTAGAGTCCTCATATTTGAGGAGGATAATCTTCTGAAAGATCTGGTGTTGGTCAGTCCATTGTACCTAGACAGAATAAAGGAAAGAACTCGTCCTTTAGATTTCAAGAGAGAGAAATCTAATGTGAAAGTTCTGGACAAAGAAAAATCAGATGTAGAGAAAAATAAGGAAGAGAAAAAGAAAGATGAAACAGTTCCCAATGGAATTGAAGAAAAGGATGAAGAACCATCAAAAAAGAAAACTGACAAATCTGTCAGAATCTCTGGTTTGTTTATATTGATGTTTAATTGGGGGCTAAGGAAGTACATGTACAATGAATTTGCTGACATCAATCAATGATTTTATTGTTACAAATTAGATACTTGTGACTGTAAAATTCAGATATATGGTTTGTTTATATTAATGTTTAATAGGGGGGTTAAGGAGGTACATGTTCAAGAAATTTGCTGACATCAATCAATGATTTTATTGTTATGAATTAGATATACTTGTGACAGTAAAATTTCAGATTGATATCAAAAATATTCATGCAATGTAGTTATGTCTATTTTATTTCAACGAGTAAAACTGATTTGCAAATTAAATTGCAGTGATATATTGTCTGCAATTATGTCATAATCTTACAACTTAAACATGTAGTTTTACATCCTCAAATTGTGAGGACAGCCTATCAAATTTAAGCCTAAATCTCAAGTTACATTCGACTACTTGTGTCTAATTATAGATTTATGACTTTCATTACATGGCAGGGATCACTTATTGTCAGTCATGCTTAATTGGATAGAAGTTTCTAACAGTTTAGTTAAATGGGTTTTTAAACTGGATTGTACAGTCAAACCTGCCCATGTAGTCACCTGTATTGTCCAGTCATAGAAAATTTCATATGAATTTAACCTCTGTTAAGAGGTCACCTTTCTTTAAAAGTCTACTTTTTCTTTGTCACCTGTATTGAAAGGTCACCTTTTCATATGAATTGAAGCTCTTTTAAGAAATCACCTTTCTTTAAAGTCCAATTTTTCTTTCTCCAAAAGGTGACCTCTTAATACAGGTTTATCTGTAGTTTTATTTCTTTTCCATACATGATTTACACCTTAGTTCGTCAATGATTACTCTCTTTAAATAATGAGGGGCCCGGGTGGCTCAATGAGTTAGGTGGCTGGATCTAACAACTCATATAAGCCTATCACCAATACGGCGTGGGTTCGTGCCCGGCTTTGTAAATTACAAAAACAGGTGCACTGGACTCGCAGCCGCAAGTGATAAAGTTTACCAGTTGCTTGCCCATGGTCGGTGGTTCTCTCCGGGTACTCCGGCTTCCTCCACCACTGAAACTGGTTGCCATGATATCGCTGAAATATTGTTGAAAGTAGCGTTAAACACCAAAAATCAATCAATCTTTAGACAATGTTTAATTGACTTGTTAGAACCAATATGAAACCAGCCTTCATTCTGTGGAAGAAGAAAAACGGGTTGACAAGAAATTCTCTAAACTTTTGGACTTGTATGAAAGATTTATTTAATTGGGAACAATCCATTTAAAAAAATTAATTAGGAACAATCCACTTAAAAAAAAAATTAGGAACAATCCATTTCATGATACAATTTTGTGTAATGTTTAAAGATAATATGTAGATGTTTATTCAATTTCCATTTGATTAAGTTACTTTGTGGTACTTCCCCTTTATAATTCACCAAACCAGACCAGATATCATGTGACTATTAACCATAACTAGGGGGTGGGTTAAAGGTTGAATATAGACTGATCAGGAGTAGTTTGATGGTATATTTTCTTGTAGCAGCTGACAAAGAGCATAACAATATTGAGTGGTGTTGATGTATAATTGGGTGTAATCCAATAAATCCTATGGCAGAGAAACCATTAGGTAGTCCTACATCCAAAACATGGGACATAACTCTTCCACTAACTCCGAACTGTCGTAATTATAATTCTAATTCTAATTCTATTGTAAAGCGGAATCCATTCACATAAATATAAACCTTTTTTTTTTAATTTATTTTTTTTTTTTTACATTTTTGCTTTCCATTGAAAAACTCTTTTTTTTCTTATCACCTATTGGAATTGTTTTCTTATCATAGACTTTATGGAATTAATATTGATTGTCTAGTTCCTGTGTTTTGAGCTCTTGCACTTGTAGGATTGAAACAAGGAATAACTCATTTAAATATTATTTATGTAACTATTAGGAAACATTTTTATTGGCAAATTTTATTTTCTTAATTCTCAGAAAATCCAAGTGTCGGCCCTAGTAAATCCAAAGACCCACCCTCTTCAAAAACTCAGATAAAAGATGAAGACAAAAAGAGTATTTCTTTCAAGACTGTAGGACAACTAGCTGAAGAAGTGTCGTCTGCAAAAACAAGAAAACAAAATAGTAACGTCTGCTCCTTGCAGTAGCTTTTTTCTTTGTAGGTGTATGCTCTCTCCATTTTTGTTGTAAGATATTAATTAACAAGGGATCAATTAACAATACTAACATTAACACTTTGTCCAATCTCAAAAACAGAGGCACTATTAATTTCTTCCTCCCTCATTTAGACTGTGACATCTGCCATGCTGAAAGGAGAGATTCATCTCATGGTGAACAAACTCCCATCTTTTTGATTTTGATGTTGAAAGCTGTATGACAGCAAATTATGCAGTAAAACTGTCTAAGCCAAACCCGGAATAAAGCGAAATCTGGTATATACTGAACTTTAGATAAAGAAGCAATGTAGAGGTTTGGGTTTATGGTGTTTAACGCCACTTTCAACAATATTTCAGTTATATCGTGGCGGTCAGTTTTATAGGTGGAGGAAATCGGAGAAAACCACAGACCTGCCGCAAGTCACTGACAAACTTGAGTGGTGATAGGTACTGATTGCACAGGTAGCTGTAAATCTAACTACTATAGGATCACGACCTTTACAGCCCCAGAACCAATGAAGGAAATCCTGTTATGTCAACCTGTATAAACTGAACACCTTTGTATTCCGAACACAAAACTTGATCCCATGGAGGTTCGGTTTGAATAGGTTTCCCTGTACATGTACTAGCTTTTCTTGTTTTCCATGGAAGATAGATTTCCTTCTGATGAGACAGATAAATAATTTACCTTATGCGGTTGTATATAGTATGCATTGATATACAACCGTTCTCTTCTCTATTCTTTGAGCATACCTGATGAAGGTTATTCCAGAAAGGTATTGTGCACTCTAAATTTGATGTCTGCGTTTTTATTAGTTAATTGTCAATATGTTTATCTAATCATAAACCCAGTCGCCATCGTGGCCGTGATCGTATGGTAGTTTGATTTACAACTACCTGTGCAATCGGTGCCTATCACCACTAACATTGTGAGTTCGAGCCCTGTTCATGGGGATGTGTACTCGATACATCATTGTGTGATAAAGTTTGTCAGTGACTTGCGACAAAGTCAGTGATTTTCTCAGAGTACTGTGGTTTCCTCCACCAATATAACTGACTGCCACAATATAGCTGAAATATTGTTTAAAGTGACATTAAACACCATAAACCCTAATAGATGTATGTAATATGTCTTACTTCTTGTGTATAATACCCAACCAGATTGTTCAAATGATAATTTTAAGTAAAGAAGTGGGTATTGTACACCACAGAATATGGTATCCTCTGTTTTAGAGAATGCACTCTTTCTTTCTATTAACAGTATTATTTCTATTGTAGAAGAATATTAATCTCAAACATTTCTTAATATCTGTAACAACATTATTTTGAGTCTTTAACACATTGGCATGAATACTGGTACATGTAATGGAGTTTATTTTAGAGCCAAAACATGCCAGTGGTGTAATGATTAGTGTACTTACCTCGAGTGGAGTAGATCGTGAGTTCGAGCCCCAATTGGGCAAAACCAAAGACTATAAAATTAGTATTTGCTGCTTCTGTGCTAAGCATGCAGCATGAATGAGTAAGAGCAAAGAAGGAATCAAATTGTCCACCTATGGACTGTTGTTTCTGTGAGCTAGTATTATAAAAATCAAATTGTCCACCTATGGACTGTTGTTTCTGTGAGCTAGTATTATAAAAATCCAACTAAGAATATTAATTTTCTATTAACATATAAACTAAATACAAGGACAATTTTACTTACTATATAATTGGGGTTTTTTTTTTTTATTGCTAATGTGTTTTTACAGTTTTTACTCTCTTATAAACTTTTAAATGAAAAAAAAAAATCTTTAATGAGACCGAAATTTAATTTCAAATTAAAGGGAATAAACAATTGTGTAATTATGGTGAAACAGAATTCATAAAAAATGTGTTTTAAAGTTATGTCTCCTTTTCAAATTTGTGATAGCTCACTACTCCTTCTACATTTCATATTATGCGACATTTTATTTGATAATTTATGCCAATATCCAATCTTTTCATTGGCGTAGATCAGTGTAACATTCTATTCTAGCACATGATTGACAAATTGTACCATTTTCTGTTACCCTCTCTCATGGCAGAACCTCAAATTGTTCTGTATTCACATCTTTTGATACTGGGGACCAGTCAATCTGCATCATTTGTATGTTTGAATATTATGTTTGTGCTTGTCTGTAGTCATTTATGTAGATACATATAGCATATAAAATCTGTATGATATCTCTATTTTGTATACAGACATACATTGGTCAATATCAGCCCATATGCAATAGTAACAAATTATAAGAACAGGTGATACATGTCTCTTACAAAGTGTCCTTTCTAAGATTGTCGTCCATCAGAAAATATGATGTACCGTACTTGAGATTTGAAATGAGGTACAGTCAAACCTGTATTAAGAGGTCACCTTTTTGACAAAGAAAAAGTGGCTTTATAAGACAGGTGACCTCTTAAAAGAGGTTCAATTCATATGAATTTTTTTAAGACATGATAAGAAAAAGATGACCTTTCAGTACTGCTTAATAGATGTGACCTCATGGGCAGGTTTGACTATGTATTTAACAAAATTCATATCTTGTGTGCATGTACTACAGTTAAATCTGTTTTATGTGACCTTCCAATGGAATATTGAAATAGGGTCATATAAAACAGGTGGTCACTAAATACAGGTTTGATTATTGTAAAATGTACCTTGAAGGGAAATTTAAAATTAAGGTCACATAATACAAGTTATTGCTTAATAGAGGTGGTCAACTAAAGAAGGTTTGACTGTGTGTATAAAATTCAATGTCCATAACATAAAAATATTAATCTCTTTTTTATTCTGATGTCAGCAAACACAAAATTATTAAATTGACATTATTTCTTTAAACTGAGGGTTTCAGTTGAAATTGTCATAGTTATTGTCACCTACGTACTGTAAGACAAATATCTTTACTGTATCTAGTATCACACCTCAGAATCAGGATAATGTCTCTGAATGGCGAGACATGTCTATCCGCAGACTGCTGTTTCAGTGAGCTAGCACTATAAAAAATCCAACTAATCATGTTGGTCTAGTACAAAGTAGACCTTATCATCATTTCATTGAAAATTAACTCGTTCTCACCATGATATAGCTGAAAAGTGCTGAGTTGGCATTAAAAAACAATCACTCGCTCACTGTTTGCTGGATGTTGAGCAGTAATCAATCAATCAACTGTATTCATTATCACCCCTATTTCAACTATATACATGATCTCCCCTTTTATTCTTGTTTTCCACTCAAAAATATATAAAGCTAATGAAGTGTTAATAAGAAAGGATACAGATATAAATGAACATGAGAATCCAACTTTAAATTTAGACACAAAATAAAGGAAAGGAACAGAGCTTTTTATTTTATGTTTGTTTTTTACTATTTTTAATTTTATGAGATCATAGACATTTTGAGAGGAGGAAGGGTTACTTAAGAGGGACTTACAATTAACTTATTACTTATATATATTTCAGAACCAAAATCATCTATTCCACCACCACCATTATCCACCTCTAGGACAGACTCGGCTGATAGCAGTGCATCCAAAACTTCATCATCAAGATCACTGACCAGAAGGAAGTCTATGAGAACACAGAAAAGTCAGGCTTGCACCATTCAGTGAAGTAGATTAGTCAAGCTTGCACCATTCAGTGAAGTGGATTAGTCAAGCTTGCAACATTCAGTGAAGTGGATTAGTCAAGCTTGCAACATTCAGTGAAGTGGATTAGTCAAGCTTGCACCATTCAGTGAAGTGGATTAGTCAAGCTTGCAACATTCAGTGAAGTGGATTAGTCAAGCTTGTACCATTCAGTGAAGTGGATTGGTCAAGCTTGCACCATTCAGTGATGTGGATTTTTTTTTAATTTTATTGACTACATTAGTCCTATGACTTAATATAACATTAGTCCTATGACTTAATATAACATTAGTCCTATGACTTAATATAACATTAGTCCTATGACTTAATATAACATTAGACCTATGACTTAATATAGCTGTTAAATTTTATTATAGAAATACCATAACATTAATTATTTAATTTATTATATTGTTAATCTGTTTTTTGTTTTGTTTTTTTTTTTGTTTTTTTTGTTTTTTTTATTTATTGAAAAATATGATTATTGATATACATAGTATGTTTTTTATATTACATATATGTCATTAATATGCTAATGATTTTTTGAATCCATCCTAATTTTGATATTTCTGTGACTTAGAAGATTTGTGTCTACCTCCTGCAATAATGTATGATATTATGCTTTTTTTTTATTCTGGAATATTAAATACAACATTTCAATGCAACCAAGCAAATTGTTATTTTCGAAGGAGAAAGGGGCCATTTATAAAGCCTAAAAGTTTGTGTTAAATATATCCCGGTACATTTATATTATACGACAATAACAAACAGTTAGAACTCAGTCGATATCCACTCTAACTTTTACCAGTCAACATTGGTCCGAAATAATAGTCCCATTATCTTTGACATCTTGGAAAATTCATTTCTCAGGGCCTATCGTAGTATATAATTCAACACTACTCTCAGGGTAAATTTCTGCAGATAATACATGGCCTTTCACGGTAATAGATATTTATTTACATTTAAGGGATAAATATTCATATTTTGTATTTGTTTTTTCCGTCCATCGATCTTTCTATTTTGATATTGATTCGTCTGATTTGCTCAAATGTTTATTCACTTTTTTGTGTGAAACTTTGTATTTTTTATACATTTTTTTTTAAATTGTTTATATATATATATATTAAGATCCTTATATAAAGATGAGATTTTATAGTTTTCTTTGTTATCAGAAAACTTCAACAAAAAATGATCTAAAACTTCCAATAAAAGGGTAAAAGAGTTCCATTGAGTATTGTGACATACAGTCAAACCTGTATTAAGAGGTCACCTTTGGTACAACAACAAAATGGTCTTCAAGGTCAGGTGACCTCTTAAAAGAGGTTCAATTCAGATGAATTTTCTTTGGCAGGACAAGAAAAAGTTGACATTTTAATTCAGGTGACTGTTTAATACAGGTGACTGTTTAATTCAGGTGACTGTTTAATACAGGTGACTGTTTAATACAGGTGACTGTTTAATTTAGGTGACTGTTTAATACAGGTGACTGTTTAATTCAGGTAACTGTTTAATTCAGGTGACTGCTTAATACAGGTGACCACATGGGCAGGTTTGACTGTATATAGGTTTAAATATTTGGATCGTTTCAATATTCTCTCATTTATACTTCTTTAGATGGTTCTGTAGCAAAATTCATTATATTGTAATTAGCTGTAGGTTGGTGTGAAACTCTAGAAAGATCCTGTTTTATGTCATGTCTCATATTAAAAAGATCTGAGAATTTCCTGTTGATGTCACATTTTGGTGACTGTTAAGCAAGGTCTAAAATCAGATTTTGTGAAAAATCATCATTTTTTGGTGAGGTCTAAATATTAAAATTTTGTGTAAAATCATAACTTTTTGATGAGGTTTAAGTCTGATTGTCGGAAATCATTTTCCCCAGTGCTTAGTGATAAATCATTCCGTTAACCTTAATATATTGAAGGGAATCATTCTAGACTATCTGTTATGAGATTAAAGTTTTGTTTGTTTTTTTTTTTTTTTTAATTAAAACTCAGGTATTTTGTAATTATTTGATATAATTTTGATCTTAGGCCAGAAAGAATGTCTGTGTTTCCGCTAATCCTTCTGACCCTTATTTTGAGTGCCTACCATAAGTTTTTATTACTATTTAAGGACAATCTCTGTTAAAGTCAGATCCTTTTCTTGTATAACCTAGGTATAAAATTTGAAAAATAATAATAAAGTTTACCTTTATTTACCTACTTTATTTTTTGCTAGTATGTTAGCGTAAACACAGGTGTTTTTTTTTATTTGCCTTGGCATTAAGTTTGTATGAATGTTTATTTATGAAAATGAGAAAACAGTCACATGACTATTATACAGTTTTGTACAGTCATAATTTTGGTGAAACTTCAACATGAATTTTGAATTTGGAAAGAAGATTTACATATTCTTTATTTGATAAGATAAAGAATGCATGGCAGACTTTTGTTTTTATTTATCTATATTTTTACTTAGCAACTTACAGATAACAACAAAAGTTTTATATGATATTTTGGGGTGCTTCCATTACAATAGAACTGCTGTATGATGAAGGCAAATGATTTTGATATTAATCTTCATAGAGGCAGGTTAAATATATTTCCTTGTAAAATCCTAGTACCTCAATAAACTTACATAGATCCACCCATAGGAGGAAGATATGTTTTATATGGAAAAGACTGTATACAATATCTGTGAAATACTATAATTTTTTGTAACAGTAGCTTTTATAGACCCATTTGAAGATAACCGCGGCATTCATCCATGACATTTGAGTGGTAATAATACCATTTCCCCAGAAATGATGTCGTAGAACAGTTAAATGTGTTTATGACGTCACAATTTTTCCGTGAAATCTTCATTTTTTTCACTCACAAATGTCCCAGATGAATGTAGGACCACAGTTATCGTGAAAGGGATAATTGAACCATAAAATGTTTGTGATATTGTTATGGTATGGATGTGTTTTCCTTGTTTTCTGTCTTTATGCACATTTTTTTTCACAAGAAGTTCTATTTGACTAAACATTCTTATCTTTTAACACAATGATCTAGGGCACAGACAAAAGATTTGAAGTAGTTTGGGAGATTCTAGTCAGGCATGTTTTCAAACAATAGTCCAAAGATGCCCAAAAGAAATGAT
This sequence comes from Gigantidas platifrons, assembly GCA_002080005.1. Taxonomy (NCBI): domain Eukaryota; kingdom Metazoa; phylum Mollusca; class Bivalvia; order Mytilida; family Modiolidae; genus Gigantidas; species Gigantidas platifrons. The sequence continues at coordinate 544,533 of MJUT01035204.1, forward strand.
AAACTTACAGCAGTTGTGTCAAGCTGCCATCAGGCAGTAGCCCTTTATTACATTTAATTTACATAATTTCTTATGATGTGCTTATTATATTTGAATAGCAAATTTGTTAATTGTATGGGTTCCACGAAAATCTATTTAGTTGTTCCAAGGGTTCTTAGACATGGTAGCCATAGTAGATTGTATTATGTATGACATTGTATTCACTTATATTGTGTTAATTTATAATGCAGAATGAATTGTACAAAAAGTCCTTGAAATATTTGTACCTGCCAAATTAATATAAATGGATATTGTAAACTATTGAAATAGTTCAAGAAGGCACAAAGGGAGACTATTCAATTATCTCCCTTCACAAATTTTGTCAAGGGAGATAAATTTACTGGGGTTTCTCACTGTACAGCACAATTAATATGAATGATTATGGTAGACTATTGAAATAGGGACACTATTCAGTTATCTCCCTTCACAACTTTTGTCAAGGGAGATAATTTACTAGTGTTTCTCACTACAGCACAATCAACAAATTCATTAATTCATCATTTTGAAATGGTTACATCTGATTTTACTGTTAATATACATATGTAATTTTTTGTATGCTGTTTATTCTACAATGCATTTTGTTAAAATTATTTATTATTTGTTATATAGACATATTCATTAATACCTAATAAGTTTCTATGTATAGCTGTTGTTGGGCATAATTTTCTTGTTTTCTATTTTACACATGGCAAAAGTCATATTTAGATTTTGATACTAATTTATTTGTCCATCTACCTGTGCAGTTAATCTGTCGATTTTCTTGACAATCTCCATAATGGACGTGATGTTATATATATATTTCTAATTATATTTTTTTAGTAATTTATTTCTTTTATTATAAAATCAAACTCTGTATGCACATTGTGTGTATATGATGCAATTCTATGTTATGCTTATAAATGATTCATGAAGAGACCTACTGTCTGCATCTACCAACTCTTGTAATTGATGAAAAATTGGAAATGTTTTAACATTGAAAGGATTTAAAAAATTGAAATTCAAAATATGAAAAGTCGTAATTAATACCTAAAACTTCAAAAGAGTAGGGTTCGTGTTTTATGTGTATGTTTTGTAGATTGTTGTTTGGCCTTTTGTACTTTTTCTTTTGGCCATTGTGTTGTATGTTCTTCTTCGATTGACGGATTCTGATTACCCTTTGGTATCTTCAAACTCTTCTAAATAATAAGACATTGATGCAATAACATTACTTAATACCGGAGCTGAATCATTTCCATCTATTTTGCAGCAATAATTGTTAATGTGTTGCTTTCTGGCGTCATCAAATAAATTACTAACCTTTCCTAGGTAAATTATTATTTTATCCTTGAAAAGATGTTATTTTGTTTGTCTGTTTCAAGATGTATGAACATTTTTCATTTTCCATAGTGGTGAAATATGGCAGACAGATATAACAGATTTTCCTCCCCATCAATAATTTGTCATATTTTTTGGACCGTAAAATATATTTACATGAAGATGCTGTATTTTATACTGTGATTTATTTATATTTTGAAATATTTCTGAAATTCATGTTTTATCTTCTAGAAATCGCATTACACTGACAATAATACCAGTAAATGTTAGGACAATATTCCAAAATGGAGAAACTACCGTAACAAATGCCTAACAAACAAGACCTCACAGAACCCAGTAAAACACCACTGTCTGGGAGTTAACATGAAGTATTTAGTATAATAAAAGAATTAGATTTTTTTATTTTAATAGATCTAGTTTGGTTTCAATAGATTTTATTTAACCAGAAATTACTTATATAAGTAGAGAACAGTTATATTTTTATACAAACACAAACACAAAATTTATTATGGTATTGCAGTCTCTCCTATCACAATTTCTTATGTCCCCACCACTAGATGTTGGGGGCACATGTCCATACATTCCGTCTTTGGTTTCTGCTCAATAACTTAAGTTGCCCTTAAGCAAATTATTTGTAATATATGCACAAGGTCAATTTCTGACTTACCACTTTTTTGTTCTGGACTTTTATCCTTGTTCATTTTAGCTTGAAGTGGGGACATCCATTTTCTATGAACACATTCTTCATTTTTTTAATAAAAAAAAACAGAATAGATATTGGTTGACAATAAATAAAACATGGAATGGTACATGACATGACCTGTAATCTATATTAAATAGTGATGTTATGTTATGTTATGTGACAAGTTGTTTTTGTTGTCATACAAAAATGGTCAACGTGTTTGTGAGAACTATTGAGGATTTCACCTAAATCTTCTTACGTTTTATCAGATTAAACAACTGTCAATGATTATATAGTGTTTACAAGTCTTAAGACAAGTTGCGAACTAATACATGTTAAAAAAAACATTTTATTGACTAATTGTTATTAATAGTGTAACATTTAGTGCTTTATCAGTCATATTTTTTCATCAGTTTTTATAATTATTTCTATCATTGCCAGATGACAAAACTTTCATTTCATTCAAGGCATACCTACTGTTATGAAATTAATTCTTTGTTAAATGATTTCATTTTCACTAATATCATCTGTAATTACCGTATTTCTATTCAGTAGTTTACTGGTAATTTTTAGTTAAAACTTTAGCACAAAATGTTAGTATTGTATGCAGCATTGTTATCAATGATATTTGAAATTATATTTTTTTAGCAATTTTACCGGTTATTTTTTTTAAATAAAATTTATGAATTTTGTGTCAGTACAGTCAAACCTGTCTTATGTGACCATCCAAGGGAATGGTGATATGTGGTCACAGTATACAGGTGGTCACTTGATACAGGTTTAACTGATATTAATTGCATTGTGAAGGGAAATAAAAATGAAGGTCATATAATAAAAGTTATTGCTTAATAGAGGTGATCACTACAGCAGGCTTGACTGTAATTAGATTTTTATATAAGCACTCCGTAATTTTTTGTCGTTAATTATTATATTGTATTATCTCCCCTAGTTGCTATAAACCTAGACTGAATTTTATTATTACTTATCCCTGTCATTTCTAACTCTTGAGTACAGGAAATTATTAATAGAAAGTTTTAGATAAATAAATGAACATTATCTTAGACTTTTAACTATCAAGACGTGTTTGTACATATATACAATCAAACCTGTCTTATGTGACCATCCAAGGGAACAGTGATATGTGGTCATAGTAGACAGGTGGTCACTTTATACAGGTTTAACTGATATTAATTGCATTGTGAAGGGAATTAAAAATTATGGTCATATAATAAAAGTTATTGCTTAATAGATGTGGTCACTACAGCAGGCTTGACTGTATTATCGTCGATTTGTTTTGTAAGAATGTATTTTTCAGAGGAAAATCGCTTCAAGGGCTGAGATGTGAGATGGATAAGAAGTCTATTTGAGCAAAACATATGAATGATAGTATATGTTTACTGAAGATTTGTCAAAGTGACTTCAATACAATGTCCTGTTAGAAATCAACAGCAATATGTTTTGTATCACACTTGTCGCTTGATAACAGATATCATGTGTTAAGATCAAAGAGAAAATTTAGAAATCATCGATAAGATCGGTAATGCGTTTTAATGATGAGGACAAGGACATTCAGGACAAATAAAGCATAAAGATGGTTTATATTCTATCATTACTGGTGAGAATTTGGAAATAATTTCAAAATTTGTTGAACAAAAAGAAATAATTTTTGCTCGTTTCTTTTGTGCAAATTATATAAAGATTTTGCTTTTTATTTTTTTTAAGCAGTCCTAACATGCTAAATAAAAATGAATCATGGTCACATGTAATGGGCAAACGCATGACCATTGCACTAATCTTTTCATGGTGATTGCTGCATTTGCCAGCTATTTGTAATTAAGTTCCAATAATATACATGTATGCTAAAAATCGCAATTGAAGTTTTATGTTGCACTGTATGTAGACTTTATTGTAAATTTTGTTCCTTACACTTCATGATTCTACACTGTTGAATAAATTCTTTATACTAATAAATAAGAGTTGTTTATTATGTGATGTAATTTGTAGTCGCGTTATGATATCACAATTTGAAATCGGGGCCATCATTTTCCCAAGGTATATGGAGGGATCAGATCCCATATACCCTGGGACCTTCATTTGTAAAAGATTGAATCTGCAGATCACAATGATTTCTACCATGTATAATTGCATTTCCATCACTTGCTCTTAAGAAAATGTTTTTTTTTTTAAATTCCTGATTTGTTTAAACATATTCCATGTCAGATGATGTTTGTGATGTTTAACAGTAACAACATGGGTGTCATGTGGAGTAGGAACTGCTATTCCTTCCGGAGCACCTGAGTTTACTCCCAGTTTTTAATGGGTTTGACGTTGCTTGATCTTTAGTTTTCTGTGTAATGTTTTGTATATCATTGTTGTCTTTTTTCATTGTATTGTGTTTCCTTCTTCTATTTACGTCTTCTGATTACCCATGTGTTATCTTCAAACTTTTCTTATTTACAGATAAACATGTGAATTGAATAAGATATGAGTAATTCTTACTTATGAAGTCTTCTCCCTTTTACAATGACTAAAACTGTACATGTTAAACGTTCTCTTTGGAAAGCAGACAAATTTTTGAATAGGTAATACACATAATTTGAGAAATCTGTTTAATTAAAGGTTGTTTTTCCACACAAAATCATATAGATATGATCATGTTTGTATTAAGAGTACAATGATGGGTTCCACTAGTGGAGCAGGAACTCCTTACCCTTCTGGAGCACCTGAATTCACCCCCCAGTTTTTAGTGGGTTTCGCATTGTTCAATTTTTTGTTTTTTGTGTAATGTTTTGTAGATCGTTATTTGTCCTTTTGGTCATTGTGTTGTCTTCTTCAATTTACAGATTATGATTATGCCTTTGGTATCTTCAATTGCAAACTCTTCTTACATAAAGAAATTTAAACAAAGATGGTCAGCGTAACAATTCCACAAATATCAACAAACGAACAACCATCTCAAACAATTGAACAGTTAAAAAAAAGACAAAATATGGAGTTGGAAATCAAGGTTGTGATTTGGAAACAGGCAAAAACATGCAACTGGGTTTAACAAGTTGCATGTATTGTTTTTCTTTATTGTATTCTTCAATATCAAATTAAAAAAGTCACACATTCAAACTAGACTGTTGTAATCATTTGCGTCCATCAGATGTTTCATATTTCACCTTTTCTCTCAGAAACCACTAAAAAATTGTTTGATGTGCCTTTGATGATTTACTTGTTATTTTTGAGATACAACTTACAAGAGTTTATGACTTGCTGCCATATCATATATCAACCACATCAACTGGCATGTTCACCTCTAGTGCAGTAGTTCGTGGAATCAAGCCCCTGTCAGGTCAAACCAAAGACTATCAAATTGGTATTTGCCACTTTTCCATTAAGCATAAAGTATTCAGGAGTAAGAGCAAAGATTGGTTTTCTCAGAATCAGGTTTATGAGTCCAAGTGAAGCGACATGTCTACTCGATGACTGTTGTTTCAGTGAACTGGCACTATCAAGATCAAACTAAGCATGTTGGCCTAGTCTAAAGCGGACATCATCATCTAATCGAATGTAACTTCGATATATTCTCACCATGATATCGCTGAATAATTGTTATTTGGCGTTAAACAACAATCACTCATGACGGGTGGCATTAGCGGAGCAGGAACTACTTATCCACCCATAACACCTCAGTTCATCCTTATTTTTTTGTGGGGTTCGTGTTGCTCAATCCAATCTATAGTTTTCTGTGTAGTGTTTTGTAGATTATTGTTTGTCCTTGTCTTTTTTATTGGCCATTATATTGTCTGTCCTTCTATTTACGGCTTCTGATCACCCCTTTGGTATCTTCAACTTGTCTCATGTATCACAAGCTTTATTATGCAATAAAGACTAAAACTCATTCAAATTAAATTAAAGTTTTTATTTTGAGACTAACAAATTATATATATTTGGCTAAAACCCAGTATTTGTCCAGTTTTTACGGGGCAGATATTATAAGAAACGAACATCAAGCCACTTATATTACACCACTTAATAATACAAATGTCATTAAATACAGAATATTGACAAAACACATGCACGTGGAATGCACAGTTTTGAGACTTTTAGTATATTTTGTTGTACTGTCAGTGGGGTTATGGACACTACAGGATACTACAATTTTTCTAAGGCAACTATTATTGTAATTCATGCACAACTTTTGTGTTCATAATATATTAAAAATAACAATATAAGATATTTATAACCTATTCTGATTGTTTCTTTCCACAAATTGGTTGAATATGACCTTTTAGTACAGTATATCACTTTAATACTTGGTTACCTGTTTGCATTGAACCAGGCCATAACTGTAGTAAAGAAGTAACTGTTTTGCAGTAGAGCACAGAAAATCATCACTAACACAAAAGACCTGAAAGAGTTGCTGACAATATCAAGAAGATAAAGAAGCAAACCAGACTGAAAGCTACTTTAGGAATGAAGAAATCGTCAGAAAACAGAAAACTCTGCAAAATATGTTGCTTTGAAAAAGACTGACAAAGACAGAAACTAGAGGCTCAGTGGGGTGAGCTTGCATCGCTCACCTTTCATTCTGCTTTGAGGAAACTTAATACAGAACCTTCCATAGTGCTTCCCACCAAATTTCGGTTCATTTTGGCAAAGCAGTTTCAGAGAAGAAGATTTTTAGAAATCAACCAATCTAAAACAAGAATTGCCTGTGGCAGCCATGTTTGTTAATGGATCAAAACAAAATGAGCAATTTCTATAGAAGACCTTCCATAGATGCTTCCTACCACATTTCGGTCCATTTGGTCAAGCTGTTTCAGAGTAGAAGATTTTTAGAAATTGACCAATCAGAAACAAGAATTGACTGTGGCCGCCATGTTTGCTAATAGATCGGGACGAAATGAGCAATCTTTATAGAGGACCGCCCATAGATACATCCTACCAAGTTTCGATTCATTTAGCCAGGTGGTTTCAGAGCAGAAGAATCTAAAAAATCAGCCAATCAGAAACAAGAATCGCCTGAGGCGGCCATGTTTGTTAACGGGTCGGGACGGAATGGGCAATCTTTATAGAGGACCTTCCATAGATGCTTCCTACCAAAATACAAGTTTCGGATCATTTGGCAAAGTGGTTTCAGAGGGGAACATTTTTAGAAATCAACCAATCAGAAACAAGAATTGCCTGTGGCGGCCATGCTTGTTAACGGGTCGGGACAAAATGAGCATTCTTTATAGAGGACCTTCCATAGATATTTCCTACCAAGTTTCGGTTCATTTGGCCATGCATGCGATTTCAGAGGAGACTGAGATTAAAATGTGAAATTCAATTCACATATATCTGTTTAGAGATAACTGCATTTTGATTAGATTGAGACAGGCAATTGCCAGTCTAAGTCTAATTTAAGAACTACATTTCGTATTCCAAAACGCGGATGTTTTCAAGATGTCATTGTTAGAAACAGTAGCATCCCACGTGATATTTTGCTAAAAATAGAGGGAATCCTTGGGAAATCCATAATCTGTAGTTTTATTTGAATATTGGAAAGGGGATGAAACATATTTAAAGGGGGAAAAATAAATTTAGTGAAATTCAACTTTGAGGAAAAAGGGGGGCCCAGATGTCGAGTCCCTGTGATATCGTGGCGGTCATGCAGTTTTATTTTCAGCAATCTTAAAAATTTAATAAAAATCTCGAACATTCACTTTTAATTTGTCTATTTTTTTCAATCTCGACTTTTTAAATCTCTAAAGTTCGTCTGTCTTTCGTTCAATCTGATAGGAGTGGACAGGAAAAGGGCAAGCCTTCAAAACTGACAAGCAAAAAAACAAAAAACAAAAACAAAGCAAAAACAAAAAGGCTTGCTCACTCCGACACCCAAACCGGTCAATCTCAAATAGGCTTCCAGTTCCTCCTTATCATTTGGAATTTCCGACACAAAAATGTTGCAATTCTAAATTAGTTGTTCCGCAGGATCCATCCGTGGTTGCAGTAATGCCAAAGGGGGAATTGAAGTAAAACTGGCGGACGTCAGAAGATGGTACAGGCAAATGTTCTTCACGTTGGTCACGGGTAGTCAATTACCAAAGAAAAGGGGCAAAAATAATCTACAAAGCATTACACAGAAAACAAATGATCGAGCAACATGTATGTATATCCGCGAGAAAGCGAGGTAGCATTCCTTTGTGAATTCAGATACCGGTATTTGAAACGCACAGAATCTGAGACCGCCGCAGAATACGTCAAAAGTCTAAGTGTCAAGCTATTTAAACAAATTCTTCAGTAAACAAATAACCTTTATCGAAAAGGTACAAGATGACACTATGTCCTGATAGTCCATCCTGCTCAACTGCTGTAACCATTACACAAGACCCTTTTACACCCGAGCATGGAAGTGCAAGTTCCAGTTTGTCTAAAGCTACACTACGGCCAGTATAATATACTGTCTGAGTGATTCTGATATTCAAAACACAGATGTCAAGATGCAACTATTGGCAGGCACTTGGAAAGATGCACACAACGGTCTCTTTGCAGCAAGGTTAATTTATTGATCCATTTTTTTTGGTTCATTTCAAAGAAAGGATTTGATTTATGGTGTTTAATGGCGCCACTTTCAGCTATATCGTGGCGATCGAAGATTGATTTTGATTTTGGTGTTTTAACGCCACTTTCAACAATATTTCAGCTATATCATGGCGACCAGTTTTAGTGGTGGAGGAAGCTGGAGTACACGGAGAGAGCCACCGACCATGGGCAAGCAACTGGTAAACTTTATCACTTGCGGTTGCGAGTCGAGTGCACCCTATTTTTGTAATTCACAAAGCCGTATTGGTGATAGGCTTGTATGAGTTGTTAGGTAATCCAACTACCTAACTCATTGAGCCACCCGGACCCCTGCAAAGACTATGAGTTACTTGTGCTCGATTACAAAATTTGACTGTATTGTTTGTCTTGTTGCTGTGCAACCAATATTATAACCGCTGGTCCCTCTCTCTGCAACGCTTCAAACAAAAGACTTTGATCTAATCCAAGCTGTCGTTTGGGAGTAAAACGGTCATTGACCTGCTTCAAGGAAATGACAGGATAGAGACGAGTAAATTGAGTGGGACCAGCTATTTGATCTAACAGTTGAATTAGCCAAACAAACAACCTATCCGAAACATTACAGCCAACAAATACAGATCATTACCCTATTAGGTATACATGTATAATTAAAAATTAGCCTCCATATCATTCCCACCTTAGCTACGCCATTGTGTGATGTTCCATGATCTGTAAAAAATATTTTAAAAATCCCCCCATGGGGCCCTCACTAAAATTAGAAAGAGATGTGGGGTTCGATGGTCTGTAAAAAAAATCTTTAAAAAATGCCCATTGGAGGCCTCATAGAAATTTGGGGGAAAGATGTGAGGTTCGATGGTCTGTAAAAAAAATTCTATGGTAATCTAGGTACATGTATGTTATGGCATCCGATGTTATTTAATGTTTATACAGAGTTTGTTGGAAGTACCAATCACTATATATAATAAATATATGTTTGATTTTATCGACCATTTACATTTTTATTCCTGTGAGAGATTGTGTGAGTAAGCCCCAGTGCACTGTTTTGCCCGGAACCTATGATGCTGTTAAGACGGCCCTGCACTGACCTGGCTCCCAACAAAGTACGTAGATCTAGACATAGACTTATCACATGTTGAGAACACCCGCCCCATATCGAACTATTAGCGACATCATGTGACTTTTGTGACGTGACTTCCGGTCAACTATACACTAAAATTTTAACCTTGAGAGCTACGGAAGGCGCTAGAAAATTGACAATTTCTTGTAAAATACACAATTTAAGATTACTTTGCATCTTTCTCGATAATCAGTAATAGTTACCTGATCGATAAATAATAATCTTTTCAGTTTAAATCGATGGGAAATTACGTCCCTGGACTTTCGTAAAATCAATACTTTTTTCCTCGATTTTACCGTTATTTGTATGTAAAATGCCTCGACCCCTAGGTACTTTAATTGAAAATTCCACGATTCCTGGTAAATAATTGATAGTTTTGCATCTTCCTGCAAGTAGTTGACATGTGGAAATGTGGAATTGTTACGTTTATATCAGTTTAATTTTACATCCTGTCTCGTCCCTAGACGTTTGAAGTTCATAAATTTTTTGGCAACAACGTACAAACTTAACAAAGAATGCACGGTGATTGAACTTTAAATCGCTTTAAAAAAAAAATCTGCTCAATATTTAAAAATTATGCTGATATCCACATAATCTT
>MJUT01035204.1:554854-566254 GCA_002080005.1 Gigantidas platifrons
TATTAATTTACAGTAATTTGTAAATTCAGTCGTTCGAAATGTGTCAAATTTGATCAATAAAATTAATATGACAAAAAATATGCTGATATCCTGTAGAAACTGAATAATGATTCTTTCCGAAAATCGAGTTCCTAACAGTTTAATTTGTGTTCTTATTACTTCCAATTTTATTTGAAAATGACAAAATTTGTAAGATCGAACAAGAAAAATCCAACATGGCGGAGCTCATCGGAAATAGTGTTCATGTTTAATAGTACACGGATTTGACAGATTATATCATCTATTTCACTCATTTATTCATGATTCTTTAAAAATATTCCACCTGATTAAAAATATTTCATGTCAAGAGTGTGCATTTTCCTCTTTAGCCACTTTGTGGACACGCCGATAATATAACGTTTGTTTGTAATTTTTAACACTTGGCTTGATACTGTCCTTGTAATTTTTCTGGATTACAGATATTTTTTTCTTGCAATTATGTAAATTGTTTCGAGAAGTCAAGGTCCACACAGGGGAGTACAATACATCCTAATTAATTATACACAAAGCCATAACAATGGCAGAACCCACGGTGCGTTTATTTCCTGTATTGTTGTACAGGTAAATAATTTCACACATATTTTTTAAATAATATAGTTCGACCAGTTAAAATGACAACAAAAATGTAGCATTATACGATTTTGGCTATCCTGTTAAACAAAAACTACATTTTTTTTCACAGGAACAAACAAATAAAAAAAATAAAAAAACATTATGCATCCCGCTTTCGGCTAACCTTTCCAACTCCTAAGCGATTATTTCGTGTTCCAAAATCTTTTGTAGCCTCGAGCATAGGAATATAATTTTCTAAATCTTCACTTTTCGCTGCAAGAATGCTGACTGTTTTGAACCGATTTTTTTTTAATGGAATAATTTTAATAGTAAATTTCACATTTTAATGTAACCCGAATAATCCAGTCGTTATATTACGCTCCCGCTGGTTGCTACATTAACATCGTCCAGCGATAGTGCCGATAGAGGGCGCAGTATTATTCGAGTTAATTTTAATGTAAAAGTTACTTTAAATAATTCATCTGAATATTTGTTTTCAGATAAATTAATGAATTCAATGATTACCTAAAAAATGCATTTTACATGTTATATCAGTACAATATATGACCAGAGACATATTATTTTATATGTTTCTGGTTATCGAAAGCTAGATCATAATTAATTTAAATTACAGATTCTAGTAATCGAACCTGATTATGACTGGTATGTTGCATAGTTCCGGAGAAAATATAGGTACCAGTCGAAAAGTAATTACAGAGTTATCGAACCTAATTATGACCGTAATAGTTGAATATGCCAGATTGGAATCAAAGATATAAAAAAAAAATGAAAAAATGAAGTTTGTTCCCAAAACGCACACGAGTACAGCGCGCATTAAATTGGATATCTACGTTTTTATTTTTAACTTTAAAATGATGCGAGAAGGAAGTCGGGCTAAACCTATTTGAAGACTTGTCTCAAAAATTATTATAGCTAGATACCCTCATGAATAATATGGACACCAGTAATAATATGATTGGATTCAGGAAAGGTGCTATATATTGTAAATCACAATCGGATCTTTTCCTCATTCATGACTTATCTCCGGGTTTGTAACAAGAGTAGCACGACGGGTGACACATGTGGAGCAGGAACTGTTTACTATCCCGGTGTTCTTCCTCTTTTTGTAGGATTAGTGTTGCTTAGTCTGTGTAGTCTTTTGTAGGTCTGTCCGTTGCCCATTGTATTATCTGTCCTTCGATGTACGGCTTCTGATTACCCATGTGGTATCTTCCAACGTTCCTGATGTGAATTCACGGTTTCCTGACTTAAACCACGCGACACTTCAAATTTGAAAGCAAACACTTGAACGTGGGCTTGGCTGGCGAGGCAAACGGGAAATTGACAACATTCCTCAATCACGAGGAGGCGAAAAAAAACAGCAATTGTACCCCATTGTACCCCCAGTTTCAAAACTCAGTGGGCACCCTGGTGAGAACTGACTAATAACATGCATGACGTGTATTCTACACGAATATATACATCATTACGGAAATACATGACTATAACCGTCATTTTTCTTTTTTAGGATCATAATTTCACTTCCGTTTCCTGAAGGCGTACCGAAAATGATCATGACACTTAGATAAACAACTTCAATTTCTTGCCTTCTTCGAAATGTCATTTCATTTGAACATCTCATGGTTTAGTTAATCACCTTTTGCTCTTGAAAAAAAAACAAGTATAGCATAAAAATGTCAATAATACAAGTGACGGGCAGTGGCGGCAGAACAGTAGTTGACCGCACACCGTTCTACGGAGGAAGAATACCACCAGAAATCAGAAGTCTAATAAAACCTCTTTCAAAATTGGATAAACAGACATTCAGAAAAATACTACAATGTAATTGGAAATGGAAAGTCTTTCTCCTTTTGTTGCATGTAGATTCATAGTCCGAGATTCCTCTGCCGTTCAACGACCATTTAGAACTTGCTGTTGTCGTTGAACGTCAGAGCGCTTGCCATAAGCAAAACATCAGATTTTTGTCCGCATCTCATTTGTAGCACATTTCCACTTTTGTGGCTATCAGATTTTATTTTCTATCCAAAACCCTAATATATATCGCTTCACCAATCATTTTTCTATTCATTCATAACCATCTTACCCTCAGAGAGGGGTGCATATAAATACCGAAATTACCACTATTTGCCGAAATTACCAATAATGTTACCGAAATTACCACTCGTATGGTAGAAAATGATGGTTTTTATCAGAAAAAATGATTTTTTTTCATAATGTTTACTCTAAATGTCGTTATTTTCAGGTAAAAGGCATCGATCTCGTGTATTTATGTAAATATATCGTCATTTATGCGCATGCTAAGCTTGGGTGTCGATGTATTTGTTGATTTCTATTCATTGTTAATTATGTTTGATCACTGATTATTGCCAATTAGGATTAATTCGATAAATTATTTATTTCTCATAAATCGTTTACACAACATCGAGAACATGTTATACATATTCATAATTTAAATGCATGCGCGTAAATGACGGTGTATTTACAGAAATACACGAGATGGATGCCTTTTACCTGAAAATAACGACATTCAAAGTAAAACATTGTGAAAAAAATCATTTTTTCTGATAAATACCATCATTTTCTATCAAATGAGTGGTAATTTCGGTAACATTATTGGTAATTTCGGCAACTTTTTTGGTAATTTCGGCAAATAGTGGTAATTTCGGTATTTATATGCACCGCTCAGAGAGTGGTGTTACACTTGATTACAGCACGTTTTTTCCTTACACCCAATGATTTGGTCATTTCACTGCCATTTTTTTAATGTGATCTCGCGATACTAACTGAAAGATGACAGCAATGCATTGCATGATGGGAGATACTAAATGCAGTGCGCCAAATTTGCATACGTAAACAAACATACAAGACGATATAAAGCGTATTCTGCAGGACAAACAGTTCCATCTACAGCTCACATCAGAGCAGAAGGAAATAATACAAAATATGTTGGATAGAAAAGATTCATTTGGCAGTGTTATCCGCGGGCTTCGGAAAGAGCATGTCTTACGTTTCCCCTATTTTGGACAAGGTCAGATCATATATGCAAATCATCTCCCATGATACATTGCGGTAATAGTAGTTTTCTCGAAGTCACGTGACAAATATTTCAAAATGTCAGTGTTCAAAATGACGAAATCATATGGTCNGGGAAATTGTGCTGTAATGGAGTGTAACACCAATTTCTGAGGGTAAGATGGTTATGAATGAATAGAAAAATGATTGGTGAAGCGATATATATTAGGGTTTTGGATAGAAAATAAAATCTGATAGCCACAAAACGTGGAAATGTGCCTCTCTCGAGTGGGAGAGGAAAATCCGCTGTTTTGTTTATGGCAAGCGCTCTGACATTCAACGACAACAGCAAATTCTAAATGGTCGTCGAATGGCAGAGGAATCTCGGACTAGTAGATTCACAAGAATATGAAATTTTATTGAGTGTAACTGTAAAGATAGCTGCGGAAGCGTCGTCATTATGAAGTTATGGTCCTTGGCCAGGTTTCTGATATTTGCGGACTATCAAAAACTTTCAAAACTGCACAGTGAAAAAGTTCTGTCGCTTTTTTGCAAATTTTTGTCATGAAATCGTGTGCGAGAACGATCAAACATATATATTTCGCTTCGTTAGATATTTATCTACATTCTTTTATACTTACTTACCTAATATGATAATAGGTGTTACCTAACTTGGGACGAAGTCCAATATTTTTTTTTAAACAATATTAACTCCGATATATGGACCTACATATAATATTTTTCAAAGTAGACCGAGGGTGGATCCAGATTTTCTTAAAAGAGGGAGCAAATAGGGGGACCCAGACCAAAATCTTCCGTCGTTTTTTAAGTCCCGATGTAGGTACGAAACGACCAGGTTACGAAGCGTCCGCATCCAATTTTCTGCACAGATTTAACCATGTATTGACTTCCGGTATTTTATTTCCGGTGCATGAAAATTTAGTCATTAGTATATAGAAAAAAATTGCTATTTCTACCATAGTTGGGACTTCGTCCCATATTAATATTCATTTCCAGCTCATTATCATAACAAATGTCTCGATATTACCACAATGACAAGATGGGGGAACGAAGTAGGCGGGATCAGTTGTTTTCTTTCAGTTATTTTTCATTTTACTCAGAATATTAATTTATGCTGGGAATCATATAACATTAAAGAAACAACATGAGATGTCTGATGTTTGCTTGATCTTATTTTATTTAATCACAAAAAAATATTGATAACTTAACAAGATCTATAAATTTTTAATTAATAGATTGGTGTTGAAGTGACATTATATTTTGATCTAATTAATGAATGATAAAGGAGAAACTTTGGAAATCATTTATGATTCCTTGTGAGTGAGGGTAGGACATGTCTTGAGTACTACTGTCTACTGATGACAACATTCAACTCATTATGGCAGCATGTTGTTACACATTGATAAAACTTTATGGGGAACAATTGATCCACCATGAATGCTTATAAATATTAGCAACATTTCTGGATATTTTCAAGTTACATAGTGATAAGGTATCGTATTCCAAATTTTAGCACATTGTAAATCACAAAACAGAATTTCCCTATCAACATTACTATGTCCAACACCGATGAGTCAGATTTGGGCAAACTAACATTTTGTTAAGGGTGGACAAAAATTGAAATATTGTTGAATGTGATGTTAAATGCCCATACACATCTTGATTTACACATATGATTTAGATTTTTTTTTATTCCAAGTCAATACTTTTCTTTTTTCAGTGATAGTGAATGCTATGGAAGGGAAAGATGTTGAATTTTCTCAGTTTAAAGAATTGGAAACTTCTAATGTAAATGAAGAAATGTTGAGTGTAATATATATGGGAATATACCACCTGCTGAAGCTTGCTATAAGATTGCCCCTAGTCTCTCTCAAGCCAGAAGTAAGTATTTGTTCCCAAGTTTGTGCTAAGATTAGCCATTAGATTACTTTTAATGTCACTCTCAAGCATATCAAAATTATTTGTTATTATGAAAAGAAAGTTTAAACAGTAATGGACAACAATTCCACCAGTATCAACAAAACAAAAATCAACCTCTCATCTCCAATGATTGAACACAAAAAAAATATGACATACCAGGTATGCTGATGGAAATCTAGAATCCTAGATTTAGTCAGGCACAAAAATATGGCAGCATTAAACCTGGTAATGAGATCCCAATTCTCCCACTCATGATAATTGGATATTCAATGGTACATGTAATACATGTACAGATGTAAACAACAAACATTTTTGTTGTAGTTTCAATAAAAAGTTAGTACAATGTATTTCATTTTACCCTGCGTTATCAAAAATGCTTTTTAGTGGGTGCTAAAAAAAATAAATCGCTGTCCTATCTACACATCACTATTAAAATTGTGATTTATTAACAACAGATGAACAATTATTTAGTTAATGCCCCAAATGTATCAGACATATACATACAAAATGTATATGCAATATGACTGAATGATGATTGTTTATGCCAAAAATGTGTGCCATCGTGGTCATGATTGCATGTTAGTTGGATTTACAACTACCTGTGTAATCAGTGCCTATATCACCACTAAAGTTGTGAGTTCAAATCCCGCTCGGGCGAGTTAATAAAATGTATTCAGTACAACATTATGTGATAAAGTATGTCAGTGACTTGCGGCAGGTCGGTGGTTTTATCTGGGCACTCCAGTTTCCTCCACCAATAGAACTGACCGCCACGATATAACTGAAATATTGTTGTAAGTGGATTTAAGCACCATAACCTTAATACCTATCCCTGTAATGCCAAATGAGCACATTTTCAGCTATATCATGGCGAGAACAAGTTAAATTTTGATGAGATGATGATGATTATGTCCTATTGTTCTAGTCCAACTCGTTGAGTTTGATTTTGATAGTGCTAGCTCACTGAAACAACAGTTTGTAGGTAGACATGTCACTCCACTCAGACACATTATTCTGGTTCCAAGCCATCCAGTCTTTGCTCTTTCTCGTTAGTGCTCCATGCTTAGCGGAGTAGCAACAAATTCCAATTTTATAGTCTTTGGTTTGACTCAATGAGGGCTCGAACCTACGATTACCAAACTCGGGGCACCATCGATGCACTTTATGCAATGTGAGATATAAATGATCTAACACCGGTAAGAGGGCAAGACGGAAAAATCTCAGACACCCAAGGGAAATATTTCTGGTCTCCAACGAGGCTCCGCCAAGTTGGAGACCAATAGAAATCTTTCCCGCGGGTGTCAGAGATTTTTCCGTCTTGCCCTCTTACCAGTGTTTGATTCTTTTTCTCACTAATTTAACAAAATAATTCCACATTTTTTCTTTACATTGTTTAANTTGCCGGTAAAACGCACGTGATTTTTTTGTCTTGCACTAGTGCAAGATAAGACAATCTCACATCGCTAAAAATAGGAACGGGTCTGTCTCAAAAGTGAGAAATAAATGATCTAACACCGGTAAGAGGGCAAGACGGAAAAATCTCAGACACCCAAGGGAAATATTTCTGGTCTCCAATGAGGCTCTGCCAAGTTGGAGACCAATAGAAATCTTTCCCGTGGGTGTCAGAGATTTTTCCGTCTTGCCCTCTTACCGGTGTTTGATTCTTTTTCTCACTAATTTAACAAAGGGATATTTTTATTTGACAGCTATGCACTTTTAGCAGACAATGTAAACAAACAGAGTTATTTCCCCTTGAAAGTGTAAGCGTGTGTGTTTTGATGTGTACCGCATAATCTGATGCGAAAGGGATGCATGTTTCTATTGTAACCTAATTTTCGGGGGCAATTGATAAGTGGCTGACTAGATAAATACACAATATGTAAATATTTAAACAATTTTATTGATACAATTACATTTTGTGGAACGTAACATTTTTACGGGAAAAGTAGCATGAAATTCTTATCTCATCCAGGGGTTGAGACAAGGATATCTCACACGGCTAAAAATAGGAACTGTGCTGTCTCATTAGTGAGAAATACTCAATTAATAATACAGTTAAATATACTTTTCAGATGTTAAAAGATGATTTAATTGAGTTGCAGTAAGTAAATTTATTTCATCAATATAGAATTTGGTTGTTTTGAATCATTGCCATTCCGTCAAAATTTTGTTATTTTCGTCCGCCAGATCACGTGATTTCGATGGAACTGCTGGCACTGAACTTCCAGTGTCAATGTACCCAACAAAAACTCCAATCGATATGTGCCGTTTTAACGTTCGATTCTCAAGTTAAAAATATCTTAACATTTTCTGTAAAAGACAGATATCAATAAAATTATTTTATTTGTATCAAAGACTTCAACGCAGAGACAAATACTTCTTTAAGATTAAATTTGTTTTCTTTCTTTATTTGCGGCTGTCAGCATCATCAAAGGAAAACGATCTGCTTTTATGTATATATTTCTTTTATAAGACAGATAGTGGGGTACCGAACACCAGTATTTATTCAGCGGTTTCCTTGGCGTCTCCATATTACAATTACTTATTATCTACCGCATCTACGACTATGATAAGCTGACGTTGTCACAGTAATAGCGTAAACACCGGAAGTTGCCTGCCGATTTGTTTAGACGTCAAGACACGAAAAAGACGGAACGTGGTCGGAATAGACATGATTCGAAACAACCGAATTGATTTACACTTGATATATTATTACTTTCTTGTGTTAGTGTAAGGTTTTTTTAAGATCAAACCTGTCTTTTTTACTTCAGGATATATTCCGTAGTAATCTAAATATAGCATTTTCTTGAAATGTAACACACACAGTAAACAAACTAAAACAAACAAACTGGCAGAAAAGGAACTCTTTGCAAAACATAGGGACAAAGATGAGAATTAATGGTACCTTTAAAAAAGAAATGAATCAGGGCTAAATTACGATCTGACATCGATTAGAATAGTTTCTTCCAAAATTAAACTTAAGATATGTCCATCTTTGTCATTTTTTTATTGCTATTTTCTCGATAATGCTGGAGCAAAGTTGATACATGAAAGTTCACAATTGCATAGACTTTTCTTTGCCGTTTTTGTGTTAAGCAAAATGTTCTGTAAACAGAGAAATATGGAAAAAACGATTTGACCAGATTTTACTTTTTACCATCTTGGGAAGATAGTAAATTTAAGGTATGATCACTGTTGAACACCATGCATGCAGTGGTAGTTGTTTGTCTTGATAACTCAAATAAATTGCAAAGTATTATATGAAGTAGATTTTATTTCATATATTAGTCAGTCTAATTATAATTATATCTGTTATTACTCCCCCCTTTTTTCTGATATGTCACATATAAAGCGCAACATATCAGGAAATTGAAAAGGGGGGGGGCAATTAAAGATCTAATTTTAATTAGATTATATACTAATACATGTGTATTTGAATGAACATACATCATCAACAAAAATTGTTGACTACTGTCTTGTAATCTTTCCTTTCACTAATTGCTAGCATCAAATTTATATATGATATTTGAGATAAATATGAAAGTTTACATTTCTCTTTAACATTTTTAAATATTCTTTACTACCCAAGTGTAACCTGTTCTTTCAAAAGGGGTTAGGGTTATGGTGTTTGATGCCACTTTCAACAATATTTCAGTTATATTGTGGTAGTAAGTTTTATTAGTTGAGGAAACCAGAGTACTCGGAGAAAACCGCAACCAGTCATAAGTCACTGATAAACTTTATCACATAATGTTTTATCGAGTACACTTCGTCTGAGCAGGATATGCACTCACAACTTTAGTGGTGATAGGCATTGATTACATAGGTAGATTAGTTATAAATCCAACTACCATGTGATCACGGCCATGACGCTCCCAGGTACAATGGGCAATGGTAGGCCCACTGCATACTGTTTATAATTAAACCTATATCTAGAGACGGTATCTATACAATTACAGCTCCTCATTTCAAAAGGTGTTTAGCATAATTACTTTGTGGTAACAGTACTTCTTCATTGGCAGTATAAATGTTAATGAAGTAGAGTAGTTGATAAGGAAACACATTTTAAACTCACGTAGACCTCATGTCCATGAGGTATATAATCTTCACTTTGCCATTGTCATCCTCGTCTGCTTCTGTTAACTCTTAACATTTGAAACTTTGTTTTAATTTCTTACCATCTACTGGATCAATTAACACCTAAACTGGCAGAAATGTTACTATGGTGGTTCATAACATTTTGGAAGATTTTCGTTTAATTTAGAAAGTCTAAATAAATTATTCTTTCATATTGGTTGAAATTTCAGAAATCACATGTATGGTGGAATTGTTAATGCATTATGTTCAGTCTTTGGCTTAAATTTTTCCACCTACTTTCCCGAAAGCCAAATTAAGAAAAATTTTACATTTCTTCAAACAAATACTTTCATAATTTGTCCGAATCCATTTTTACGTGTCCCAGGCTTCAGGCAAGTGGGTTAGCTCGAAGACTGTATGTTCCTTATATGACTCATGTTTTTTTTAATTACGATCAGAATCCAAGATGGCCACCACTGCAATTTAATATAGGATCCAACAATGAAACTATTTTAAAATTCTTCTTCTCTGAAACCCTTGAAACATTTGAAAGCAAATCCATTAATTATGTGTAAAATGTTGTTTTTATTGTTTTTCTAGCATTAGTTCAAGGTCTTTATATAAAATTGAATTGAAATTGAAATTGAAATTTTAAAACTATCTTTTGATAGATAAAATACAAGTCAAATTTGGTTTTGAGGTATCTGCCATTTTTTGTTTCATAGTTATGCTCCTTAGGTATGTGTAAAATGATGTTTTATTGGTTTCCATGTATTAACTAAATTATTTTTTTTAGAACAAGTTGTAATTTTAAAACTAGCTTTAGACAGTTAAAAAATACATGAATTTATTTTTTCCCCACAGAATTCCTGAAGAATACCATTCTGACTTGTCCAGTGTTGTATTTGGTTCAAGGTAAGAATCTCTTCTACACTATTCCCTTAAGCATTAATACAGTCAAACCAATCTTATGTGATCTTCCAAGGGAACAGTGAAATATGGTCACATAAGTCGCTTAATACAGGTTTAATTGATATGAAATGCAATGTGAAGGGAAATAAATATTAAGGTCACATAATACAAGTTATTGTCTAATAGAGATCAGTGGTCACTTAATACTATACATTTATTGCATGCTGGTGAAGGAAATATGAAAATTTATTCACCCAAGAGTATCATATGATGCCCTCGGGGAATATGATACTCGTGGGTGAATAAATTTTCATATTTCCTGTACCCGCATGCTATAAATGTTTTATTATACCGAATGAAACCAAGAAAACACATAAATATGTAAAATACTGCTGGCAAACATATTGTCCATTGGAACATTGTCTCAGATATTTTAAAACCACATTGTAACGGTTGCCTGCAAATGATGCGTTCCGAGTGCCTCTGACGTTTTCCTGTCAAAGAACGATAACTCTGGCGGGAAAACCCGCGAGGCTTCCGAAGTGGTGGAATATGATATTTATTTCACGGAATATGATTTTTGTCCTATGTGATCACGTGTTCTGATTTTTACCCATTGTCCAATCAAATTAATCTATTTATGGTAATTAATATATGAGGTATAATAAAAGTTATTGTCTAATAGAGGTCAGTGGTCACATAATACAAGTTATTGTCTAATAGAGGTCAGTGGTCACATAATACAAGTTATTGTCTAATAGAGGTCAGTGGTCACATAATACAAGTTATTGTCTAATAGAGGTCAGTGGTCACATAATACAAGTTATTGTCTAATAGAGGTCAGTG
>MJUT01035204.1:570156-582515 GCA_002080005.1 Gigantidas platifrons
TCACTTAATACAAGTTATTGTCTAATAGAGGTCAGTGGTCACATAATACAAGTTATTGTCTAATAGAGGTCAGTGGTCACTTAATACAAGTTGTTGTCTAATAGAGGTCAGTGGTCACATAATACAAGTTATTGTCTAATAGAGGTCAGTGGTCACTTAAGCAGGTTTGACTGTATTTTTATCATGACTGAATAATAAAAAAAAAAATGCCTGTAGTTGAGTTTTTTTTCTCTCCATTATAAAAAGTATTGAAATATTAATGTGTGTGATTCCAATTGTAGTCATTGGTTGAAGAAGTTGGATGATATTTTTTGTAGGAATTTATATTTTGTATGGAAGTATCAATTGAAAACTGTCAGCCAATCTCAGGTTAAAAAGACCACTGAATTTGATTTAAGTTGGAGATAAGACGGCCTAATCAATATAGTACATGTATATCAGGTTGTAATGTGTGTATGTACAGCATGTAAAGACATTGTTACATATGATTACCTACCAGTATTACGAGAGAACATTCAAATTTAATCATCTTTTTTTTAAAACCTGTTTGAATCCTGTCTGTGCATGAATGGTCATTAGATAATCCATTAGGAACTTTTTAATGGCTGTTTTACATCCAACATGACAGGCCTTCGTGGTCGTGATCGTATAGTAGTTGGATTTTCTCTGGGTACTCCGGTTTTGTCCACCAATAAAACTTACCACCAGGATATAATTGAAATATTGTTGAAAGTGGCATTAAACACCATCAAACAACAACAACATCCAAGATGGCAGCCATCGTTGAACCTTGTTTAACATATGATTGTATTGGAAATTTGTTTACCATTGTTAATTTTTCAATTTTGATATTGGGTCATTGTCAGGATCCTAAGAGGCGGTACCAGGTACTTTTACATTATTAAAAATGTATTTGGTACCTCCTGATTTTATAGAGTGTTGTATAAGATATTCATGAAAACTGTTCAAATTTAATAATAAAAAAAAGTGCTGTCTGTAAAAAGTGAAGTACTGATACACTTGAAAAATGTTACGATACCTTATTTGGATAGAACACGAAAAAAATATGGTTTATATCAAAATGTTTATTTTTATGACCTACCAACCAATCAAAAATTTAAGTAATGTTATGTTGCTATGGCAACTTCTAAATACTGGAGTAGTAACCATGCAACTCCGAAACAAATATAATTGTTTAAGTTGGCTCAAAGGTGATTTAGTGGAGAGTAGAAGGGTTACTGGTGATGATTTCAGGTGAGCCTCTGATATCATTTGTAACAGAGTATAAAATAGAATTTTTAATCAAATGAAAAAAAAACAAATTAACGGTATAACAAAGCTAAAATTTGAAAGTTAGGAAAGGGACAGTTTATATCAATGTATGCATATTTAATCAAAGTTGTTGAAGGAAACTAATTTTATTGAACTACAATAGATACCCACCTGTCCCAGTGCACTCACATACCGAGATCCTAAGAGTAAATTTCTGTGGCTAATATATGGCGGGTTAAGTCACTGTTTAAGGACACTGTACTATACCATTATATTGTTACATACCCATTACATACATAGTGTGGTGGTACAATATACAATTATGGCCTTCTTAGGAGGTGGACATCCAGAATTGTCAACTTGTGAGAGTTGTTTTCCTGAGGGCTTTAGCCCGAGGTAAAACCACCCTCACAAGTTGACAATTCTGGATGTCCATCGACTAAGATGACCATAATCGTTTTATTAACCGAACAACGGTTTTAAAAACTTACAATTTTATTTTATTTTGTCAGCAACACGGCAAGCTACTCAGGGGAATAGTCATCAAAGTTGAGGCTATCGGCATTTGTTTCCAGTAAATACTGCTGCAAACATTTGACTGCGGATTTCGTAGAACGTTTTGTGTTCTCGGCATCCTTTTCAGAGAGGAGTTTTGCTATTTCTTCCTCTGAGCTAGCGCAAACCGACCTGCAGTTGCCATATTTTATACACAAACAGACAATTTCCGGTTTGCGGTTATCACCACCTAGCGGGGGAAATTTGGGGTTGTCGAGGGTGACAATACTATTATTTACCTCGCACAGTGAATTTTTGGGGTTGTCGAAGGAAACGTCGCAATTGTCAAATTCATGTGACAGCTGATCGGACCAATCATAGATACATATATATATAGAGAGGTTTAATAATACTTCGTATCAGCTCGAGCCTGTTGTGTGAACCAGGATCACTACGATGCACGATAGTGGTTAGTTCACGCAACAGGCAAGACCTGATATAAAGTCTTGTACCAACACACTATGTATGTAATAAGTTTATCTAACATTTCAACAAAAACAAATTTTAAACAAATAACAAGGGTTAAAGTAAAATTTATACATTATTCTGAGGGAGACTACATTTCGTGCATGACGTCACATTATTTTGTCGTTCATTCAATGATGCCACGCTAATGTGTTTTCTCTCACATTCCAATGATATGACGTCATGACTAAGTAGTTCGGCAGAGTGTGTCTCGTGCAACGTCGCACCATTCTTTTATCACCACAGTGTAGTGATACAACATCTTGTATCATACACTTTGAATCAGACAAGCGATTTTCATTCATTTCAAAGGAAAACGTACATAATGTTAGATAATAATAATTACTACTACAGTTGTCCCCCTTTAATGAAAGGCCACCCTTCTTATCAGACTAGATTTCATATGCACTGAAATAGTAAAATATTATTAGAATGTTCCCCTCAAGGGAGATCACCCCTCATTTCAAGTTAGATTGTCGATACTTTGAGAGGGTAAAATACTATTAATATGTCCCCCTTAAGAGAAGCCACCTCTCTTTTAAGGTCAGATTTCAGATTAAATTATCCCCCTCAAGAGAGACTACCCCTCCTATAAAGCCACTTTCATTGCAGAGGATCCGGAGGACTACTGAATTATAGAAATATATATCAAAATGATAGAATGAAATACAGTAAAACCTGTCTAAACTGAACCTCCTTATTAGGACCAACCTTTGTGTTTGGAATAGACAGGTGTTCGGTCAATACAGGTTATTTTGACAAAGATTTCCAACATAGGGACTTTATTTAATGGTCAGTTTATACAGAATTCTGATTTACTCGGGGTTCAGATTAAATGGGTTTCTCTGTACCAGGGCTTTCAATATTTTTCATGTCTACCAGTACTTCACTATTTACAGGTGGTACTTTTTTTTTATTATTAAAATTGGAACAATTTTCATGAATATCTTATACGACACTCTTTAAAATCAGGAGGTACCAAAGACCATTTTAGGCAGGTAAAAGTACCTGGTACTGCCCCTTATTGAAAGACCTGCTGTACATGTTTCTTGATTATGTTTGTCTAGAGTTTGATGACCTTTCCTCAGACATTAGTTTGTACTTCAGTCAAGTCATATAAAGGACATACAAAATGTAATCCATGTCCAATCCTTTTCTTTCAGGATTTAATATAAGCTGTTGATCAGATTCATTCAACATATCCCTACATTTAAAAAAAAAAATAGATGTAAAAAGGTCAGAAAATGGTGACATCGGTTGAATAGGTTAAAATGTTATATAAATATGACTGGTGTTGTATAAGCATATTTGGTGTTATTTAATAAGTGTTGAATCAGGGGAGATAACAAGTCCACAAATAATTTTGAATGTAAAAATGTCCTTGTTTTTGTTTGAGCATTGATTGAATACACTAAACAGCAAGTAAATATATATTTTATTGTCATACTTTCTGTAAATAGAATAAAGTGACAAAACTGAATTTGATAAAAAAAATAAAAATAAATGTGATAATTATAAATTTACAACTAAAAACTGATTTATTAATAACTTTTTTTATTTATGTAATAAATTGAACTAAAGTTTGATTATGTAATAAATCTCTTATTTACATAATTATTCTATATCAATTTCAATATCTATCATTACTGGACAAAAGAGTGAGTCCCTGTGAAAATCCTGATATCAAAATGTGATCTCCAGCATTGTGAAAATCCTGATATTGAAATGTGATTTAGAGCCCTGTAAAAATCCTCGCATCAAGATGTGATTTAGAGCCCTGTAAAAATTCTCACATCAAAATGTGATTTAGAGCCCTGTCAAAATCCTCATTGAAATGTGATTTTGAAACCTGTGAAAATCCTCATATTGAAATGTGATTTAGAGCCTTGTGAAAATCATGATATCAAAATGTGATTTAGAGCCCTGTGAAAATCTTGATATTGAAATGTGATTCATAGCACTGTGAAAATCCTGATATCAATATGTGATTAAGAAACCCATGAAAATCATCATATGAAAATGTTATTTTGAGCCCTTTGAAAATTCGTATATTTTATCAAATTTTGATTTAGAGCTCCATGAAAATTCTTATCTCAAATTGTGACTTAGAGCTCTGTGAAAATCCTGATATCAAAATATGATTTAGAGCCGTGTAAAATTCATCATATATATCAAAATGTGATTTAGAGCCCTGTGAAAATCATCATATCAAAATGTGATTTAGAACCCTGAGAATCCTGATATCAAACATTGTTTTCAGGATCTGTGAAAATCTTTCCATTTAGTTTGACTTGTTTATTAAATGAAAATTGTTAATAAATTTTTGTTTTCAGACGACCTCATATTGATACCTATGCCTTAGAAAGCAGACCTCGACTTCCTAGATTAGAAT
Organism: Gigantidas platifrons; assembly: GCA_002080005.1. Taxonomy (NCBI): domain Eukaryota; kingdom Metazoa; phylum Mollusca; class Bivalvia; order Mytilida; family Modiolidae; genus Gigantidas; species Gigantidas platifrons. Next base: position 574,841 of record MJUT01035204.1, read on the forward strand.
CATTTAAGTGGAGATCAGATGTAGCCATATCTACAAGGTAAGTTATATGATCTTCATATAATCATACAATCCATCTTCACTAGCCAAGGGATATGATTCGCATCCTCATCGGGGAGGGGGGAGGGGCATAACACTTGGCTAGCAAAGATGTATACCATCAATGTTTTTCTCTTGTCACTCTCAGGGGCCGTCGTGGCTGTGATCGTATGGTAGTTGGATTTACAACTACCTGTGCAATCAGTGCCCATCACCACTAAAGTTGTGAGTTGAAACCCCGTTCATGGCAAGGTGTACTTAATACAACATTATGTGATAAAGTTTGTCAGTGACATGCGACAGGTCGATGGTTTTCTCTGGGTACTATAGTATTCTCCACCAATAAAACTAATTGCCAAGATATAACTGAAATATTGTTGAATGTGGAGTTAAACACCATAAACATAAACCTATCTTATCACTCTCTCAATCACTGAATCTCATTTTTAAAATGGACATCATTTTTAGCAGAGTTGCTTTGCAACCAAATTTTCTAGCTGTGGAACTGTAGCTCTTATTGGTCTAATTTTGTTTACTGACAAAATAAAAAAAGACTGGTATACACTACAGTTCCACAGGTACAAAGTTACCTGAAACTATTTTAATAAAATTTATGTATAAGAATTATATAGTCATGATATGTGACTTGATTTTGAAAACCAAAATATTTGTCGAATTTAGCAGTAATGTGAACTTGAAGGTTTAAAAACAAATTAGAAAAAGAATGTTCTCGTTGGTACTGTAGCAAGTTCAATGTTGGACAAATTCTCTCTCACCAAATTTATAACAAGTTGTATTTTAAAAATATCTCTCAATATACACAAACAATTAGAAGAATATTTTTGTTAATTAACATATTCATTTCTTGACAAGATTTTTTATAATTCTTAATAAAATAAATTCTAATGCAATTATTATATAACACATTTTTTCATTGGCTAATATTTACCATTAAATCCACAGTTTACATGTTGTAACTAAGGATTTTAATTTTAATGAGCCACCATATTGAATTGTCGAAATCCAATCTCATGTCAGTTAATACAATATGATAGAAAATACACACCTCATCTACCTTTAAAATAATTTTTTGTTGCAATTTATCAGTAATTGAAATATACATATTACGAAATAACGTCCATTGTTTACGTTCGGTTCTACACTAAAAATGTTCATGTGATGTCTCGATTTTCTACGACGTTTATCTGCAAAAGTAATGGAGAATATTTTGTGGCATTTTAGATTATTAGACCCTTTCCTAAGCTCAAATTGAAAAATTATTTTATCTTGCATTACAATTAAGAAAGAGCAGTATTGTATTTGAAGAGTTGACTGTCAATTGGGGATTTGACGGTCACAAATATCTGTTTTATTGACTGTATTTGAAGAGTTGACTGTGTCAATTGGGCATTTGACGGTCTCAAATATCTGTTTTATTGACTGTATTTGAAGAGTTGACTGTGTCAGTTGGGGATTTGACAGTCATGTTTTATTGACTCTGCTCCGTGTCGCCATGTAAAACTGCATTTGTGACTGTCAAATCCCCATTTGATGCCAGCAAATTTTCAATACAATAGTGCTATTTCTTAATTGTAAAAATTAACATAAGTTTATAGTACATGTATACATCAAATTAATGATAACTCACATTATTTCAAGAACCAATTTTTTCCCCCAACAAATATAGGAGTTATGCCCCTTGAATGTATAAAAAAAGAGGATTCATTCTTGGACATATTTAAATCAGATTGAAAAGATACACTGGTATGCCAAAAATAACTTAATGGTCAGGCCTTTCAGTAAAGGGTGGTACCAGGTATTTTTACCTGCCTAAAATGGTATTTGGTACCTCCTGATTTTAAAATGTGTTGTGTAACATATGCACGAAAATATTCAAATTTTAATGAAAAGTACTGCCTTTAAATAGTGAAGTATGGTAGACTTGAGAAATATTGAGAACCCTGATATATGCCCAAAATAACTTACTGTTATGAAACCAAACAGCTGTCTTAATCAAAATATTATCAAGTGTACACCGGGGGGGGGGGGGGTATTCTAATTATGGCCATGTATTGATTCAACAAACTTGTATGTTTATCTTACCTGATATACCGGTATTATATAAATGTTTTTGTTTCTCATCTGACACCTGAACAGGTGAAATTTTAACAGACTAAATACAATCAAACCTGTATATAAAGGACACCCAAAGGAACCTGACGATGTGGTCTTTATGGACAGTTGCCTTTATATAGAGGTTAAAATTATATTCTTTAATAGTGCTTGTTCAAAAATGGCCAAAAAAACTTTAGGGTAGGCACAAAAAGTATGGGTCAGTAGGGTTAGCGAAAACACATGTAATTTTGTTTTGCCTAATGGTAAAAATATGGCTGCCTATTATAGACAATGATTTATTATAGAGAGGTGCCCTTAAAGGCAGGTTTGACTGTACTTTTAGTTATTATTTTAGGATGAAATCACCTTTGCCAACGAAGGGTTACGATCCACTTTCCTCCTCTTGAAAGAGGAGGAGAGGTAGATGGTAACCCATAGCTGGCAAAGCACATCGTAAACCTAGCTAGCAAAACACGTCGTAAACCTTGGCTAGCAAAAATGCGATGAAATTGTCATTTCAGATTTGGATTTGTTTATGCAAATCAGAAAATTAGCGACTTCATTTAAAAAAATACACCAGTGAGATTTTTTTCTAAGGTATTTTAGGCATATGAAATTGTTTTGTTTTTTGTTATGCAAAAAAATCCCAAGAAATTAATAAAAACTCTCCACATGTTCCAAATTTGAAAAAAAAAATCGTATGTAGACCAATAACTTTGTTATAAGGGGGGTACCATACACTACAGGGAGATAACTCTTTAAAATCAGTTGAACGTTTTGATCATATGATGTTTGTATGCAGATTTCAAGCATCTCGGTGATTAAAACCACAGAGAGGAAGGCTGCTATGTGGCTAGTGAATTTATAGCTCTGAGTCTGTTGGTTGGAATTTGTTAAAATTTTGATATTTATTACAGTGGATATATTCAAACACACTGCCAAAAAAATAAGAAAATTAAACGAGCAGATCAAATTTTTCTTGAAGTGTATGGTACCACCTTAATTTGCATCAACATTTAAGAACATAGCATGATAAATCACTGTGATGGACGTAACACTCTAATGATACTGATATATCTTTTGTTCTGTTTACTATATCTTTAAAATGTGCTTTACAGTGTTACTTTTTATCTCCCAAAATGCATAAGAAAGTAAGTAAATAGACTAAACAGAGAAAAAGATCTATATCAGTATCACTAAATAGAGTGATACATCTATTACAGTGATTTGTCACACTGTATCTCTGACTGTACTGTATCAGTATCACTAAATAGAGTGATATATCTATTACAGTGATTTGTCACACTGTATCTCTGACTGTACTGTATCAGTATCACTAAATAGAGTGATATGTCTATCACAGTGATTTGTCACACTGTATCTCTGACTGTACTGTATATCAGTATCACTAAATAGAGTGATACGTCTATCACAGTGATTTGTCACACTGTATCTTTGACTGTACTGTTTATCAGTATCACTAAATAGAGTGATTTGTCACACTGTATCTCTGACTGTACTGTTTATCAGTATCACTAAATAGAGTGATACATCTATCACAGTGATTTATCACACTGTATCTCTGACTGTACTGTATCAGTATCACTAAATAGAGTGATACATCTATCACAGTGATTTGTCACACTGTATCTTTGACTGTACTGTATATCAGTATCACTAAATAGAGTGATACGTCTATCACAGTGATTTGTCACACTGTATCTTTGACTACTGTATATCAGTATCACTAAATAGAGTGATACGTCTATCACATTGATTTGTCACACTGTATCTTTGACTGTACTGTATATCAGTATCACTAAATAGAGTGATACATCTATCACATTGATTTGTCACACTGTATCTTTGACTGTACTGTATATCAGTATCACTAAATAGAGTGATACATCTATCACAGTGATTTATCACACTGTATCTTTGACTGTACTGTATATCAGTATCACTAAATAGAGTGATACGTCTATCACAGTGATTTATCACACTGTATATCAGTATCACAAAATAGAGTGATACGTCTATCACAGTGATTTATCACACTGTATCTCTGACTGTACTGTATCAGTATCACTAAATAGAGTGATACGTCTATCACAGTGATTTGTCACACTGTATCTTTGACTGTACTATATATCAGTATCACTAAATAGAGTGATACATCTATCACAGTGATTTATCACACTGTATCTCTGACTGTACTGTATCAGTATCACTAAATAGAGTGATACGTCTATCACAGTGATTTGTCACACTGTATCTTTGACTGTACTGTATATCAGTATCACTAATAGAGTGATACATCTATCACAGTGATTTATCACACTGTATCTCTGACTGTACTGTATCAGTATCACTAAATAGAGTGATACATATATCACCGTGATTTGTCACACTGTATCTTTGACTGTACTGTATATCAGTATCACTAAATAGAGTGATACGTCTATCACAGTGATTTGTCACACTGTATCTTTGACTGTACTGTATCAGTATCACTAAATAGAGTGATACGTCTATCACATTGATTTATCACACTGTATCTCTGACTGTACTGTATCAGTATCACTAAATAGAGTGATACGTCTATCACATTGATTTATCATACTGTATCTCTGACTGTACTGTATCAGTATCACTAAATAGAGTGATACGTCTATCACAGTGATTTGTCACACTGTATGTCTGACTGTACTGTATCAGTATCATTAAATATAGAGTGATACGTCTATCACAGTGATTTGTCACACTGTATCTCTGACTACTGTATCAGTATCATTAAATATAGAGCGATACGTCTATCACAGTGATTTGTCACACTGTATGTCTGACTGTACTGTATCAGTATCATTAAATAGAGTGATACGTCTATCACAGTCGTGACACTGATTTGTCACACTGTATGTCTGACTGTACTGTATCAGTATCATTAAATAGAGTGATACGTCTATCACAGTGATTTGTCACACTGTATCTTTGACTGTACTGTATATCAGTGTCACTAAATAGAGTGATACGTCTATCACAGTGATTTGTCACAATGTATCTTTGACTGTACTGTATCAGTATCACTAAATAGAGTGATACGTCTATCACAGTGATTTGTCACACTGTATGTCTGACTGTACTGTATCAGTATCATTAAATATAGAGTGATACGTCTATCACAGTGATTTATCACACTGTTTCTCTGACTGTACTGTCATTAAATATAGTGATATGTCTATCACAGTGATTTATCACACATGTCTGACTGTACTGTGGCAGTATCACTAAGAAGTGTGATATGTCTATTACAGTGATTTGTGACTCTATGCCTCTAACTCTACTGTAGTGTATGTGTATTTTGTGTGATATTATAATTTTCATGTGTCTACATTAAATATTTTTGTTTATTTCAGTGTATTAAACAGAGCCTTAGAACCAACAGTATTGATGGAAATGTCACTGAGTAACGGAAATATTCATAAATTTGAGGTAAGTCAAAGTAGGCAGTACAAACATACAGTGAAACCTGTCTAAACTGAACTCCAAATCAACAGGAATCTTGTATAAAACTACCTTTAAGTAAAGTCCAATTGTAGGAAGTTAATTTAACCTGTATGAATAGAACATATGTCTATTCCGAGCACAAAAGTTGGTCCCAAGGAGGTTCGGTTTAGACAGGTTTCACTGTAAAATATAATTATTTAAGTAGAGGACGAACCCCTCCCCACTTATAAATGGAGGGAAATTGACTGTTTTACTCTATGGAAGTCTTGCAAATCCTCAAGAACGGTAAGTGAGAACTCGAGACAGACTTTATCGCTAGTATATCAGTGAGTTTGATAGGACTAGCTGTGATAATGTATGTCAGGACCTTTAAAACGGAATTTTTTTATCGGTAATGTCATGTGTTTTCCGTCACACTGAGTGATAATTTTCAGAATCAGTTTCAGTTCATTGATCAAAGGAAAAATGTTCAAATTTATACTGAAAAACATCATTAACAAGTGATCCTATATTTCTTTTCTTTACAACACAGGACTCCATTTTGTCTACTAAAATGGTGGCCTGGGAGACCAAATTTAGTTTTTGGCAACCAAAATTTAAATCTGGTGGCCAGCGTAATTGAGGTTGGCGACCAGAAATTCTGGATAATTTTCCATCAGAGAGAGGAAAATATTGAATTTTCAATATCAAAACTGGCCTACATAAGAGGACATTGAACTTGAAGACTCTGATTAAATCATTGAAAGAATATTTGTTTTTACTCTTTTTACCTTGTATCTATGGCTACCTAATTATTTTTACTTTGGCCACTAAAATTTGAGTTTAGCCACCAGAATTTTGGAGTTGGTGGCCAGCTGACCACCAAAATTAAAATCCTACTTTGAGGCTTGCAACAAAGCTCCTCACTCAGTTATATGTGAAGGTTGTCTTTTTACTCACGGCCACCTCATTTTACTGAGAAGGGAGGCTTGGACCCATACATCTACTGTAACCCTGTCACTTTTTATTGAAATGCCTGTACCAATTTAGGAGAGTGAGCAGTTGTGTAAATGTGTCTTACGTGGGTATGTATTTTGCCTGTTAATATAATTTCCTGCTAGCGTTTGGAACTATTTTGACGGTGTGGTATTTTTTGTATTACCAATGCATTTTATTGTAACTTTTTTTACTGTAATAAATTATTTTAAATCCAAACATACAAATACATATTATACATTCTAACTACTCATCCTATTGTAAACTTTTTCCCTAGCCGGACGCAATCATTTTGTGAACATCGTCATCATCATCATCGTTATCTGTATGTAAACATGTCGCATGTTGATCATCTCCAAAATAACTTTGCCAATTAAAATCAAACTTTTTGAACTTGCTCTTATGGTTTCTGTCATAAAAAGAGTCAAACAGAGCCAAAAGGGACAGATGCAAAAATGTTCATCTAACCCAAAGGTCTTGATTCGTTTTTTTTTTTGTGTGTTTATCAAAAATGCAAGATGGTTGTCACTGCAGTGCAAAGTTTTAGCCTATTGTAATATTGTAACCTTTTTGTCTGCAGGGAAATTAGTCTTATGATATTTGGTTCACATTGTCATTAAGATACTGTTACCTATATACAGAAAATAGACCTCTCAGACTGATTGTTCAGTAGCCTAAGGAAAGATAATTAATTATACAATCTTTACTTTTTAGCTCACCTGACCCAAAGGGTCAGGTGAGCTTTTGTCATCACTTTGCGTCCGTCATCGTCGTCGTCCGCGTCTGTAAACTTTTCATACTTTCTTCTTCTTCTTTGAAACCACTGAACTGATTTGGACCAAATTTGGCAGAAATGTTCATTGGGAGGTCCTCTCCTAAATGTGTTCTGATTGGTTGAAACTTTGAAAATCTTCTTGTCAGAAACTACTTAGCCGATGGAATTGTAACATTACAGAAATGATGACTGGATGGTCCTCTACTAAATTTGTTATTTTTGTGCCGATCGCATATCCAAGATGGCCACCATGACTCGACTTAGTTT
>MJUT01035204.1:592368-611315 GCA_002080005.1 Gigantidas platifrons
GGGGGGGTGAATTTTATTTGTAAATTTAATTATAATGTAAATTAGAATCGAAGAAATTCCTTACTCCATTCGATCAAAATCCATTACTGAGCTGCACATGTTTAAAAGTGAAGTAACATGTCACTTGAAATGTACCAGGAATAAATAGGATACCAGTGTCATGTCGTAGATATAATAATTATGTTAATGAAATGAACTAGGAATAAATAGGATACAAGTGTCATGTCGTAGATATAATGATTATATTGATGAAATGTACCAGGAATAAATAGGATACAAGTGTCATGTCGTAGATATAATGATTATATTAATGAAATGACATTAAGTACAATGTACATGTAATAATATCCTTGGTTTGAATTTATTTAACAGAAATAGCAGTAACTTTCAATAGTTCACAAAAATCTTATGTCTTACTTTTAGTTCAATTTAGAAACATTTAATCACTTGTATATTTCTAAATAAAAACTGAAAAATTTACTGGTCCGAGCAAAGCTTTACTGGTCTTGGGCCGGACGACTGTTGCTCACGGTGAGGACTGTACTGTTATTGTTCTCAAAGCATTATCATCAGCGTTTGATATCTGATTTAGCTAAAAAAAAAAAAAAAAACAACAATAATAATTGCATTTATATGAATGAATTCCATTGAACATTGCTGAAATTTCCTAAAATAAATATTGTTTAAACTAAGATTTAAAACAGATTGCAGCTATTTGCTTGAGAGGTAATTAAAAAAAACCATACAAATTGCTTTGGAGGGGTGTGTGGATAGAAAAATATTTCTATTTTTGATTATTTTAGACTACTTTAATTAATATCACATTTTTTTTCTAAACTGTCTTGACAAATCATCTTTTAGTTATATGTTTGTCAGGTGACTGTCTTCTTCTATGATTCCTAATTTAATCGTGATCAGGGATAAGAAAGATTTCATTGCAAGAACTATTTGCACAACAGATGAGCGATACAGGTATACGAGTCTGGTTTTCCTAACTTGATTGTGACAAGGGCTTCAGGTTTCCATCTCTGTCAGTTATGGTTTGATTGCAATAAAACTGGAGCTCCGAGCAGGAGAAAGTCCTTGTAGACTTGCTTTAGTCCTATCATGATTCCATTGGAAGCAGGAGAAAGCCCTTGTAGGCTTGCTTTAGTCCTATCATGATTCCATTGGAAACAGGAGAAAGCCCTTGTAGGCTTGCTTTAGTCCTATCATGATTCCATTGGAAGCAGGAGAAAGCCCTTGTAGGCTTGCTTTAGTCCTATCACGATTCCATTGGAAGCAGGAGAAAGCCCTTGTAGGCTTGCTTTAGTCGTATCATGATTCCATTGGAAGCAGGAGAAAGCCCTTGTAGGCTTGCTTTAGTTCTATCATGATTCCATTGACAAAGCCTGTTGAAATATATTTGTTTTTATGATTAATCAATAAAGACCAGAGTAATTCGGTTTTATCGCGGATAACTCCTGAGGGAGCCGTGTTCTGTGTTGTATCTGTTTGTTATACATGTATTGTTGATAAAATACTGTTTGAAAGGTTAGACAGAGAAGTGACCTGTGTTGTATCTGTTTGTTATACATGTATTGTAATACTGTTTGAGAGGTTAGACAGAGAAGTGACCTGTGTTGTATCTGTTTGTTATACATGTATTGTAATACTGTTTGAGAGGTTAGACAGAAAAGTGACCTGTGTTGTATCTGTTTGTTATACATGTATTGTAATACTGTTTGAGAGGTTAGACAGAGAAGTGACCTATGTTGCAGTTGGATATATTGTTGATCATAACTGTAGGGTTGGGCAGACTGGTAGTGGTCTGTGTCTAGTTGTAGTTGGTTTTAATGTCAATCAGTGGACATTGAAATGATCAGCATGTTACTGTGTCCAACTATTTACAATGTGTCAAACCAAATACTGTGTCCACACTTGCTTTCGATGTACACTTGCTTCCATCCTATCATGCTGTAGTCCACTCTATGTAACCCTTTATTTTATCAGGGTTTTTGTGTGTTTCAGGTACCAACATCCAAGTTCCATGAGCTGAGATACAATGTTGCCTTTGTTTTAAAAGAAATGGAAGATATAGAAAAAAGAAATATATTAAAGATCCAAGATTGATATTGGATGGAAAGATAATATACAATGTATATAAATGCTGTAAATTACTAGTAAAATACTAAAAAGTGAAACATTAAAGAAGGAATTTTATCATGATTCACTTGATTTTTAAATGGAATAAACACTTGATTTGAAACAAGTTTGTTTGTAAAAATGAGAATATTTCTCCTTTTCAGATAACTTGATGTTCTGTTTCATAATACATTTTGTAATTAATTGACCCCTGGGATTAATTCCTCTATGACCCCAGAGAGGTTCAACTATGATAAAAGAAGAGATTTGCTTGTTTAAGGCATTACCTTTCAAGCCTAGGTATTACCATTGTCATTTTAATGACTTTTGTAAGAAATATCAGCAATAACTTTTAATAGGATGATAACAAATTACCATGCAATGACATCATGTTATAATTCATCCATCATTATTATAGATACATTGTATAACTAATAAAATATATAGAGAATAATACATTACCTTTTCCATATTGGCCCTGGTATCATCCTGAGACTCCCATATTAGCCCGAGACGCAGCCGAGGGCTGATATGGGTCGAGGGATGATGCCAGGGCCAATATGGAAAAGGTTATGTATTATTCTTTTTATCATATACTTCAAGCATTTCAATATGAGCAACAATGAAACAAAATTTTGAATTTTTTTGAAATTTTGAAAATTTTGAACTTAAAAAAAAAATTATTTGAAAATTCTGAAATTTTTTTGAAATTTTGAAATTTTATGAAATTTTAGAAATTTTGAAAAATTTTAAAAGACGACACCAGAAATACCGGAAGTGCTTAGCACGATAGGCTGAATATGGGAATTCTTTCACGAGAGGCTGAATATGGGAATTCTTTCACGAGAGGCTGAATATGGATATTTGCCCTGGTTGGGAAAATATGGGTATCCAACTTCCAGTCATAGTACGTATGCAAAACCACTCATATTAATGCAAAGTATATGATAAATTCATATTATTCATACAAATATACAATGTTGTGTTTCATTACATAAAAAGATTTGTTTTAAATAATTTATTTAAATTGCTTGTTATTTATTAAAATACATGTACTGTATTTCTCTGATCAATGTTCAAAAAATGTATCCCTGTTTAGTTTTGCTTGTCTGTTCAAAATTTAGAACAGTACAAAAATTCATGAACCAGGCAGGCAAGTTTGAAAAAGTACATGTCTGTTGTTAGTGGTATATTCTGGTATTTTACAGAACTTCATAATTCTGTAAANTCATTACATAAAAAGATTTGTTTTAAATAATTTATTTAAATTGCTTGTTATTTATTAAAATACATGTACTGTATTTCTCTGATCAATGTTCAAAAAATGTATCCCTGTTTAGTTTTGCTTGTCTGTTCAAAATTTAGAACAGTACAAAAATTCATGAACAGGCAGGCAAGTTTGAAAAAGTCCCGGTACATACCACATGTCTGTTGTTAGTGGTATATTCTGGTATTTTACAGAACTTCATAATTCTGTAAACAAAATTATAAAATATAGATTTTCATATTAAAATATAGATTATTTTAGTCTTATTTTCTGAACATGTAATTCCTCCTTGTTTTCAACTTGTCTGGTCAAAGGTCATATGATCTCAGTTTTGCACCAGGTCACCTCTGTGTTTGCTTTTCTTTAAATTTAAATCTTCTGCGCCCTGAAACCACCTAGTCAAATTAAACCAAACATGCTTGAATGGTTATGATCTATTGTACAATGCAAATGAGTTCTATAAATAGATGAATTAAATGCCCTTATATATAGTCAGGGTCTGCCTTTAGCCAATTGAACCAATTGCACCCAGTTGGGCTTGCCCTAAAGGTGTCCCTGTCGGAGTTATCTACTGCTGCTGTTCAAGTACACACATTACAACAACACACTGCCAGGTTTACAGAGAACAGCATTAGGCCCTCACCTCCTAGGGCCAACTCTATGTATTTATAAAAGTATTTTAATAATAGAAGCTTAAAAATTAGTTCTTATAAAGGATAAAGAGTTTGTTAACCCACAACATATTTTTACCAACTTGTACTGTCAAGCCTTGTATTCACAAGTCACGTGTGCTTGTCTCTGTCAACCGTTTTCTTTACTGTCCACGTGAGTTAAGGTAAATTGATCAAGGAAAAAGTGTTTGTGTTGTAAGTGCATATATTGTTTGTAAGGGATAATTTGGTCCTGGTAAACCAAGTCCAGATGGACCAAAATGTCCACAGGTACTTGGGAACAGGATACCCCCTTTTTTCAAAACTATGGACAAGCTGTATTGTATCCTTTAGCTCGCAGCAGAAAAAGGGAGACTATCCTGTTGACGTATACCTGTGAATTTTTTTTAGTAAAATGGGTAAAAAGGTAACACATTTTCCTAGTTTAAAAAATCCATGGAACAATTTTTCCTAGTTTGATAGTCATTGGAACACATTTTCCTAGTTTAAAAGGTCTTGGTACAATTTTTCCTAGTTTTATTGTCCTTGGAACACATATTCCTAGATTAAAAGGTCTTGGTGCAAATTTTCCTAGCTAAATATGTCATTGGAACAAATTTCCCTAGTTTAAAAGGTACTTGGAATAATTTTCTATTTAAAAGGTCCTTGGAATAATTTTCTAAGTTGAAACATTCTATGTGGTATTTATTCACAGTAACTAACCTATTGTTACTCAATAAATATATTCCATCCTCTGACACACATATCAAACCAGGCTATTACTTATGTTACAGTTACACATACCTAGATATATATAGAACGGGGTGGTGGGTTTTGGTGTTTAACGCCACTTTCAACAGTATTGTAGTTATATCGTGGTGGTCAGTTTTATTGATGGAGGAAACGGCAGAGAAAACCATGAACTGACAAACTTTATCACATAATGTATCGAGTACACCTCTCCATGAACGAGATTCGAACTCACATCTTTAGTGGTGATAGGCACTGATTGCACATGTAGTTGTAAATCCAACTTCCACGACGGCCCATTACAGTTATACATGCATCCTATATACTAATAATATTATATATATAGAACGGAAATGAACTTTGTGTAAAATAATAGCTTGTAACACAACATTTATTATGTATACCGATTTATTGACCTTCTATACATTGATCGTCCTTAAACAAGACTGATTTATTTTAAAAATAAAGTTATTCATATCGAATGGTATTAACGGATTAATGGATTATAGGCGTTTTAACCATACTTTGAAATTATATCGGTCATAGCTTGGTGATCCGTTTTATTGGTGGGTGTAACCAGAGTATATAGATATATACAGATTTGTTTGGTAACTATTGGAGTAAAGTAAGGGGACAATTTAAGTCCTAACTTATTCAAAACCTTTATCAATGATCTACCAGACTATCTGATGAATACTACCGACCCCATTTTCATAAATAAACGATATGTCCATTGCTTACTTTATGCCGATGATGTAATTTTACTGTCATCTACATCACAAGGACTCCAGAATAGATTAAATAAACTAAATGTATACTGTAACGATTGGTGTCTTAATATAAATGTCACTAAAACAAAGGTTCTGGTGTTCAACAAAGCAGGCAGACACTTTAAACAGAAGTTCTTATTTAATGGTAATGAAATTGAATGTGTTTCTCAGTATAAATACCTATAGGAATTCAAATTTGTGCATCAGGATCATTCTCTCCTGCTCAAAAGGAACTATATAGTAAAGCCCTTAAAGGGTATTATAAGCTAGCAGAGACTTTATTTCATTTGGACCAAACGTTAAAAACAGTATTCATGTTTTTGATCATACCATTAAACCTGTTCTACTTTATGGTTCAGAAATATGGGGTTACTTTAATCCATTTAAGAAAAGACTTCAATCAAATGATTTAGTCTTGGACCAGATTTACCTTAACAATAACTTAGAAATAGAAAAATTACATATTAAATTGAGTAAATATACATTGGGGGTTAATAAACAAGCAACACATTTTGCAACACTTTCAGAGTTAGGTCGATTCCCACTTCATTTTGATATTATCAAATCAATGATTCGTTCTTGGTATAGACTAGAAAACTTAAGATTCTAACTTTACCTTGTTAAAAGATGCATATGAAGAATCAAAAAAATTATTTGAAATCAAAATCCCCTCTTGGTATGTATGGTTCAATAACATTACTTATTAAAAATATTGGAGGACTAAAAGATTTATCTAATGTGTCCAAACATAAATTCAAATCTGCTTATAAAGATGTCATATATCAAGTCTATAAAGAGAATTGTGTAAAACAAATGTTAAAACATTCAGAAGGTAAACTATGTAACTACAGCAAATACAAAACAAACTTTGGACTTGAAAAATATTTATGTATACTGAATAAGGGTAATAACAAAATTACCGAACACAGAGCAATTTTCCAAAGGGAAATTCAAAACTCATAAATCAATAAACAGACAAAATCAGTCAACATCCGGGAAACTGGAAAACCGCAATGGTCCTGACTTGGTACAGGCATTTCTAAAGAAATGGTGGATTGAATCAGATTTTACGGCGCCAACCTCTCGCTTCCATTACGGTTCAAAGGTTCCCGTTGTCACTAAAACAGCATTTACAACAAATCCTTTGAGCAGAGGAGAAATTTTACTAGGTTTCGTATTTCATCACACAGATTACAAATTGAGAGGGGGCGATATCAGTGTCAGAATTGGATTTTGGGCATTCGGAGTTAGTCTTGAAATAGATTCTGACCTTGGGTCTGAGGCGATGGCCTGAAATTCATGAATAAAACTGAATAAGTTTTACGGTCTTTATTCTTTGAAAGCATACAAAAAAGTCAAATGATATAACAATATATGAATTGGATAACAGATATTAATTCTTCTAAAATGATGAAATGTTATGTCACAAGATATATTTTCGATCAACAAGTAATTACCTGTAAACAAGTACTTTTACAACATTTACCCAAAAATCCACAAAATTGGTTGACAAAAATATTTTTCTTGGGGGAAATAACACAACTTCTTCTGTGTATTGACCTCTTTTGAATAGGAGCACCTCCAGCAGTGGAGTAAATCCCTACTTATTGTAATTATAATTAAATATTTTAATATTAAAACTTAAAATACTTAAAATATTTAAAATAAAAATATTTAAAAGAAAAAAAAAATAATAATAATAATTATTTACATATCTATATACAAAGTAGGGGTAGGATGGCGAGCTTCATTAAAAAATATTCCAATATTAAAACATAAAAATATTCCTTTCACAAGAGGGGGAGCTATATGCATGGGTATAACTTTTGCAGACATGTTTCTTAATAGATAGGTGTTTTATCATTTAGGAGGCATACTTCAGAAATAATGTTTATAAAAAATAAGGTTAAAATCTAAAATGAGAGAAAATGTAACATTCATTTCGTATTTATCATAACAAAATGCGAAATAAAATTTTAAAATATTTTTATTAAAATCTAAAAGATAGTCTCAATTTTATCCTTATAATGATAAAATGTAAAATTAATGTCCTTACTTTTAAGGAGAAAAATAGATAATTTCATATTTTATTGTATCAAGAGCTCGTGCACGGGGTTTCATTAATTCATTTGTTCAGTTATATACATTCATACATCATTCTGTAAATTTGATATAACGTCTACCCTTTCCAGTTGATTTTGTCCATATATCAATCTTGTGCTTGATCCCTTATAACGTTTAGTCTGGTTACATGAAGTTGGAACAAAAAATTCCTGGTATGTTTCTCTATTTCACTCATTAGAACATTGTCATTTTCAATACAGCCCTCAAACGAAGTACAGTCTATTACCAGCTTTGTGATAGCTAACTTGGTATTAAATCTTTCCGTCCATGCTTGTGATGTTAATTTCTTCAAAATAGTCTCTTTGATGATTGTGAAATGTTTTTCCCGTATACAGGAGAGAATTGGACATGTTGTAATCAGATGAATAATAGTTTCATCATCAGCTTTGCAGAGCGGACAGGTTGGGTCTATACTGTTATTGTTGAACTTGTGTTTGTCTATTTGAAGGATATATGATCCAGTCATCATTCTTGCCTTTACAATAGCTTTTCTCGTTTCTAATCTCGGTTCCAGGTGTAAATTCCATACATTTGAACTTTTTCCAATTTCTAGATTCTTGATATTGAGATACTTCAAACTTGACTTGCTTGAAGCCTCTTCCACTAATTTTTGTGTCCAGAAATTATTAATTTTTTTATTGACTTCTCTTTTCCAATGTACATTTTTTGGTAAGGAATTCTTTAGTGCCTGAATAGATGGCATGTCATACATCTGAATTATTTCAAGAACTTTACAGAAGAAGCTTTGTTTGTTGTCATAGTTTGTGCAGATCTGCCTGTCCATCACTTCTTTTATGCACTCATTGTTACAGGAAAGTGTGGAATACAGTAGGGAAAGTTGCCTTTTATGTATTTCTGCTTCTATAGGCAGTGCTCCTAACAGTAACAATACAGCTGAGTTTGAAGTTCTGTCTGGCAATGATTGTATATGCCGTAAGCATTTTCTATGAAATACCTCTAGTTGTTCCATGTTTTCTTTATTTAAAGGAAGTATTTCTAGTTCATAAATCAGTTTCGGAATGACATTATGTTTTATATACAGTGTATTTTGTATGAAATTTGTGGATGAAGTCCATTTGTACCATGAAATCCTGATCCCATAAGTGCATATTTTGTTCGTCTAGCAGTCTGTATATTCGTTTCAATATTGGCCTTTGTTTCCTTTTTGTCTGCTCTTATTACCCCCAGATGTTCACCTTGGTTCGTAATGTTAAGCTTGTTGTCATTCATCATCCAATCGTAGTTTGATGGTGTTTTTGAGCAGTCGACAAGTTGTGTTTTTACAGGATGAATGAGGTAATGGTGTTCTTTGGCATATCTACTTACTATATTTAGCATAGTTTGCACAACTTCTAAATAGCATTATTGCTTGCGCAAAACAACGTGTAAATGCGAACAAAATAAAATAGCATGTACAGCTTGAGCATTACGATATGTAAATCCGAACATATTGGGCATTATGACAAATGCGAGCAACATAAATAGCATGAACAGCTTGAGCATTACGATATGTAAATCCGAACATATTGGGCATTTATGACAAATGCGAGCAACATAAATAGCATGAACAGCTTGAGCATACCAACGTGTAAATGCGAGCAAATTGAGCTGCTAAACGTGAAGAATATGAAATATAAATGCAATCGTGGGGAAAACTAGCTTGACTTAAAATAGGTTTAAAAACATGAAACAAAGACCTTTTTATGAAAACATATATATACAACACTATTTACATTTAAAAAATCTTTTGAATGTAATTACACAATTAAAATCTGAATACGTAGGATAGATAAACTTAGCTTGATTTAATAAAAAGAATTTAGAATCGAGAATAAATATAAGTGAACAATTTTGTTTAGAAATGTACACAGTGGAAATGTAATTACAATACGACGATTCCGAGATAAGACGTTCTCCTGACTTGGAGGAAGAATTCGTACCACCGATCACGTGACTTCATAAAAAATCTAGGCATTTTTAGCAGTAGACATAACCCGAATAATCCAGTCGTTATATTCCACTCACTATCGATCGCTCGAGGAGCGACAGCGGATAGAGGGCGCTGAATTATTCGAGTTACAGTAGACACTGCATGTAGAAATGCATCAGGGAAAACGATCTCAAAAGTCATCCAACAAATATTGGTGCGTGGTTCCGGGGTGTACATCTGACAGCAGGAAGAAACCCAATCTAGAAAAATATGTAACATTTATCCCATTTCCGACAAAGTTGAAAGACCACAGGCCATTTTGAACTACAGATGCCTAGATTTTAGTCACGTGGTGATGGAAGTCACATGACGGTATTATCTGAATACCAGTATCCCGGAACTAACGTATTGGACTCACCTGAAATTCATGAATAAAACTGAATAAGTTTTACGGTCTTTATTCTTTGAAAGCGTACAAAAAAGTGACGCTTTCGCTAAATAACTTTCAAATCTCTAAAATCTGGATTATTTCAGGTCAGCCAAACTACTTTTTCTCGCTCATTGAAGTTTATGTAAAAAGTCTTAATTAAGTGTTTTATAACTCTGATAAGTGTTGTTTACACTACATCTTAATTACAGGAAAATAACAATAGAGCTATCAAAAATACATGTAGGAATCTGTCATATAGGTTTTTGATAAATTGATTTCTGTTTGAAAAATAGATTTCTTTCATCAGGGAATTAAAATTACACAGACATACAATCTTAATGAAATACAAAAATCTGATAATGTAAAATGAATTCAAAATGCTTAACTATAATATTTAAATATGAAAATTTCAAAAAATAGAATAAATATCATTCCTTTTTGTCGAAAACGACTTTTTTTCCAAAAATACAATTTTCACCAAACTCAACACCATGACATCAGGGTGCTCTCCGACAGGACAGACTGCTTCCGTTGCACATCTGGTGAGGTAGATGACGAAAAACATTTTCTAATATCATGTTCTACATGTCCTGAAATAAGAACAGAAATGTTCAGCAGAATCAATAATATCTGTCAAAACTTTCATGTCCTCAATCCAGAGCAGAAATTATATTGGCTTCTTAATAATGAAAATGAGGAAATTTTAGCTAGTATTTGTAATTTGATAAAACAAAGCACAATATAATTAAATAATTGCTCTTTTACACTGTGCACGGGCTGGCATGTTTAGAAAGGATAAAAATAATATAAATTGACAATATTTCTAAATAAATAGAATAAAATTTAAAGAAAAACACATATACTGGGTTTGATCTGAATTTCTTCTTAATTCATTTTAACATGCCTTTGCACTGTAGCTTGGTGCACTCTGTAATTGAGCAATAACATGATGACATATTTCCTCCAACTAGTTCTCCTGCTCTAAACACGAGGTGACACATCCGAATGAATAATAATAATAATAATTAACTAATTTTTTTTTTATTTATTTATTTATATATATAATAAGTATTTAATATTGTATATAATTATTTACTATGTAATTGTGAGAAATTGCAATTAATAGACGGGATGTGTCAGAAGCACCGTCCCTTGGCGTTTTTAGCAGGTTTACTGCTTGTTAAGGAATATGCAACATAAGTAAAGTTTCACACTGGATGTGAGATACAGGGGACAAACCAGAACATGATCCACTAAATAATTATATTTATATCTTTATAAATATATAAACCCCAAACTATGTCCTTTTTCTTTTGTGTGTATGTCTCATTTATCAATCATGAATGTTTGTAGTGTAGAATGATGCCTCATGTGGGCCCTATGATTAGGCAATAAAATGTATTCTATTCTATTCTATTCTATTGATATATACATGTACATGTATTTGATGAAATATCAACATAATTGAGCAAACACCAATAAAATCACATAAATACACAATGTTTGATAATAGAACCCAGTATAATTTTTTTTTATTCCAATGAGGCCATATTAACTAAATGATTATAGAAATAATAATTGTTCGACTTGGGAATAATAAATGGAGTAAATGAGTCTTTATCATATAGAAAAGAAAAAGAAAAAATTATTTTAGACACTCGGTAGAAACCAAAACCATTCCAGTCTTCGTCCATCTATCTCTACCGACAGGACTTTGAAAGCTCAAGGGTGTGGTGTTACTTCCTATATTACTACATATACAGACGTGTCTATCATTGGATCGTATATATTTTTATATTTCAAAATAGACTTTTAAGCTACATGTATATGGTACAAACTATATATCAATGGGTACATATCATTACAAACCCATGGCACGCAGATTCTTCATTTTCACTATAGTGAAAGTTTATTTTATACCAATAAGGGTTCGTGCCCGACTTTGTAATTTTTCAAAAAAGGGTGCACTCGACTCGCAGTGATAAAGTGTACCAGTTGTTTGCCCATGGTCGGTGGTTCTCTCCGGCTTCTTCCACCACTAAAACTGATCGCCATGACATAGCTGAAATATTGCTGAAAGTGGCGTTAAAACACCAAAATTAACAACAAAAATAGAACCCAATAAGATGCAAAATCGACGAGTGTGTGCTTAATTTGGATAATATTTTAGTATAGGAAATTGTCACACGTGATTGCATATAAAGGGTAATCCCCGTTATATTTTTCGAACTTTCGAATTTATGAATGGCAAGTATTTACATGCTAAGGGAATATATGAACGGTAGTGATTTTCAAACCCCGTGTGCACCTTGCTCCTAATTTTACCTGAAGTGACCACCTCCATGTTAGAAAACTTACTACACTATTTTGTAAGGTACATATGACTGACAAACTTGACCGGAAACTTTACCCAATCAAGCAAGCTCCAACCACAGCGATATGCACCGATTGTACAGTTCGATCTCCAACTACCCCAAAATCGCTGCTCCTTCTAACTTAAAAACCTAAATCCGCCACTGATCGGGATCTACTTTCAAGAAATATCACATTACTCATCGCGATGGGAAACAACATGCATGGTGAAGACAACATCGGTTTACTTTTCTTTGAAAAGGGTCGTCTTACTTCTGAAAAGGATCACGAGGCTTTTTACATTTTGATATATAGGATACTATACTGATCAATGGGATTGTATGCGTTAACAACACCACGTACAACCCCTCTCGAGCGGAGGCGGTGCTGAGATGCTTCCGGTTTCATCCGGTGGCGGTTTTGAAGCGTAGAATTCTATCAACTTTCTAGGTCAGTCGATATTATTTCATAACTTATTTATTAAGTTTTACATTATGAAACATTTCAGACGGAACTCTTAAATCATTTTGGCAGCTGATAAACGATTTCTCTTCAGGAAATAAGTCCTTGTTTTTCCAAACACTTCGTGGTAAAGTCGGATGACCACGTCAGTTTTGCGTGTCAGGTCAAACAAGTTTAAGTTTTGAAAATGCGTCGGCATTTATTGTGTGAAAAGAGGGTCCTGTTTGAGGGCATTAGATATTATTCTTCGGCAAAAGTGAATTAAATGACCAGTAGTACCTTAAATCGAGGCGATTCAGCCAAAAGCAATGGAGGTCTTTCGGTGGCGGTTGTGGAGGTCTTATCGGTGGTGGTTCAAATTTCATTTGCAATCCTTTTATCTCGTAATTACCTATAAAATACAATTAATACTTTATGTATGTTCAGAGTTATTTATATATTCCCAAAATAGACCATATTGTAACTGATTTAATCATACGAAATGACGCAATAACAAAACCAGCCTCGCTCTAGTAAGGTTAACAAAAAAAGTTATAGCACATTCCAAGTCAATGGTTTTGAAAAATAAAAAAAAGATTTGATCTTTTTTTTCAATTTACCAGACGAGCTTTGGGCTCATATGGCAAAATCAGGCCGTTTTCCTCATTTGCATACGTCGCCATTTTTTTTTAAATGGCGTCGATACGCTGGTCAATTTCAATGGCAATATTTTTTTTAAATTGCTATTTTAGAAATAATAGAGTTCCTGGACAATTTGCAATGTGCGAAAATTTACCCTGACACCGTTTTTAGTTCAATTCCTAAATTTCAATTTACTTTGATATAAAACAGTGGTTCCTGAGTGATTTCAGAAAAATGAATATTATTCCTTCAATGTCTATGCAAAAATTAAACAAAATCACAAGAAAAAACGTTGAAAGAGACACAATGATAAACAACAGTTACTGTCGATGCGATGCAAAATTATAAAACTTCCGGTCTTAAATATCCGGAAAAAACCTGCAAAAATTGCCATAAATAAAGAACAAAGGTTCCCAGCAGCTTTAAATTTCAATGAGTTTGATGTCCTGACTACGAATATATGTCAAGGGTCCCTTGAGGTATGTAAAACTTACTGGAAAAATGTATATTCCATACAGAATTCTGTCTGCATCTTGACACCGGTTGAAATAAAAATAACTAATCACGTGATCAAAAAGGAATTTGAGGTGCCGTAAAGGGGATACAAGCACATTTTTGTAATGAATATATTTTCAAAAATTAAGTCACGTGACAATAGGCTCATGAATATTCATGAACTCATGATTAAAACTAAGGTTCTCAGACTCCGTAGGGTATAGGTGACCATAGCCGATTTTAGCTAGTCCTATTCAGTTTAGTTCTTGTATTTTTCTTGCTCCCGAAGATGTTAAATTATAGGGTTTTTCTAATATTTCGACTTTGAGCATACTGAAGGTTATTTTAGAAACGCGTCGTAAATCTTTTTTTTTTCAAATGTCTTTTATACATAATTTAATATGATTGTGTTGTATAATATACACTTGTTCATGTGTCCTTTTGCTGGGAATCATTCAGTGATCATTGGCACAGTCTAGGAACCTGTACGCCTGAAATCTCTTATTGACGTGCTCTTCTGTAAACTGCATTATATATACGGTTTCGGTGGAAATCGACTGCCCACGCTTTCAAGGCAGGCAAGTTTTTTTTCGGAATTTATTATCGACAGATACAATGTATCTGTGTAAAAAAGTTACAGAATGTACATGATTCATTACTCTAACGGACGCTAAAGCTTCTTTGGATAAAATACCGCAACAAATTCAGAATGGAGTATCAAACGTTTGTTTTTACTATCAGAAAAGGTAAAAATTCCATTTTTTATGCCTAAATGGCGTCCAATTCAGACTGTATTTGCATGGATAGTTTTGGATGTGAGAAGCATTCTTTTTACAAATAAGCGATAAAGAAAACATATTTTTCCTACTAAAAAATTGGATTGAAAAAATGAATGTGCTGTCGGCTGTTTGCTGTAGCTGTGTAAGTCTGTTGGACGTCACGTTTGAAAACTGTCTGTACCCTGATTGGCGTGCTAAATTTGTATTTTAAAATGTCTATTTATTTAGCAATGCTGAGGTATTCATATCTGTAATTTTGCATAAACTGTGTTCATATCTATTGACATTACCAACACAAGTATCGGGAATATTATTCAAGGATAAAGGGTCAAACGGGACAATTTTATTTTATCCTTGTTCAAAAGAACCTGTTACAATGGTAAATATGACGCTATACGGCTAATACATTAAAATAGCAAAGATGCAGTCCTTGCATCAATCAATCATACGCATTCTGTCAAGTTTTTGGAATACAGGTTATTAGAGATTAATGAAAACATAGAAAAACTTACCTGCCGTGAAAGTGTAAGATGTCGAATTCCACCGAAACCGTAATGCAGTTTACAGAAGAGCACGTCAATAAGAGATTTCAGGCGTACAGGTTCCTAGACTGTGATTGGTAAAAAGAAGAAAAAGGAGAAAATTACAAATGTTTTATATACAAAATAATATTGCACCCAGGTATCTTTGTGACTTAATTCCACCAACAATTCAAAGTACAACCGTTTATCCATTGCGTAATTGAAGTGATATTATAATACCATTTTTGCAGAATATCGAATACTTATGACTCATTTATTCCCTCAATTATATACTATATATTACATATATCTTAGATCCATCACTTGGAAATGTGGATTCTATTGCAAAATTTAAAACTGAATTAAGAAAACGTAAAGATATTAGCAAAGTTCCTAAACATTACGAAATTGGACCTCGAAAACTTAATATTATTTTAACTCAGCTTCGATATTTTGCTTCTTTTTTGAAGTACGATTTGTTCCAAGTAAATATACCAGTAGTCTCAAATCCGTCTTGTCGTTGTGGTGTCAATCGCGAAGACTCCTATCATTTCTTCCTCGATTGTTCCCATTATTCAAATATGAGACATACATTGTTTCAAAATCTCAACTGGCTACCTGATTATTGTGCTTTAGACCTTACACTTTTGACCTGTGGTAATCTTACACTCTCTGTTGAACATGTGTTTGAATATATAGAGGTCAGAAAGGTTTCTTGTTGTCTAGTAGTTCATCAAAAGAACAATCGCACACATCATCACCACTAACCCCTCTCTCTCTCTCATTCCTTTATTCATACTCTGTTTTTGTTCACTCTACACATATTAATGTAAGAAATATTTATATACATGCATGCTCTATCAAATACTGTTGTACCTTATTGTATATAGGAGAAGACTTCATAAGTTTGTTTAACTTGTGTCTTATCCTTTTTCCACATTTGAGCAAATAAAATATGTCTAAACTAAATCTCCTTTTACAATGTGTGTTTTGATTAGTAAGCAAGTTTAGCAAAAGCCGATGTTTTTCAAAAGATAATGTTGTTATCGCGATGCATCTGTTTTTCAATCGCATGTGTCAGTTTAACAGGCAACCCGATAGTATTAGAAAGTACAATGTTTCGTGCTATTTCTTGAAAGTAAGAAGAGTTTGAAGATATTACAAAGAGATCATTAGAATCCGTAAATCGAAGAAGGACAGACAAGACAATCGCCAAAATAAAAAGGACAAACAACAATCTACAAAACATTTCACATAAAACCTAAAGATCGAGTAACACGAAACCCACCAAAAACCGCGGGTGAACTATTCGTTGTTGAAAGTATCGCGATGAAAAGAACAACATATTGCACTGTACATAATAATACATAACACAGCATAATGTAAATATGTGCTAATATTGTATAATAACACAGTCCACATTATGATTAAAAATCGATGGGGGATCAATTTGTGTATAGATTTATACTGCGATTTGAAGACGTGATGGGTTATTTTATAGCATAAACGTTTCATATCATATCAAGAGAATTCTGCTAACAAATGCTTGTGTGACCAGGCCCGTCTTAATAGTATTATAGGCCCCCGGACAAAGCAGTACACTGCGGTCCCTACATAAGCAACCACTCATAGGAACAAAACAGTAAATGTCGATAAAATTAAACATATAAAATTTATTGTATTGATATTTCCAACAAAATCAGAGTTTCAAAATAAATTAAAAAAACATACATATAAATAGCATGGACACCTATGCTCATGGGGCTCCGGGCAACTGCCCAGCTTGCTCATACGTTAAGACGGCACTGTGTGTGACAACATTTGCTAGTCTTTAATACTGAGGAAAGTGGACTCTATAACTGTATGATTTTACAAATTTAATTTGTCTGTATAAGACTGTCTTGTTATTCTTTTAATTTGTACTTAATTAATTATTGTCCTTTGTCTGCTTTGTATATATGTTTTGTATAATTGTATGCCATCAACCCCTTGGGGTAAAATTGTGCATTTCAAATAAACTTATATTAATCCTACACATACATATAAATACAGCTATTGTTACAGTAATCATCGGTTTCCTCGGCCTACATTCATGGAGTGGTGCTTCTGAAATTAAATCAAGAAAAGAAAAGGAAGATGGAAAATGCAACGAGATGGTTTCATCATAAGTTTGACATGAACGGCCACTCGTAGACGTGAATACTATTAACATTGTGTAGTACTTTTCCATTCAGAACACCTAAGATGTAACGGCACTCAACACTAACTTTGCCGGCGAACAATGGTGAGGCAACAGCAGCCAGGGCCTATGAGCGGGGGTTCAGTCGGTACTTCGGTCCGGGGCCTGGAAAGCCAAGAAGGGGCATGCGAATCTCTGAAGGGTCCCATGGCCTTAGCCATAGACGTTTTAATTTGATTTTTTCCTTTTTCTTTGTATTTTCAACTATATTTAGTTTATTTAGAAAAATAATTATGTAAAATTTTGTATAAACTATATGTTATATGGACATTCTGCTGCATGCACAGGAAATAAAGCATTTACGAAAGTTTACCAGTGGTTTTATTGGACCTCAAATCCTCAATTTTGAGAGAAGTCTCCGACTGTCCCGGTGCCCCAAAGCAGTTTTGTTCCGGTTTGAACAATTTTTCTTGGAGACCCTGACAGCAGCCATGGGCCTCCCTTAAAAACACATGAAGCTTAGAATATATTTGCAAAACAGTCTCCAACTGATTTGACTGCAAATTTAACTTAAAATTGTAAGATAGCGATACGACTAAGAGATACTAATTTTAGTGTATTTTTTAGTGATACGATACAACAGTCCGCGGGTAGACATGTCGCACTACTCGGACATATGACTGACAGTTCTTTATCCTCAGCTCCTTGATACATCGTTGTATGATACAAATTGGGTCAAAAAAGACAATTTACTACAATTACCATTTAATAACCTTTGGTTTGAATTGACAAGGGTTCGAACCCACTACCTACTGCACCCGAGACGAGCAAGCCAACAATATACTATCAATGCTGTTGGGTGTAAATGAACACGAGAGACTACATAGTGAGTAAGAGATTGTTGCTTAACTCCAACTTGGCAATTTTTCAGCCATATCACGGCGAGAACATGTTAATTTTTTATGAGATGATGATGAGATCCGCAATCTACTAGACCAACAGGCTTAGTTGGATTTCTATAGTGCTAGCTCATTGAAATAACAGTCCGCGGATAGACTTGTCGCCACACTCGGACACGTTATCCCTATTCCGAACAAACCAGTCTGCGTGCTTACTAGTGGAGAAGCAATAAAGACAATAAATGCCAATTTTATAGTCTAGTTTGCTAACCATTACACCACAGATGTGGCGACTATATAACATTATACTTGGACACAATTAAAGTAAAGGAACATCACTTTTATTGTTGTTCTACATTTCACAGTCACTGTAGGGTCGGCCGTCTTCAACAATGAGCGCAACTCATAACACAGACGCCGCTTATATTTATAAAAACGGCATGGAATGACTCCCCCCCCCCTTTAACTTTCAGTATACACAATCATTTTTCAATCAAATTTCTTTAGTACATTCATAAAAGATGACATTATTAATATTTTGCAATTGAAACTCCAGGGGGGGAGGGGCGCACCCGCCGTGCGCCCCCCCCCCCC
>MJUT01035204.1:611330-650808 GCA_002080005.1 Gigantidas platifrons
CCCAGAATTGGAAAAAAAATATGATTTTTTTGCGTAAAATCGTGATTTTTCACACGAAATACCCCAAAAATGTTCGCACCTCGCTCCGCTCGGTGAGATTATTTTATGTGCACCCCCTGACTTGAAATCCTGGATCCGCCCCTGGAAAATCAATATATAACAAAGTCTAAAAAAGGGGGAGGGTTAATTCATGTCCAATGCTTTCAGTGCATGCAGATCAATCGAATCGATTTATGAAAGGATAGAAATGTATTACGTAAACAATCCAGTATTTTAGATAATGATCTAGACTCTCTATTATTAAAAAAAAAAAAATTCGTTATGAAAAATTATGGTCATGGACTTAACACACGAGTCAGGACCAAAACTTAATTATAACTGAAATTGTGAAGTCTAAACATAAATATAACATAAACATAGAATAAGAGCCTATTATTGTTGATTATGATTCATCAAACGATTAATTGTGGGACAGTTTACAAACTAGATTTTATAATACATCGAAGGTCCATAATCTGGCACTTGTTTCGTAACCACATTGTTGTGTTTATATAAGTAAACGTCCTTCACATTGAACTCTTGTGTTCATCCAATTGAAAACGACGATTCTGCCACGTGACGTTATATAAAAAAAAAACA
The DNA here is from genome assembly GCA_002080005.1 of Gigantidas platifrons. Taxonomy (NCBI): domain Eukaryota; kingdom Metazoa; phylum Mollusca; class Bivalvia; order Mytilida; family Modiolidae; genus Gigantidas; species Gigantidas platifrons. Next base: position 611,970 of record MJUT01035204.1, read on the forward strand.
ACCATAGCATTAGATAACGTAGAGAATGATAAAATAATATGAGTATTGAAGTTATCATTTTATTTTGAAGTAAGGAGAGAAAATGGTTGATCTAGCCAGGCAGGCTTTTAATACAAATAATTTTCATTTAGCTGTTGAAATATACGAAAGAACTATTTCCCAACATGGACCATCGGTAGATTTATATTTGGGTTTAGCAGATAGTTTTGCTAGAAGTGGACAATTTTATAAAGCGTTTGAAACATATTCAAGTGCCTCTCGTTTGGGAAATATATCACCGGAAAGATTAAAACATTTAGTGATAAGTTTAATAAATTGTGTGAAAAGAGAAAATAACACGGAGCGAATGTCCAAACAAACGCAGTGTATGTTTACGTGTTTAATATGTAGAGGGTTATTTAATGAACCCGTAACTATACCATGTGGACATACTTATTGTAGAAATTGTTTAGAAAAGGACAAATCTAAAACCTGTAAAAAATGTGGTATTGTTCACTATTATCTGAATATTTCACGATTAAAAACGAATTTTCTTTTATCTCGTGTTGTTCAACAATGGTTCCCTTCAGAATGTAAGGCAGCTGGTTTAAAATCAAAAGGAAATAATTTAATGGAAATACATAAGTTTGAAAAAGCGATTTTACTTTATTCGGAAGCTATTGAACTAGGTAAGTTTAGTTGCATAACCACGTGTGATATTTATATAACAATTTCTCCTGATACCATAAAAATGATATGCACTTAATGGAAGATAGTTAAACTGATTTTGTAAACCAGTTTTGACAATCGAACTTCCGGTATTAGTAAGAAAGAAAGAAATGTTTTTTATTACTAATCAAAGTGCCCACAATGGGGCAGCATAATTATACAATAAATCAGATATACAAAACAAAACAGACATTCACTTAATACAATAATTGCAATTGATTGATTGTAATTGATTACATATAGTTATACATGTACAATGTACAAAGAAAAAATACATAAACAGAAGTATTTTGTTATTCTACAAGTATTATGATCCTGAAAACCTTGTAAATGCCTATCTTATTAGATTACTTCTATCAGTATCAAGAATTTATATAGTAAATCCTTGCTTCTATGAACCTGCTTCATTAGTTATTAACTTATATTTTATATAAATAAATGAGAAAAAATATCTTGGGGGTGAATTTTATCGACCTCTAAAGGTAAGACGAAATGAAATGCCTTGATGCACAGGCACTGCATGATTAAGTTTAAGTCTATATAAAGATACATTAAATATTATGTACCACACCAAATATCAACATATGCAAACAAATTTAAATAAAAGGGGAAAAATATAGCATATTTATATGTTGCTCTATTTTTACTCAACAAAAAGTATTTAATAAGGAGTTTTTTTTTAATTTACATTTTGTGTATGTTAAGCTTTTATTTGAATTACTTAGCTTACATTTACATTGTATATGTACATTTCTTTATATTCCTGCATCGAAATAAATTTACATTTTTGACAATTTTACTTTAGACACTAGACACTATTTTCTTACCATTCACTGGATTTTTTTTCATTGATAGTGCCTAGCTGTGTCTGAAGTTTATATATTTTTTTAATTATCAGATGAATTTACTTCAGATTTGGTAATACAACAAAATGTATATATATTGCATTTTAACATATTTGATATAAAATTATTACAAATTTAATTATAAAACGGATATAAATGATAATAATAAAAATCATTTATATCAATTTTCAATTCACTTTTCAAAACATTATATTTTGATTTTTGTGTAATATGAAAAAAATCTCTTTTTCATGATTTTTGTAATTGTTACATAAAATCTAAAACATTTTTCAATATAAAGTACATAAATGTAATTTTGTTTAAAAGTAAAGGTGTGTTCATATTGGTCTTCATAAAGTCTGTTTAAAATTATATGTTTGTTGTATCTTTTTCATATTTTTCTTCTTGCCAAATACACTTTTGCATCTTACATCTTTTACGGGGTCACATTGGGATTTATATTTTCAACTGACCAATCAGTGATGAGTCTACTAAATCTCTAGGTATCAAAACAGAGTGTACAGTACAGTCATGGACATACCTGTACTGTACATTGTACTTGCCAAGAGCTGTGTACATGTCTGATTGGTAAATATATATAAACTGTCTTGCTTATGATTGGACAGTCATAGATGAATGAAAGGTTTATTGACATGACGACCCCAAACAGGATGTTGTTATATGTACATTTGTACAATGTACATGTATATGTTAATGTATTGCCAGAAAGTAAAAACTATACAACAGACAGTTTATTTTAATTAGATTGGTCTTCATTGTCAATAAAGTTACATTTGTAACCCTTGTTATATTTTATTTTCTCTCAATTTTTTTTAAAGAGGTTTAAAAAGTTGAAGTAAATTACTCTGATTTAGCCATTATAAATAATAAACAAAAATATTAATCGTACAATCATACATGTACATGTATTTCAGTACATTTTCAACAGCAACGATGGTGTACTTGTTAGCATGCTCGCCTTGAGTGCGGTAGATCATGGGATCTTCTTGTTTTAGTCTGGTCAAATCAAAGACTATATAATATAAAATTGCATTTGTAAATGTAGTATAACATTGTTGCTTCTCTGCAAAGCTACACATGTATAATGTATTAAGAGTAAAAACTAGATGGCTGGGGAACAGAATAATGTGTCAGAGTAGAGCAACATGTCTACCCGTGGCATACAATGTACATGTACATTGTAGATTAAAGTGGACATCATTATCATCTCATCAAATGTAATTTGTTCCCCATATTATATAGTATGCTGTAGCTGAAAAACATTTCTAGATAAGATTACACTTCCATTGATGCAATGGGGGGGGGGGTCATTTTGGCCGTGATCAGATCATATGGTAGTTGGATTTACAACTACCTGTGCAATCAGTGCCCATCACCACTGATGTTGTCAGTTCGAATATCGATCAGGACAAGCCGGCAAGGTGTAAAACATTATTAGTGATAAAGTTTGTCAGTGACTTGCGATAGGTCGGTTGTTTTCTCCGGGTACTCCGGTTTCCTCCACCAATAAAACTGACCGCCATGATATAACTGAAATATTGTTGAAGGTGGCATTAAACACCATAAACCAAAAACCAAACCAAACCATTGATGCAATTTGTATACAATACTAGTAACATTTTCTTAATTCATTTCAGTGCCTTCAGATCATTTATCCCTTAGTAATAGATCACATGCCTACTCACTGTTGGAAAGGTACAACGAAGCCCTTGCAGATGCAGAACAAGTTATTAAATTACGACCTGATTGGCCAAAGGTATATATTTATGTGGAAGAAATATTTGATTGATTGATACAGCAATAGTAGCTACCGGTACATAAATATACATGTACATGTATTGTATCATTGTGACAAACAGCTTTTGTATACTTACTACTAATTTGAACATGTACAATAGTATTGGTATACATGTACATGTATATAGAAAGATATTCAATGATCTATTGTGGAGGTGGCAAAACACGAATAATAAGGGATTAGGGTTAGGATTATGTGGTTTTAACGGCACTTTCAACCTAATTTCAGTTATATTGTGGGAGTCGGCTTTGTTAATGTAGGAAACCGGAGAAAACTACCACTGAAATTATAATAAATACCACTGAAATTAGGGATTGTGATCAGTTTCCAGTGATATATTATTATTATTGGATTTATATCTAATGAATTGTTTATCCAGGGATCACTTTAATCCCGCTGCTTTGCATCAATTAATGGCGCAGGTAAATTAAAAATGACGCATTGTAAATTCCGGCCTGACGCATTACTAGTTGTCAGGACGCATCATGCTTAAACCTAGTGCATTCTGGGTACTCTGACCTGATTTAAAACCAATACATGTAAAGGTATATCTAATCTAAAGCCATAGATAACCCTTACAAATAAGCAGTACATAGACTGAAGATATAGTTACAGTAAAACAATTTAAACCATCAAATTAGGAGCAGAAAGTTTAATAATACAAATATGTATCATGATATTTACGAGTATATTCTACATGTAATTTCAGTGATTTTTACATTTTGTACATGTAAAAATGTAAAACTTTTTTGTAACAAATACATATAAAAGTTAAAAAAAAAAAAATCATATCTATTATATTTTGCTATAATATACATGTATCTTTATTGATAGAATATTATTTTATTGTAGGCCTATTTTAGAAAAGGATATGCACTGTATGGTTTGGATCGCCATGATGAAGCGGTCGTGGCCTTACTTCAATGTCTTGCCTTGGATTCATCCATTACTAGTGCTAAGCATTATCTTTCTAAGGTAATACAACATACATTTGTACATGTACCATGCTAGTACAACATGTAGACCTTATGTTAAGGGATGTTTTGCCCTTTTTCAGTATTCTGTATCTATTTTATGAGGTCCTCAAATACCCAAAGGTCATGTGCATGCACCAATTGCAATCTATATTACAGTTCCTAAACCATTTATAGTCATTTTTTTATGTGTTACTCAAAGAATGCTTTACAGGGTATTTATTTTGCTTGTTTAATTTGAATTATCAGTAATTTGTACATCTTCCTTCGATGTCACAGAGTGATATTGTCAGTATCGATTTAGTGGAAAATATCGGTTAGTGTGACATCACATTAATACGTTTAATACCGATAAAAAAATAACGTCCATTTTGAAGATCTATCGGCCTCGCTGTGATTCTGATCTTAGTGATAATGTCTGTCTCGACCTACACAACTGCCATTATTCTACATGTATATTTAACACATATTTATAAGTAATAATGTCAATTTTGCCCATACGTAAACATCTGAAGTGCCACAACGATATCAGACCATGGGCAAATATTGGGGCAAAGCCTCTCGTGAGCCCCATGACATCACTTTTGCCCCACTGTCAATTCTGTGTGGGAATTAAATTTTTTTCTTGTTAATTAAATGTTGAAATATGTGATAAATAGATCAATGCATGCCCTTTTCCATATCAGGACTGTTATCATCCCTCAGCCGATATTGATCACTCGTATTCATAAGTTTGGTGTCTGTGTGGGAAGTTAAATTTGTTCTTGTTAATTCAATGTTGAAATATGTGATAAATAGATTAATGCATTCCCGTTTCCATATCAGGACTGTTATCATCCAGAGAGACCGATATTGGCCTGAGGGTCGATATCGGTTGAGGGATGATAACAGTCCTGATATGGAAAAAGGAATGCATTAATCTATAATTATTGTCCCATTACATTGTTTACTTCACAACATATATAGGAAGGCTTACATACAATGTACATATAAACAGAATCATGCATGGAAGTATAAATGTATATATGGTCTGGCCACATTGACGTCGGTTTGTCATTATATACAATATCTTGTCACATTAACAACTGGAGTCAGGAATCAAATTTCATCTGGGGGAAAAATCAATAGATAAGGTAATACATGTACATTTGTGTATTTGAAACAAATATCCACAATGTTACAGTACAATGTAAAACATCTGTGTATGCTGCATGATTACATTATATTTTTTTTGGTATTAATTGACGAAATACATTTAGGTTATTTTTCTAATTTTTATTTAATTAAAACTTGATATATGATGATAATATTTTTTATTATTATTTGATATTATTTAAACATCCTTATTGGCCAAGAAATAGTCACATGGTCTTCCTTAAAAACATGTATTGACTTGAAAAATCACATATTGACTTCGGGAGAACATTCGTTTATTTCCGCCATTGACAGAATTAGTCGAGTGCTGCCTGATTGCCGCTCAGTATAAATTAATTACAAAAACGTAACTTGATTGGTTTACAAATGTATATTCTCATCAACCATCCAATCAAAACGTCGCTTTTATTGTACTATAAAATTACGTCATTTGTTTACTCAGTAAAAATGGCAGATGCTGATAGGTTTGCAAGTATCAGCGAGGCAGAAATGCATGAAATTGTGGAAAATATTGATGCCACTAATACTAAAAAGCAAACAATCACTGCCGTAAGGACATTTAGGGAATATTTGACACCAAAACATATGTCGGCAGACTTTGAATTCCTTTCAAAAGCCGAGTTGGACAATGTTCTCTCTCTCGTTTTTATGTTGAACTGTAAATTTTCAACTTTTTTCCAGTGTTACAAAAAATAATAAAGCAATTGTAGATTTTAATATCGATCAATACATGGATTTATCGACCCGTTAAAAGTATATTGACCTCATCAAAACGACAAAAGGCTATAATTGTATAGTATTTTAATAGGATGTGTTAGTTATAAATGATACTTAAAATATATAGTGTAATTATCATCAAATTTAATATTCTCCTCCCTTAGACATACAGTAGGTGATTTTTTCCATCCTGTTGAGGCCCTTTGGTTTTATTGCTCCCAAACGCTTTTAATCTTTTTTGGCTTTATTTTTACAATCTTTTCACATTTAGTTTTGCCTTTCTTGATGAGACAATGTAATAGTATTGTCATTGAATCTGACCTGATATTAGGGGTGGCCTTTGGTGGGAGAATCCTTATAAGAAGGGAACTACTTTACTATTATATGTACATTTATTTTGTACATGTACAAGTGATTTCCATTGAATTCAATATACTGTAAATTCAGAAATTAATGCGATGTTTTTATTATTGTGAAAAATGCGACTGGTTGGCGATCGCAATAATTAAACCTCACAATTTTTATTTTCTTGTCCAGTTTCTGTTTGATTTATCTCCCTTTTCTTATACAGGTGAGATCGAAAAGGTGAATATTCTAGATTACTGGCACCTAGGAAGCGGTGAAGCGTGTACATGTTTATTGATTGTTTTGATTACAATTTCCTGTGTAAATATGTCTGAGGACAAAATGAAGAGTGTGTATTTCAACGTCTGTGTTTCAATGTTTTGCAAAATAATGACTTGCCAGTTTCATTCGATGTTTTTTCGTTGTAAGGGTAGATAAAAAAAATGTTAGTTTCTTATCGATCTAATTATATAAAAACTGTGTTAATAAATGCCCGATCTTTATTTTATTTTATTTTTATACGCCCGTCTCGAGACGGGCCGTATTATGTGATTGGCGGGCGGGCGTCCACACAGGTTTCCGCAAAATAATTTTAGTTCTGTATATCGGATCTTTACCAAACTTGGCCAAATGATACCCCTGTGGAAGGGGAAGAACCCTATTTATTTTGGGGTCATTAGGTAAAAGGTCAAGGTCCCCATTACTATAAATAGAATTTTTGACAGAATGGTCGATTCTGCACAATATCTTTAGTTCTGTATATTGGATCTTGACCAAACTTGGCCACATGATTGCCCTGTGGTAGGGGAAGAACTCTATTTATTTTGGGGTCATTAGGTCAAAGGTCAAGGTCACCGTTACTATAAATAGAATTTTTGACAAAAGGGTCGTTTCCGCATGATAACTTTAGTTCTGTATATTGGATCTTTACCAAAGTTAATCACATAATTCCCCTGTGGAAGGGGAAGAACCCTATTTATTTTGGAGTCAAAGGTCAATGCCACTGTTACTATAAATAATATTTTTGACAACAGAGTCGTTTCTGCACGATAACTTTAGTTCTGTATATTAGATCTTGAACAAACTTGGCCACATGATTCCCATGTGGAAGGGGAAGAAGCCTATCTATTTTGGGGTCATTAGGTCAAAGGTCAAGGTCACTGCTACTATAAATATAATTTTTGACACCAGGATCGTTTCCGCACGATAACTTTAGTTCTGTATATTGGATCTTTACCAAACTTGGCCACATGATTCCCCTGTGAAAGGGGAATAACCCTATTTATTTTGGGGTCATTACCATAAAACCGTTTGATAATTTATACAGACGGGCATATTTTGTGATGCACACATTTCTTGTTTACCAATTTATTTTGTACACTTCAATTGATCTTTCTTTGAAATTTCATTAACCTTTATATCACCCAAGCCGAGCCCCAAGCCTTCAGATGTTCAATTACTGTCGACTAAAGTTCACCTCTTACAAAAGTTTCTAGATCCCCAAAAGCACGCTATGATCGATAATATATTACCAACATGTGGAAACCTTTCTAGATTCTCATTCACGTGAAAAATGTGTGTACCAAGGGAAATGTGTATCCATTTTAAATAAAGGTAAACATGGACACATGGCTTCCAAGGGGAATAACGACATACAAATACGAAAACTAAAACGCACGTTTAGATAAAAATTTACATTGATTTTTTTTCTTTATCTGGGCGTGTCGGAATAATTAAGCCTCACATTTTTGTCGGCGGTTGAGGAATCGCAATAATAAATGCACGCGATAATTTCTGAATTGACAGTAATTTTAGAGTCAAGTGCAGTGAAAAAAAAACTTAACAAAGATCACAACATATAGTAATTGCCATTTTGTTGTTGTTTATTTCAGGCATTACATAAGATAGTTACACCTTTGCCACCGGACGATCCCAAAGAAGCCGCACTTCACCAACAAATGAACCCATCAGTTTTACAACAATTGATAATGTCAAACTTCCAGTCTATTCAATTCCATCCACGTGTCACCATGGAAGACGTAATGCAATTAAAAGACATAATAAGTGACACACTGGCAACTGCATCAAACTTTGAGGAATCCTCTAGTATGGACCAGAGGCCCAGTCAGGGCAGGGTAAGTTGTCATGGCTACAGCATCAAACTTTGAGGAATCTTCTAGTATGGACCAGAGGCCCAGTCAGGACAGGGTAAGTTGCCATGGCTACAGCATCAAACTTTAAGGAATCTTGTAGTATGGACCAGAGGCCCAGTCAGGGCAGGGTAAGTTGTCATGGCTACAGCATCAAACTTTGAGGAATCTTGTAGTATGGACCAGAGGCCCAGTCAGGGCTGGGTAAGTTGTCATGGTTACAGCATCAAACTTTGAGGAATCTTCTAGTATGGACCAGAGGCCCAGTCAGGGCAGGGTACCGTAAGTTGTCATGATCTTTTTATGGTTTATATACTAGAATGTTAGCAACAGCTAAGAACTATGAAATAGTACACCCAGATACGAGATATTTCACACTTTAAATCAGGGTTGCAGTTTGTTTACTCTCAGAGAGCCGTGCAATAATCAATTACCTAGATATGATATAGCATGTCTTCATGTTACAAATCCTTTATACCACAGTTTTCAGAGTTTAACGGATAAAAAATCTCATGCTTCGCGTTCAATTGTGTAACCGTTTATCTCAGAAAACTGTGGTATAAATATTGCATATTCATTGTAGAATTCAGAAATTAATCTATTGATAAAGACATTGAAGCCTTGAATACATAACCAAAAGTTATATGAGAGATATTCTTTTACTTATGTAAACCTGCCAATCACTTTGTATACCTTTCATATACCTGATGATAAAAACTATTGATTTCTTCATTGTTAATTAAGGAGAAAATGATGCGATTAATAGCCAGTATATATCAATTAATTTGAGACCCAGAAGTAGTAGACCTAGTGATTAAGTATTCCAGGTCTCCACAACTGTCTGTAACATGTGACCTTTTTTTATCAGGTCCAACTAATATTTATACCACGATTTTCTGAGTTAAATGTTTAAACAATCGAACACGAAGCTCGGAAATCCATGGTATAAATGATTTGTAACATGAAGCCATGCAATATCACATCTAGGTCGTTGATTATAGCATGGCTCTCTGAGAGTAATAGCCCAGATTTAAAGCGTGCAATATCTCATATCTTTGGGTTAACAGTAAGTTAGTTTGTATGTCAGTTAAAAATAGAGATGAGAAATATATCTACAAAATGTACATGTATACAAAGTTGACTTAATTTTCAATTAATTAATGGTGAGAGAAAAACAATCTAATTTGCCAGTTAAAAACAAAATGAGTAACTTATACACCGTATATGACAAGTATATTTAATAGATTGATTGATTGGTGTTTAATGCCAACTGGTATTTATTCTCTTTAAGGGTATTTTATAAGCAGATTTACATATCATCTTCACTTACACTGAAGTAAGGAAATTAATTTTCTAAATCATCACATTGAATTTTATTACAAAAAAAATATCGTCTACCATTACTGCTGAATTTTTTTTTAATTTTCAGTTATACATGTACTTTCATGAACCATTTTGAAATAATAATAAAAGTGTTTTTCTCTTTCGCTTCAAAAACCTTCATGGGTTTTAAAATTCTCATTACAGTCAAACCTGCCCATGAAGTCATCTGTATTAAAAGGTCACCTTTTTCTAGTCCTATTATACGAATTGAATCTCTTTTGCCAGATTTGTCACCTGTCTTATAAGGTCACTTTTTCTTTATCTCAAAGGTGACACCTGTCTTATAAGGCCACTTTATCTATGTCTCAAAGGTGACGCCTGTCTTATAAGGCCACTTTATCTTTGTCTCAAAGGTGACACCTGTCTTATAAGGCCACTTTATCTTTGTCTCAAAGGTGACACCTGTCTTATAAGGCCACTTTATCTATGTCTTAAAGGTGACATCTGTCTTATAAGGCCACTTTATCTTTGTCTCAAAGGTGACACCTGTCTTATAAGGCCACTGTCTTTGTCTCAAAGGTGACACCTGTCTTATAAGGCCACTTTATCTTTGTCTCAAAGGTGACACCTGTCTTATAAGGCCACTTTATCTATGTCTTAAAGGTGACACCTGTCTTATAAGGCCACTTTTTCTTTGTCTTAAAGGTGACACCTGTCTTATAAGGCCATTTTTTCTTTGTCTCAAAGGTGACACCTGTCTTATAAGGCCACTTTATCTTTGTCTCAAAGGTGATACCTGTCTTATAAGGCCACTTTTTCTTTGTCTCAAAGGTGACACCTGTCTTGTAAGGCCACTTTTTGTTTGTCTCAAAGGTGACACCTGTCTTATAAGGCCACTTTGTTTTTGTCTCAAAGGTGACACCTGTCTTATAAGGCCACTTTTTCTTTGTCTCAACGGTGACACCTGTCTTATAAGGCCACTTTTTCTTTGTCTCAAAGGTGACACCTGTCTTATAAGGCCACTTTATCTATGTCTTAAAGGTGACACCTGTCTTATAAGGCCACTTTATCTATGTCTTAAAGGTGACCTCTTAATACAGGTTTGACTGTACCTGAATTTATAAGTCTAAATCCAACAATCAATTTGATATTATCATGATCATAAGACTACTTATACAGAATATAATGGTTTATATAAATCAGTTATGTAAATTGTTTTTCTCTTATATTATATAAGTACTAGTGTGACTATTGATCCTGTAAATTGATACAACAATTGTAACTAATATTGAATGTAATGTCCTTCGTCATCATGACATATATTCTTCCTGATCCAGCAAAAAAAAACATGGCTGCAATCAGGGAAGTTCTTGTTTCCGATTGGCCGAAATATTAAAAAATATCTTCTCCTCTGACAGATCAAATGTTACCCCTGATTTCTGAAAAATCAAATGTTGAAATGTTTGAAACTGGAGAAAACATTAAAAAAAATCTCCTCTGAAAGATCAAATGTTAAAATGTTTGAAACTGGATTGGCTGAAACATTAAAAAATCTTCTCCTCTGAAAGATCAAATGTTAAAATTTTTGAAACGAGAGAAAACATTAAAAAATCTTCTCCTCGGAAAGATCAAATGTTAAAATGTTTGAAACTGGAAAAAAAACTTAAAATTGAAAGAAAGTATCTTAAATTAAGTGAAGTAACTTAAATTAAATGCAGTAACTTACATTAAATGAAGTAACTCTAATGAAGTAACTTAAATTAAATGATTGATTTCTGTGATGATTTATAATTGCAATATGTTCAAGTCAATTTTGATGCAATTTATAAGCAAATAGGTCCTTTAACAAATACAACTGCAATTCCATTCCATAGAGTGAGTGACAGATTGTTGTTTAATGCAAAATTAGCATTTTTTTCAGCTATACCATGGCGAGAACAAGTTACATTCCAATGAGATGATGTCAGCTTTGTACTAGATCAACACTCTTAGTTGGATTTTTATAGTGCTAGCTCACTGAAACAACAGACCACAGTCCAACAGTGTCACTCCACTTGGACACATTATCCTGATTCTAAGCCAACCAGTCTTTGCTTGTACTCCTTATTGCTGCCATTCCATAGAGTTTATATAAGCATGTTAAAACAGTGTTTTTCCTTTAACAGATTGCTGAAATTTACAATAGAAATAGTCACAATGAAGAATACACAGCAATGGAGCAAGAAAATGAAAAAACAAAAACTAGTAAGTCATTAGTCTACATTCATACATATGTTTAAGGGTTACGTTTATGGTGTTTAATGCCACTTTCAACGATATTACAGTTATAATGTACCGGTCAGTTTTATTGGTGGAGGAAACCGTAGTACCCAGAGTAAACCACCAACTCGCCTCAAGTCACTGACAAACTTCATCACATAATGTATCGAGTACACCCTGCCATGAGCAGGATTTGAATTCACAACATTAGTGGTGATAGGCATTAATTGCATAGGTAGTTGTAAATCCAACTACCCTACAATCACGAACAGGACCGCCTCTTATATTTTTAAGGGAAAATTATTACCGGTACATTTAAATATTGTATGTGATAATTAAAATATTTTTATATATTTTTACAGGTTTTTCAGCTCCAAATACTAGGCCAACGACTCCTAGTACATCTCCTGGAGAGTGTAGAAGATCGAGTGAAGATCTCAGTCTAAATTTAAAAAGATCTAGGATTTCTAGTGGCTCGTGTCCTTTAAGTCCATCCAAGGAACCGCCAGCTAAAATATTTGATAGATCAAAAGATCCTATTGAAGCAGGTAAGTCATACATCCTATAGACCAGAAAGCAGCTTGTGCAATCGAACTTGTGCAATCCGACCCCAGAGTTCTCCGACATCCTGTGACATCCGACAAACAGTTACGGTCCCAAGGTATTTCTTTAACATGTTGTTGACTAAAAGTAAAACCTGAGTATTCTGACATCCTGTACAATCCAACAAATTTGCCTGGTCCCTTTGTGTGTCGATTTAGACAGGTTCTGGCATCCTGTAAAATCCAACTCATTTCCTTGGTCCCTTGGTGTGTCGAATTAGACAGGTTCCACTGTATATAGTAAAGCAAACCTAATATAAAATTCTGTGTAAAGCTTACTCTAGAATTGAACTGCGGTTGATTTTTGTTTAACACCAACTAAGCAATTTTCAGCTAAATCCTGTTGAAAACAAGCTATGTTTCGATGAAATGATGATGCTGTCCACTTTGTACTAGATCAACAGGCTTAGTTGGACATTTATAGTGCTAGCTCACTGAAACAATATGTAATGTCCGCAGGTAGATAGATCATGATCACTCCACTCAGTTACATTTTCCAGATTCTGAGCAAACCAGTCCTTTCTCTTACTCCGAAATGCTGCATGCTTCCTGGAGAAAAAGCAAATACCTATTTATATACCCGGTAGTCTTTAGTTTAACTGGATAAGCCACTTGCCAATGATCTACCGCTCTCGAGACGAGCCCGCTTTCAATAACAATACCGATACGATTTAGTAGTGAACAAGAAAAGGATTTGTGTATTTGTCAACCCCAAGTGTAATGTGAATGTGTTTGTGGATCGTAGATATTTAACAGATCTTCCAGTCTTCTTGATACTGGTTTAAGTGTATATCCCTATATCATGTAATATCTGATAATAGAAATGGGTACTGTTTAACCTGTCTGAAATGGAACCCTGTATAAATTTCTGTTTATTTGACAATACTAATATTCGCTTTACAATATTTACAGATTTAGTTAAGTGTAAAGATGAAAGAGAAGTACCAAATGATTTATTGAACCGTGATGACTTTGACTGTAGTTTGTGCTACCGTTTGTTATATGAGCCAGTAACAACACCATGTGGTCATGTATTCTGTAGACGATGTCTAGACAGATGTCTTGATCATCGGAATGTTTGTCCATTATGCAAAAGCTCACTTGTAGAGGTTAGTATATCTTAAGTTACTATGACAACATATAATTACACACATTTGTAAATTTTGGTATATGTACAAAATGTATATACTAACCTACCAATGTTAAAAATTACAACACACAGACAAACACATTTGTAAAACAAGATATATGTATTTACTCCATATATGTACCTAAGTAAAAATCACAACACTTAATATTACATATTTGTAAAGCTTAATATATGTGTCCCTATCTGTATATTCCTCTTGTGGAAGAGTAAAATAAATACTGTTTTTTGGTGTTAGATAAGTGATCACAAAAAATGTTCCAGGTTTTCAAAATTGTGTCTGACAGCCCCCACCCTCCATTCAAGATGGCAGCCATTATTGAAAAATGAAATTTCATTTAAATGTTTATCGCTGGTGTATTATAAGTCAAAATGAGCTCATATTTTAAGTGCAACTGCATGGCATTTAGTAGTTCAACATATTGCTAGTTAACGATAACTTTATAGTGAGGGAAATAGGACTTGATGATAGTTGAAAATATGCATACATAGCAATTTAAATTTAAACTTTTCAGTACTTAGCTGAGAGGAGACAGACAGCCACACAATCAGTTCAGGGCATTATTCAGACATACTTCAAAGAAGACTATGAGGAAAGAAAAAAGATTCATGACGAAGAACTTGTAGAATTTGCAAGGTATGCCAAAAAAAAAAGAAACAAATAGCACATGTTATTGTTGTTTTGTAATGGTGAAATTTCTCTTCTATATAGCTATGACTAAAATAAGGAAGTATTATTATAATAAACGTGGTTGTGACAATAAACAAAATGGCTGTTTAATTTGGGTAAAAAGTGACAGGCCTTTTCTGTATTATTATAATAAACATGGCTTTGGGAATAAACAAAATGGCTGTTTAATTTGGGTAAAAAGTGACAGGCGTTTTCTGTATTATTATAATAAACATGGTTTTGGGAATAAACAAAATGGCTGTTTAATTTGGGTAAAAACTGACAGGTGTTTTCTGTATTATTATAATAAACATGGTTTTGGGGATAAACAAAATGGCTGTTTAATTTGGGTAAAAAGTGGAGTCACACAAGTTATGATTTGCACTACTTGAAATATCGCTTTCCACATGAAATTTGAAACGCCACATTTTTCCACAAATGTTGTTATGTTGAATTGATTTTCCCATTGATAGAGGAATTTATTACAAAGTTGTTCATGAAACATATTTTATTGTTTTAATAAGTAACATTGGCATATGGCAGAAGTTTTAACAAAATTTCTACTCAGATCCTTTATTTTGTAGGATGTCAACAGAAATCAGGGCAGAAATTCCCATTTTTGTCTGTACCCAAGCTTTCCCTGGCATTCCTTGTCCACTACATATCTTTGAGCCAAGATATCGTCTGATGATTCGACAGTGCATGGAATCAGGAATGAGACAATTTGGAATGGTGGTCTGCCTAACTGATAATGAGTAAGTGTTATTTCTTTGTTTTGGAGAACAAAATGATGTATTTCCAGAAAAATTTCTATATGATAATTTCCCTAGATATTCATAATGTTTTTGATTATTATTTTGATATCGTAAATTGCTAAAGGTCATTGGTTTTCTTCAGGTACTCCAGTTTCTTCCACCAATAAAACTGACCTCTACAGTATAACTGAAATATTGTTGAAAGTGGCATTAAATACCATAACCCCCAAACCCCCTTTTTGTCCCCTGACGCTTCGTCGCAGGGGACTATAGAAATGGGTGTCGTCCATCCGTCCGTCCCTATGTTTGGTTTCCAGATGATAACTTGTGAATGAAAAGTCAGATTGATGCTAGGTGTGGCATGTAAGTGTATCTTATGAATATCTAGGTCAAGTTCGATAATGAAAATTTTTCGACAATTTTTACTAGAGTTGTGCCCCTTTTTATACCTCAAAATTGCTAAATATTTGGTTTCCAGGTGATAACTGGGGAACAAATAGTCAGATTGAAACTAGGTTTGGTATGTAAGTGTATCTCAGAAATATCTAGGTCAAGTTCGATAGCGATCATTTTTCGACAAATCTTACCAGAGTTACATCCCTTTTTATACTTCGTCCATGTGTCCCGAATTGGTTTCCAGATGATAGCTTGTGAATGAATAGTCAGATTGAAGCTAGGTGTGGCATGTAAGTGTATCTTATGAATATCTAGGTCAAGTTCGATAATGACAATTTTTCGACAATTTTTACTAGAGTTGTGCCCCTTTTTATACCTCAAAATTGCTAAATATTTGGTTTCCAGATGATAACTTGGGAACAAATAGTCAGATTGAAACTAGGTTTGGTATGTAAGTGTATCTCATGAATATCTAGGTCAAGTTCGATAATGATGATTTTTCGACAAAATCTAACCAGAGTTACTCTCCTTTTTTTACTTCAAAATGGTCCTTGGGTGGTCCCCTTTCAGAATTATTTAAGTCAGGTGAGTGATACAGGCTCACCTGAACCTCTAGTTTACAGTAGTTTCAAAATTTAATCTTACCATATAACCTTGGCATCGGGGGACCAGTGTCCAACGGCCTTTTATTTATATCCAGTAATTGTTAACAAATTTTCATTATTAATAAACATAAAAACGATCATGCCATGGCGTAATAGATCGCTTCATAAATTTCACATTTGTGTTTGTATTAAATTAGGCGCTCTCTTATAAGTTCACCCCTTCTGAATAAAAAACTGGCCTTATATAAAGGTGGTCTCTCTCTCTTGATGAAGACAATTCAGTTCTATTTTGCTATCTTAGTGCATCTGAAATTTGGGGTCATTGTGGTCGTGATCGTATGGTAGTTGGATTTACAATTACCTATGCAATCAGTGCCTGTCATCACTAAAGTTGTGAGTTTTAATCCTGCTCATGGCGA
The DNA here is from genome assembly GCA_002080005.1 of Gigantidas platifrons. Lineage (NCBI taxonomy): Eukaryota > Metazoa > Mollusca > Bivalvia > Mytilida > Modiolidae > Gigantidas > Gigantidas platifrons. The sequence goes on from MJUT01035204.1 coordinate 628,859, forward strand.
AGTGTACTCGATACAACATTATGTGATAAAGTTTGTCATTGAATTGTGACACTGAGTTCGGCGGTTTTCTTCTGGTACTCCGGTTTCCTCCATCAATAAAACTGACGGCCATGATATAACTGAAATATTGTTGAAAGTGGCGTTAAACATAATACCCCTATTCCTGAAATTTGACCAGATAAGAGGGGTCACCTTTTAAGAGGGTGACTATTGTATAACCTAATTTTACCCATAATGCTTTACAATTCGCTACATACATTCAGTAAGAAAGGATAGGGATTTAAATTAACATGAGAGAATATCCAACTTTAGACTTTACACAAATTAAATGAAAGGAACAGTGCTTTTATTGCTGTTCTTCATTTCTCTGTCACAGTAAGGTCTTCAACAATGAGTATAACTCATTGGTCTATTACAAACATAATTTTGTACCATTATAATATGTTGGTCAATATTTATTTGCAGAGACCAGTTTGCCGACTTTGGTACGATGCTCGAGATTCGTGATGTTCAATTTTTCCCTGATGGCAGATCAGTAGTAGACACCATCGGTGGACGTAGATTTAAAGTAATCAGTAGGGGAAAAAGAGATGGTTATGGAACAGCTAATGTTGAATTTATCTGTGATAAAATGCCTCCACAAGAAGAAATTGAAGGTGAGAATTTTTAATCAGATATACGTGTTAAAGTTTGATCAAATTATTTATCAGATGTACACTCAAAACTTGTATTCAACGGTCGCCCATGGGACAAATGGAAGAAGACTGCATAAGAAAAGTGACTGCTTATTTATCTTTAAATTATTTGGCTTTCCAATATTTCGATTTTGAGTGTACCTGATGAAGGTTATTCCAGAAACGTGTTGTGTAGATTTTGAGTGTACCTGATGAAGGTTATTCTAGAAACGTGTTGTGCACACTAAATTTAGTATTTACGTTTTTATTAAGATCAGTAGTGACCGCTTACATGCATATGATTTGTAGTAACATATAAAGCCGATCAGGAGTGTTTTAAACTGGCTATTTACAGCTAGTGGCTGGTAATTCAAGATGACTGTCCAAGCAAGGTTGACGGTATTAGGAAGAGAGTTTGGATATTGATGTGTGTCATCAATTTCAGCAATTTTTGTGCCATATCTTGACTACCAGACTTATTTATGTTTTATCATGAGGGATTTATAAAGAGACTGTAATTTTGCGAGATGACTGTTCCATATTTTGTATTACAATATGATGGTACCATTAATTCTGGTGTTTTTTAGTTTTTAGTATTCTTTATAAATAAAAAAGTATATTTTAATAAATCAAATTTACATTTTTTTCAGGAGTTAAGCAGCTTCAGAGAGATGTATATAGTTTTTCCAAGGCCTGGTTTGATGCTTTACCTGGGATGCAAAGAGAACAAATTCACAAACATTACGGTCAGTTTCCTACCATGGAGGATGACTTTATCCAGTATCCTAATGGGCCAGGATGGCTTTGGTGGCTTATATCAGTCCTACCGTTAGATCCACGAATACAGTCATCGCTTCTGGCTATGTTATCTTTAAAAGAGCGCTTGGATGGTGTTAAACGGGTGATACAATATATGAGCAATAAAAGAAACAGTAGGTGACTAGGAGCTATATTTAGAAATAATATACGACTTGTTGCTACATGTTCTATAATGGCTATCTGTATACTGATACAGTGCATCTTTTTCTAGAAGACATCATCGTTTGGTTTTAATTTATATCGCAATACATGTATATTCATTTTATATGTTGTCAACATATTTTCTGCGTTCTATTACAAAACTGTACAAGATGCCCCATTTAAGAAAGTATTTTTGTGTAATTGAATTTTTTTTTTTAACCAAATGTTACTGCAGATATTAAAGTATAATAGTAATCGTAAATGATGTTATTTCTTTTGATTTTAGATTTTGTTCTGACTTATATTTAAATAATAAAATGAAAACAAAAATTACCACACTGTCTAAACAGTTTGAAAGATCGTGAGTAAAGGAAATATTTGATGATGTTATAATGACATCCTGACCAAATATGCTTGTATTACCAAGACATACAGCTACAATATTGTAAGAGATATTGCAAATAAGAACTGATATTTATTAACAAAGTTCTATCATGAATAAAGAACAATTTGAAATAATATCCTCTTCATTATTTGATGCCAAATAAATTCATGAAAATGTATCCGATAAATTCAAAAGATCAAAAATAAATTTAAAAACATATTTTTAACATCAAGTTGAAAAATATTACATGTAGAATAACTGCAATTTTGAAGGTCGAGACGGACATTATCGCAAATATCTCAGCGAGTTCCCTAGGACCAGCTGGGATATTTATGATAACGTCTGTCGAGGCCTTCAGAACTGACGTCATAATGTGTTTTACATCAGATTGACTGATAAACTTGTGCAGGCGAGTTACGAACTGACCTAATGTTTTTTTTAATCAAGGTCAGTTCAGGGAAAGTGTTAAATTTGCTGATAAAAGTATTTATTTGTATTTTATATCAAAAGTTTTGTGTTAGTTGTGTAAGTAGTAAATTGTAATTAGATTGTAGTTCAAATTAATTTTTCTATTGTAATTCTGTCGTTGAATATTTTTTATTTTTTTTTATAATTACTTTGTCAAATGTTTTTCTTTTTTAAATCGTCATGATCTGTATATGTATATGTCATTGTATGTAAACTTAAAAATTATTTAACCAAACTATGACTAAATCATATTATTAAATATCGTTAAGAATCTTTCAAAAATGAATTTCTTGGAAATATATGTACATGTTATTTTTTTTAAGAAAACATTTTGTATTTATTCATGAGTTTGAACCTGTTGTATTCATTGTATTTTTATATTAATATAAAACTTGTATCATTATAAAGGGTTTCTTTGAGGCTATTGTAAATAGCCCTTCGTTAAATTCAGAATATCATTATAGTATGGTAGATCATATATAGGTCTTTTTACGCCACGATATAGCTGAAATACCGCTAAAGTTGGCGTTAAACACCAATCAATCAATATAGGTCTTTATGGACTATAATATGTGGATTAAAGGTCTACTAAATGTATGTGGATTACAAGTGTGTTGACTAAAGGTCTAAAAAATTTATGTGGACTAAAGATATGTGGAATGTAGGTCTATGTTGACTGTAAGTCTATGTGGACTAGAGGTTTAATTGGCTGATTGTCCTTAGTCTTGTAAAGGAAAAGGTTTCCTTTGAAGTTAAAAAAATGTCTGGAACTATTGTTAGAAAATTACAGTACATGTAGTTCTTTAGCTCATTATACTTACTAGTTACTTAAACTAAGTTTTATCTCTGTAAAAGGACGACTTTTCACTGTAGAATGTTTGGGGACTTGCATACAATGTTGTGAACTTCTCTAGCTTTCAACATATGTTTATTTGTTACTTTACATCCCTGAAATTATTTAGAAAAAGGTCATCTTGAAATATTTTAATGTCAACTTTAAAATGTGTGTGTGTTAGGGGGTATTGATTTTGTCTATTTCTACGATATTTTGATTAGTTGTACAGTCAACCTGTTTTAATAACCACCTCTATTAAACAACAACTTGTATTATGTGACCTTGATTTTAATTACCCTTCCCATTGCATTTCATATTAAATAAACCTGTATTTAGCGACCACCTGTCGTATGTGACCATATTTCAATGTTCCCTTGGGAGGTCACATTAGACAAACAAGCTGTATTTCTTTTTCATTTTATCGTCCACATGTGTTAATGTTTTATTCACAGTTTGAGCATCGTGGAGGTGGAGACATTCTGATCAGAGGTTCACTCTACTCTAACATCGTGGAGGTCGAGACATTCTGATCAGAGGTTCACTCTACTGTAACGTTTTTTTTTTTAATTAAAGTACAAAATGCAGTTGAAATTGTTTGTTTGAGAGTAGTTTTATATATTTTCATGTCATTTATATTTAACTGATGACTTTTCAGGTAAATGACCTTATACCATATATATGACCTTAGAAAAGTAAATTAATGATTAATACTGAAAGGGTGATCTAGAAAGAAGATTGATTTTTTAAGTTCTCCCTTAATTTGTGTCTCGGATTCCAGAGGTAAATATGGTGGTGTGCAGGTAAATTTCAGCAATTGTTTGTAAAAAGTAATTCTATCTGACACTACTGACCTGTCCTTGGTTATCTTTGTTAATCTAAGTCAATAGTTTTCAGAAACTAATGAGTTTTGAATAAATTGAACAGATATTATACCAATCCTTCATGGAAGTATTTAATGAGCGACATTATTTTTTGTTTGTTCAAAACTCTCCAAATTGAGGGTGTTATCTAACATAGCTGATTGAAGGTTGACAATTTTAATATAAGTTATAATAATTTTATTAACAAGAAACTTTATTATACCCCCGCTACACCGGAGGGGGGGTATACTGTTTTACCTCTGTCCATCCGTCCTTCCCAAGATATTTTTCGTCGCATTTTTCTCAGCAACTAGTCCGTCCTTCCAAAGATATTTTTCTTAGCAACTATTGATGGCAGAAATCTGATATTTGGTCACAAGCTTCTTATAGGTATGCCATATTGTGGGAAGCGTTTTTGAACCTGTCAGATTCCTACTTCCCGTTTGCCGACTTAGTTGGTTTTCGTACACATTGAACATATATGTGGGGGTATCATAAGTGAGCATTAGCTCACAGTTCATCTTGTTTGACATAGCTGATTGAAGGTTGATAATTTTAAGTTACTTTCTATAATAATTTTTTTTGACAAAAAAATTGTTAATAAATGCTGTTTATGCAATTTCAAAATCAAAATGAGAAGAGAAATAAAATTTTAATAAATAACGTATATTTTTTTTGCCAATGTATTTGTACAGGACATACACAACAAACATGCTCTAACTTTGAGGTTACATACAGTGTTGTCTGCATACAGAAAATGTGCAAATTATATAAAATAAAAAAGTGATAATATAGCAAATAGTTTTCTGACAGGGAAAAGGGGGATGTTTAAATGGTTGAAATGATATATGTATGTCACTAAGTTTAGAGCATTTCATTGTATTACTCCTATACACTATAAGCTTATTTGACTTTCCATTCTTTCAATTTTGAGATTACCTGATGAAGGTTATTTCAGAAATGCATCATTTTAACATCATTACAACATTTGTGTTATTTAATAATAATATTATAGAGAGGTCCACATATGAATTTGGGCTTTGTAGGAAATCTTCTACTTCTACAAAATACTGATAGTCTTCAAACAAGTTGATGATTATGTCAGAGGCTGGACACGACAATTAAAAAAGGTTAAAACTATTTCATATTGCATAAATTAGTGCTTGATAGCGGAAGATCGCAGACTTGAATCAGAATGTTTCAATGGAGCTACGTATTATATACAAATGTATACTATGGATCTTACGGATTAACTTATTTAAACCAACGAATCCGAAGTTCATGAGTAAGATCCATGGTATATATGGTTTGTAACAGAAAACAATATTGGGTGCTTTCGTCGAAGTCCGCGTTAACCATGGAATAACATGTAGATCTTTATATTAAACCATGACGTAAGCTCCTCCCACTTCCATAGAAACTTAACTATTATTCTCATGTGATGTCAAAATCATGGAATAACATCAAGATCTTCATGTTAGACCATGGTTTGTAAAAGTTCACTATTTTTAAGTTGATTACTGCATAAAAACATCAAAGGAAAAATGCGTATTTATGTTACAATCATAATTATTGGCTGTGGCAGCCGATTCCAGTCAAGATATCGTACGAGGGGAAGAACGATTCTTATCTTTGTTGAGGCTTACAAAGAGGGATAATGGAAGATGAGTTTTCGTGTTCCATAGTTGTCTCAAATGTGGCTTACGTCCGTCTTTTTTTAGTAATAAAAATCGTCAGATTTCAAGTAAATTCTTCATTAGTATAAACAATGATAATCCTAATTATAATTAGTAATCTTAATTGAAAAAAAAAGTTAATTAATTGGTTTTTATTTTTGTAAATATAACAAAATATTTCATCTACATAAAATTATATAATACAGTAAAAGTTACAAAGTCGTTAGCAAATTTAAATATTGTTACGTGTCTTTTATTGTGTATGCAACTGATTTATAATGATTTGTAGTTATAAGTAACAATAAGTATTATTTATAAAGCTATATACCTCCTCCTACAATATAGGTATTCCTACCTCTTGATATACATGTATCGTCATGGTTTTTTTTTACTTTATGTATCTTCAAAAGTAATTTATTATATTTATTGAATTTGAGATGAAATAAATGGTCAATGAAAATATTTGGTTTCTTTTATTGATAAGTTGCTTGTGACAGATTTGTGATAATATGTTTAGACCTTAGTGGGGCTGTTATGGTTGTGATCCTATGGATATACAACTACCTATGCATTCAGTGCCTATCACGCTCAGGCGAGGTGTACTTGATACAACATTATGTGATAAAATTTGTCAGTGACTTGGTTTTCTGCGGGTACTTGGGTTTCCTCCTCCAAAATACTGACCGCCAGATGTAATTGAAATATTGTTGAAAGTGGCATTGAACACCGTAACCCTAACCCTGAAAATGTGTTAGACTATCCATTGTTACGACATATACAAGCCAATGTAGTGATAAAAGAAATTTGTCTAAAGCCTTGTAACTAACACAATTATGAAGAGAAAGTTTAAACAGTGATGGTCAACAATTCCACCAATATAAAGAAAATGAACAACCACCTTTAGTCTCAAACCACTGAACACAAGAAAGACCACAACATATGACATTGGAAATCCAAACCCTGACTTGGGACAGGCACAAAAATGTGGCAGGGTTAAACCAGTTTATGTGATCCTCCCCATCTCCACTTAATAACTGAATCTCTAACTACAATACAGATATAAATAAACAATAGAAACCTACACAGATTGTCTTCCTCTCAAAAAGACCCATACTATCACAAAAATGAATGACAACATATATATGGACAGTACAATAGTAGGGTCAATGAATGGTCATAGTTAACTAACTACTAGCTAAGAAAATAGAATCTGTTGGTTAAAGACCATTGCTTGTTGAATTACTAGTAGTCATGTTAATGCAAATATTTCAAATAGCAGGATGCTGTGGGTATTCTGGTTTCCTCCACCAATAAAACTTGCCACCACGATATAGCTGAAATATTGTTGAAAGTGGCATTAAACACCATAAACCTCAAACATCAGAACTCATTTTTGTTCAGTGTTGGATGAACATCATTAATAATAATCAAAGTTTGTAGCCAAGGGTTAACGTTGTTCCAAAGGGATTGTAACCAATGGTTTTGTGCCATTGTAGCATATAGTTTGCCATCAGAGTCATCACTTTTGACATTTTGACATTTTGCAGTATAACAACTAAACTGGTCTCTCATACCATTTCTGTAATATCTTCATAAAATATTGAAATAATGTTAGAGAACATCGAGGGGGGGGGGGGGGGCAATAAAAAATGGACAATCCAGAGAAACTGTCAACATTGGGTACTCAAGACACAGGACGAAGACAATCAAAACAAAAAACATAAATATGCAAGCAAGCACAAATAAGGTATATAAGACATGGGTCCTCCTACAAACAACTGGAGGTCAAGACAAACTGAACATCGTTTTTATGCGGAAATCGTAACGGACATCACAACACGGAACTAAGAACATTAAGACACATATGTATATAATAGGACAACACAAAAACAAAAAGATGAGCAACACAGAATAAATATTAAAACGGCTTACCATACAATAGATATGTTGAGCAAAATATATTATTGATATAAGTAGAAAATTCACAATAAATAGTAGTTTAGCTTGTCATACAATAGATAAGCTTATGAAAATCAAAACAAACAAAAATAGTTAAAAGGCTTGCCATACTATTGATACAATTACAGGTAGGAAAATCATGATTTCTACTAATACTCTGAGGACTCCTATTTCAAAGTATATGCTACAGATGCATTACCTGAAAAACAACATTTATAACTACAGGTAAGTAAGTCTTCTATACCTGTTAATGAGACAATATAAATTGAGAAAATGATGATATAGTAAATATAAGTTCCTATTACTAATAATGTGTTAATATAGATAAAAATAACATATTTAACAATTAATCGTTAATTTTCTCTTAAATGTGTGATTTGTCATTATCACATTTTATCTATTATTTTTATGAATATAGGACAATCATGTACATTTTCAGGACTATAACCACAGACGCTCCCAGTTATATTCTCACATCACCTGGTATGTGTTAACACAGGATAGTCACCAGGTATGTGTTAACACATGATTGTCACCAGGTATGTGTTAACACAGGATGGTCACCAGGTATGTGTTAACACAGGATTGTCACCAGATATGTGTTAACACATGATTGTCACCAGGTATGTGTTAACACAGGATTGTCACCAGATATGTGTTAACAGGATTGTCACTAGGTATGTGCTAACACAGGATTGTCACCAGGTATGTGTTAACACAGGATTGTCACCGGGTATGTGTTAACATGATTGTCACCAGGTATGTGTTAACACAGAATATTCACCAGGTATGGGCTAACACAGGATTGTCACCATGTATGTTTTAACACAGGATTATCACCAGCCATGTATGTGTTAACACAAGATTGCCACCAGGTATGTGTTAACACAGGATTGTTACCAGGTATGTGTTAACACAATATTGTCACCAGGTATGTGTTAACACAGGATTGTCATCAGGCATGTGTTAACACAGGATTGTCACCAGGTATGTGTTAACACATGATTGTCACCAGCCAGGTATGTGTTAACACAGGATTGTCACCAGGTATGTGTTAACAATGGATTACCACCAAGTATGTGTTAACACATGATTGTCACCAGGTATGTGTTAACACAGAATAGTCACCAGGTTTGTGTTAACACAGGATGGTCACAAGGTATGTGTTAGCACAGGATTGTCATCAGGTATGTGTTAACACAGGATTGTCATCCGGTATGTGTTAACACAGGATTGTCACCGGGTATGTGTTAACACGGGATTACCACCAGGTATGTGTTAACACATGATTGTCACCAGGTATGTGTTAACACAGGATTGTCACCAGGTATGTGTTAGCACAGGATTGTCACCAGGTTTGTGTTAACACAGGATTGTCACCAGGTATGTGTTAACAGGATTGTCACTAGGTTTGTGCTAACACAGGATTGTCACCAGGTATGTGTTAACACAGGATTGGCACCAGGTATGTGTTAACACAGGATTGCCACCAGGCATGTGTTAACACAGAATTCTCACCAGGTATGTGTTAACACAGGATTGTCACCAGCCAGGTATGTGTTAACACAGGATTGTCACCAGATTTGTGTTAACACAGGATTGCCACCAGGTATGTGTTAACACATGATTGTCACCAGGTATGTGTTAACACAGGATGGTGACCAGGTATGTGTTAGCACAGGATTGTCACCAGGTATGTGTTAACACAGGATTGTCATCCGGTATGTGTTAACACAGGATTGTTACCGGGTATGTGTTAACACGGGATTGCCACCAGGTATGTGTTAACACGGGATTGTCACCAGATATGTGTTAACACAGGATTGTCACCAGATATGTGTTAACACAGGATTGTCACCATGTATGTGCTAACACAGGATTGTCACCAGGCAAGCATATGTTAACACAGGATAGTAACCAGGTATGTGTTAACACATACCTGGTGATGTGAAAATATAACTGCGAGTCCCTGTGGCCGTAACTACCATTGAAGCAACAGAGGCAGACATTTTGTCAAGTCTTCTTCTCTTCTTCTCTATGATTTTATTTTTCAGCAAAACTTCAAAACCGAAGATTACTTGCTGGTGTGCATGCGTGATGATAAATATTCTAAAACAAATTGTATATTACACTTTCGTCAATGAATTACAAAATGTACTTACAAATCATTTTAAAGAAATCTTTCTCTTGCAAAACATTTGGTAAATCTATGTACATAAAGATCTGAATAAAGAAAGATGGTGTTAACTGTTCTCAACATATGATAATTATATGAGGAAAAACATGCCGTTTATATGTATCTATGTGTTGGTGGGATTGTGAATGATGTTATGATGTTATCTTAACATGTTGTCTGATGCACAGGCACTCGTGGTACGAAATTATCTCCCCCCCCCCATTAAATGTGTCTACCTTATATATATATATATAGTAGAGTTGACACATGTAAGTTGCTGTTAACATCAGATTGTATGAATATGGACACGAATAAGTTAAAATCAGGAAAAAGAGATGAAATAATAAAATTTTATTGAAAATAAATATGTAAAAAGAAAGTTAAAAAGGGAGGTGGTAGTTCCGTGTCACGAGCGCCTGTGGTCTACTAAGATGTCTGATGGAATGGACAATGAGGCAATAAGTATTTTATAAAAAGTAAAAGTAAGCTAAGCTTGAGCAGGTGTATACATACGACTTGTTAAGCATTGTACATGAACGTTAGAGAAAACTGAAGGGGCAATCAAGAATGGACAATCCAGAGAAACTGGCAACAGTGGACACAAGACACAGGACGAAGACAAACGTTAGAGAAAACTGAAGTGGCAATCAAGAATGGACAATCCAGAGAAACTGGCAACAGTGGATACACAAGACACGGGACAAATAAACGTTAGAGAATACTGAAGGGGCAATCAAGAGTGGACAATCCAGAGAAACTGGCAACAGTGGATACACAAGACACGGGACGAAGACATAACAATAACAAAACAAAAAAGATGAGCAAATCCGCTTCTATGCATTATGTTACCGATATATGTAGATTACATGTCATGTACTGACTTTTTTAGTCATACGGGAACCAACATGTTTTTATATAGCAACTAACGTTATAAAAGCTATGTCACGTTCCCAATGACTATATATAATACTTTACTTGTAGTCAGTGTTCATTGGATCGTTCATAGTACCCCTGTGTCTACATTGTACTGCATGACAGACTGCCTTGTCAAATACGTTGTCAATATTACATAGTGATACTAATGTTGATTAAAACCAGTTAATGTTGATGTCTTTGTTTTTTGTTTTGGCTTTGAAACTTGAAAAGTGTTTCAATCGTGAAGACAAAAATAAGTCTTCTTTTATTAGATTATTGGTTAAGGACTCAAAATACTCCTTTAGAATGATCGGCAAAAACAGTCGTGCATATATCCAGTAAGCATGATTCCGTATCCCAATTGATGCGACACGGCTATATTTTTCAATATCATAACAAAAAATGTTTTAATTAATTTATAAGGATTGATCGAAATTATTTGTTCGGTTCATTCGAAATAACCTCAATCAGGTTGTACACACCCTTGCGTAACCCGCTACGCGGATTACACGGTGTGTACAACTGATTGAGGTTATTTCTTCATGAACCGAACAAAAATTGTGATTAATCCTTAAATAGTCACATGAAATACTTACAGATTAATGCATTCCCTTTCACATATCAGGACTGTTATCATCTCGAGAGACCGATATCGGCAAGAGGGCTTTAGCCCGAGGGTCGATATCGGTCGAGGGATGACAACAGTCCTTCTTCTTCTTTAGATATAGTACTCCTTCAAGACGTTGAAGATTATGTACTGTTGCATGCGTGGGTATTTACAAAAATATTTACATAAATTTCATGAAAGTGAAATAAAGTGAAATAAAAAATGTGAATATAACAAAAAAATTAAAACTACACGTACAATTGTATTTGATATTTAAATGCTAAAAGAGAACAGCGGGTATTAGCTGTTCTCTGAAAGAGTCTATTGATGGGCTTGAGATAATTGTCTGTGGTAAGATGTTCCATTGTACTATAGTGCATCATAGTGTGTGGAAATTTTTTTAAATGATCATGTGTATGTATCTTTTTGTGTTGTTATATGCCTAAATATCTGATTGTATGATTTTCTAATTGTGCTGTCAGTTGGGATGAGTATGTTGTTTGGGATAGCAATTAGAGCGTGTGTTATTTTATACATCATGATCAATCTGGTTTTAAGACGGTGCTCAGCTAAAGTTAGCCAACCTAGAGTGTCAGTCATTGAAGTGACACTACTAGTATTATGGTAATTGTTTTAAACATAGCGAGCAACTCGTCTTTGAACCATTTCCAGTTTGTTTATGTTGTCATGTGTACAAGGGTCCCAGATACTACAGCTGTATTCAAGTTTTGGCCTTTTGAAGTATCCGAGGGATTTATTTCCATTTGAAGTGATATTGTCGATGTGGGTGTTCCATTTAAGGTTCGATTGTAGTGTAACTCCAATGTATTTTGCTGAAGTTACTGGTTCGAGAATGTGAGTGTGAAGTATATATATAGTCATGTTTGAAGGGTGTTTTCTTTTGAGTGATGGTGAGTACTGTACATTTATCTGAGTGGAAAACCATAAGCCAATCGGCTTCCCACCTTGCAGCTGCATCAAGGTCAGATTGTAATTTCTTGCAGTCGTCCTGACATGTTATTTCTTTATAACATTTCTTTATCCTGATATGGAAAAAGGCATGAATTAATCTATTTATCACATATTTCAACATTGAATTAAAAAGAACAAAATTAACTTCACACACTCACTAAACTAGGAGTGATTGATATCGGTTGAGGGATAACAGTCCTGATATGGAAAAAGGCATGCATTGTTCTATTTATAAAGAGTCTTGATGTTATGTTGTTCTAAAGAGGCTTGATATCATGATGTTCTATTTATGAAGAGGCTTTCATCTCGATATCACTGTTATCATAGTTTTGCCCCGATACCTGCCCATGGGCTGATCAGGGGTGGAACCGGGATTTCAAGTTTGGGGGGGGGGGGGCGCACTTAAAAAAAATCGCGCCGAGCGGAGGGAGGCGCGAAAATTTTGGGGGTATTTCGTGTGAAAAATCATGAACGCAAAAAAATCACATTTTTTTCAATTTTAGGGGGCGGGGTACCCCCCCTCTGGATCCACCCCTGGTGATATCGCTGTGACACTTCAGTGTTTACGCCGGTATGGGAAAAATTGACGTTATTACTTGTAAATATGTGATAATCGTAATTAAAATCGAGGAATCATTAAATTTTGTGGTGTAATTTAATTTTTACAACAACCGTGGTTTATTAAGCGTAAACTGACCCAAACCAGGCTATATCGTATAACCTGGTCAACAATTTCAAATATTCCTTGAATATACTTCCGTCCTCTTTAAATGCCGCTCCTTCTCATATTATGTTGTGGTAATTATTGTAACTGTACATACAGTGTATTTTGGACTTGTATTTATGATGCCACCTTCTCAGTTCTATAACTACAAGAATTATTTATGAGGGGATGTGTGTGGTAGTTTATATGTATACTTTAATGTCAAATGTTTGTATAGTATGTATTGCTTTTGGTAACAATCCTATTTATGGATTTCAAACCAATAAAATATTTCTGATTTCTGATTTCATATTAAATTTCTCAAACTTTCCCGCCAAATGAAACTCAAGCGTCTCGATGACATGACTTTTAGTCTGATTCCATGTCCTTGATTTTAAGGTCAGGAACCAGTCTAAAATGACAGTAGGTGTTGGTGTTTCAAGATATTTTAAAAAGACACGCAGTTTAATTGGCATTAACAAGAAGACACGTAATATATTCTGAGACTTATATATATGCTGCGATATTAGCAATCATATAAATACACAGCATATCTGACTCACACTCACCCGAACACTGGACCCCCCCTTTTCTCAGAAACTTCCTGTGGCTGTACGCCTGTAGCCAGTGTAGGCTGTAGGCTGTACGCTGTACGATAGCTACTAGTTTTGGGCTTTTAGCTTTTCAGAACGGCATCATCATACCCCAAATATCAAATATTTCCGAAAGGCATACTTACTTAACGGTGGTTTCCAGAACTGGCTCCACTTGCCGGTGACTTGGTGCCACTTCTCCGGACTCTCCAATATTATTGTGTCAATTTCTGGTAATTGTATGTCACTTCGGTTTCCTCCACAAATTTCAGCTCTATGGTCTGAATAGTATATCTCCTCACTTTCCCAGTATTTATCTAAGCGGTTTTTGAATGCATTTGTTGATGGTGCGTTTTGATAATGGTTGACATGTCAGTGTCTTTAATTATAGAATGTTGTGGTTCCAAAATTTTATCCATCTTCGACTACATTTTTTGTATTTTGGACACCCCACTCGCACACACATTTTTAATTGGCAGTGGCTATTTTGCCGCAATGTTGCATTTTCCTGAAGTAGTTGCAATGTAATAGGGGTCGTCGTGGTTGTGATCGTGTGGTAGTTGGATTTACAACTACCTATGCAGTTGGCGCTTATCACCACTAACGTTGTGAGTTCTAATCTTGTTCAGATAAGGAACCGTATCGGTGGTGTAATGGTTAGTGTGCTCGCCTCGAGTGCGGTAGATCGTGGGTTCGAGTGTGATATATACATGTATGCATATATTTATGTTTGTGTGTAATTCAGTGTCAGTATTGTTTATCATGTGCATAATTCTGTTTCCGTATTGTATTACGTATGTGGCAAAGGATGTCAGGATTTGTTCTGTGTTTTACTTTCTCTTATTAAAACGTATGTAAACGGAGCAGACGTGTTTTTAATTACCTCTCGTAGTTCCCTAAGAAAAGTATAATTACATCACATGGTGGAGAACCTAAAGTATTTTAAAGGATGGTATCATTCTCATGAGTAACATTTCCCTGTACATTTTGTCGATTAAGCCTTTCTTCAACCATTTAAATATCCAATTCTTACTGAGCAGTGACAGCACGTGGTATTTTCCGGTCGCCATTATGAAAAAAAAAAATAAATAAAAAAAATAACTCTCCAAGGACTTTACACCACACTATATTTTCTGTTTAGAGAGACATTTTTTTAAGAACTTTAGTATATTAATATTTCCTATGAGTTTTATCAAAGTGCAAAAGCAAATTCATAATTTGGATCCAAAGTTGCGTGAGGTCCCCCTGCTCCGTAAGATTCCTGTAGTACTATCGGACAGTACAGACAAATATTTAGAGAAAGTGGTACTAATAAATGTTTATTGCTGCAAACAATTTCATTCAGAAACATTTTGTATATATTGAATTGTCCGTCGTCTGAAATTCATTTCACGGCGTAGTAAAAACTGCTGGAATGCGAAATATTAAATACAAGTTACGATTTGTTACTTTTCATAAATAGGTTCTGAAATATGTTCTAAATCTACACAGAAAGAATTCAGTTAACATTTTGAAATGTCTGTCGTCTGTGAAATTTATTTCACGGCAATGAAAGAGACACTGAAAATATTGAACATTGAATACAATACACCTCACTCTTCACACGGAAATATTTTGTACATGAATGTCCGTCGTCTGTGAAATTTATTTCACGACCTAGCAACAGATGCAGGATTGTGAAATATAACCGGAACTTTATTATGAATTAACTGCTTTATGATTTGTCCGTCGTCTGTGGGATTCATCTCACGAACATTTAATGCTTTGTATATCAGTGCTACAAGTATCAGGACGCAACAAAATTCAAGATGTTATGGAAAGTTTATTCACAGACATTTTTAAATTTTAGATTGTCTTGGAAATGTAACACTTTACATGTGTATATTTAACACATGACAATTGTTTTTCAAATGTTTTATTAAGATGATGTATTGTGAAAATGAGTGTTATGATCACGAATATTTTTTAGGGTTTAATGCACTTTAGCGATTCAAGATATGAATTTTTCATTTTTTCAGTTTTCATTTATTTATTTTTTGAAAAAGTCCAAAATTTGATATTTGCGTATATGAAACTCGATAAAACTGAGAAATTATGTTTAATGTTATATTCCGTGATGTGATTTATAACGATGGCAAGATGTTTTCTTTGGGATGTACACACTAGTTTTTGTTGTTGTTGTTTTGTGGTTTTATATGCATAATGTATCAAACACATAGTTCAAGGCATTTAATTAATGAGAATATAAGAACATTGCGATGTGTAAGACAATGATAATGAATGAATCAATGTCAGTGGTCGATTATAATGTTAATCACAAATAACCTTGGTAGTTTTGCTTTTAGTGGACAGATATAGGACTTCATTATTTTTTTTACATATAGTGAGAATCAGTGAATGACCAGGCGAGCGAGTGCGAGAAATAGTCGTATTTTTTTTTTGGTATGTCTTATGTTTCATCACTGGTAGCAAACATCTAAAATTTTAAGAGTGAGGTCTCTAGTGTTTTCATTAAAGTATATATATTGCCACATTTCATGACAACTAGGATTCAAATTCATGTTTATATCTGTAATGTTTTACAGCATTTTGTTCTACAATATTGTCTCAACAAGTGAGAAATGTGGATGAAAGTTATAGTTGACGGTATAAGTTGATACACATATTTTTGTGAGATAGCATGGATGCTATAAATCCCAAAACTAAATTCCACACTGGCGGGGGATGTGATATATACATGTATGCATATATTTATGTTTGTGTGTAATTCAGTTTCAGTATTGTTTATCATGTGCATAATTCTGTTTCCATATTGTATTACGTATGTGGCAAAGGATGTCAGGATTTGTTCTGTGTTTTACTTTCTCTTATTAAAACGTATGTAAACGGAGCAGACGTGTTTTTAATTACCTCTCGTAGTTCCCTAAGAAAAGTATAATTACATCACACGAGCCCCGGTCAGGTCGAACCAAAGACTGAAATTGGTATTTGTTGCTTTTACATTCACAATGCTGTTCGAATTATTCTTGTGAACAGTTCCACTTAAGTGTCTTGTCAAATTGTATCGCTCCCCCCCCCCTCCCCCCTCCCAGCTGCAACACTAAAGTTTGCTTTGCATATCTTTCAAAATGCAAAAGAATCTCCTCTTTCACTCGATTCAATAAAATCAAATTCTGTTTTCCAATTTTCCTGAAACTTTGAAGCATATTTTGTTTTCTTTCTGAATGAATTTTAGGGAGACGAAAAATGACACTTCCAAGAAGCCATATTTCTGCTATTTTTAAAATGGCTTCAAATTAACTTTTAACTAGTATTTTATTGCTACACAAACAAAGTGATTAGATTTTACAACTTTTATTATTCTTGTCAAAACAGACTAATTAGCTCACTCGACCGTGTCGTTGACTGACAGCACCTAAGATACACACTTCAACATAGGAAACACATATGACCATAATCTAATTATATCGCCTAGGGGATTTCCAATAATTTACTATGTTTACACATGTACATTGAATTTTGATTTTTTGCTTTTCATGGATATGCGAGAGAAAATGGCTTGTATCCGGGAGTAGTTATTTGTGGGCTCATTTGCGTGAGACTCCCGCGCAATGCGGGTGCTATCACATGTATGACAGCATTATATGATAAAGTTTGTCAGTGACTTGTGGCAGGTCGGTGGTTTTCTCTGGATATTTCAGTTTCCTCCACCAATAAAACTGACCGCCACGGAAATATTGTTGAAAGTGACCTTAAACACCATAACCCTAACCCTGCAATGTAATAGTTTTTTCAAGGTTGCAGCAAAACCAATCATATTTTGCAGCAATTGGTTTGGCTTAAACTACTGCCCCACCTAAATGAGGTTAGTACGACCTTAAGATTAACCTAAATTAATAAGAATGGAAAATTTCATTCTAACAGTACCTACATGTACACAATGCTCTGCTTATAGTCTGGATAATGTGTCCCGAGTGGAGTGACATGTCTATCCGCGGACTTGTTTCAGTGAGGCCAAAAAAAAAAAATTTGTGTTTAGGGTTTCCCTACCTACCTTATTTTTTTGCTCTCAAAAATGCCTACCCTAACATTTTTATGGTCATTTTGGCTTAAGCACCGTTATACTTTGGATTTCTTCCCCATTAACTTAATGTTAAAATATTTTGAAAAAAAATAAAAATTCCCTACCAACCTACAGTACCCTATTTTTTTTAGGGATGAAACCCTAAACACACATATTTTTTTGTTGGCCTGAGCTAGAACTATAAAAATCCAAATCACTTTGTTGGTTTAATACAAAATAAACACAATCCTGATTTCACTGAAATGTAAATTGTTCTCACCATGATATAGTTGAAATATTGCTTACTTTTAGTTAAAACAATCACAACCTACTTATGGCATAGATTGACCATTTTTGCTCTTTTTTGCAGATAAGATGATTTCTTGCAAATATAGTTAAAGATGGCATGTGGGAAGAAACTGTTTTTACTACAAACATCAACTAGAAGAATCCAACTTAAAATCAACCAGTTAAAATATATTCACAGATGTTTAAGTTCTAAATCAGAATCACGAAACATCTTACTATCAGAACAAACAAGAAAAAATCACAACAAATTAGGATTTTCTACTTTTGAAAATCCTCATCGAACTATAAATAGTGTTAATCAAGATGATAACGATGATGCCCTTCAACAACTCTTTAATGGAATTGTCAGTCATGAAAGAGGAAGTTTGGCAAGGGGAATAACTCTTATAGAATCAGCTCATCCCAAGAAGAAATGTCAGGCTAAAACATTACTGAACAGTGTGTTACAATACTGCACGGAAAAAGAAAAATCTGACAATATGAAACCACTCTCTTTTAGAATAGGTATTGCATAAAGTACATTTTAGATTTGTCAGAGTTCACGAAATTCGTCAGACATGACCAGCAAAATTTGGTCAGATTTTGCTAAGGACTAAAACAAGATTGATATTTTGCAATAGAAAATTAATGTGGGCTGAGTGACATTTTTTTTTTCTCTAGGTCCACCAAGCCCATAAAAGATATGTAATTTCGTGAATCCTGATTTGTTTTGTCCTCAGATTTAAGAACTTATGAATTTCTCCCAAATCTTGATAATTGGTTTCCATGGAGTTAATTCTTTGACAGTATATAAGCCAGTTGTATTTCCATGACACATGTTTTAATTACTGAGTTTAGGTCAACTATTTTGAACTAGTTGTACATCGATTCACGTTCTGTTGACAGAAAATATAAAAAAGAGTTAAGTGTATAATTTTCATGGGAAAAGTAGTCTGCACCAAAAACCACTAGTCCTATGCCCCTGTCTAGTAAAAATTGGTTCGGGCTAGTAAAAATTGCATGATATTTGCTTTTAAAATCAAATAGAAAAAATTCTTCTATAATGCTGTTCTGGCTAGTTTGTCAAAATGTTTTTGGCACAGACTGGAAAAGACCATTTCAATATTGATCTTGTGAGAGAGAAAAAATTGACCAATACCTGAGACTTTGGACAACATGATCTATTGATTTGAATGCTGGTCAGTAAATGACATTTTAATATGCAAATGTCCAAAGTCACATGGTACAACACTACATGTATTTATACTTACTCCAGCAGTTTTTTTTTTCAGTATATTTATAGCAGTCAAATGGATTAAACATGTAGAAGGGTATATCAGGGATAGAAATTGGGAAGTTCAAGCTGGTAGCCCAGACATGATTTTTGATAAAAAAAAATGTCTATATGTTTACTAAATTATAGGTAAAAGTTTAGTAGCCCAGACCAAAATCTAGAGGCCATGGGCATCTGGGCCCCTGTTAATTTCTGTCCTTGTATATTATGCATGTGCTGGTATTTACCAGATTTGTCAGAATATTATTGAACATTACATTTTTCTTGCAGGACTATCTGGTCCCCCAGGAGCTGGTAAAAGTACATTTATCGAGACATTTGGTAAATTTCTGACGGCCAAACAGAATAAGGTTGCAGTACTAGCTGTAGATCCTTCATCAGCTTCTACTGGAGGTTACGTATGTCATGCTTTTTTTTTGCGGTCAGTTTTTTTGGTGGAGGAAACCGAAGTACCTGGAGAAAACCACAGACCTGTCGTAAGTCACTGACAAACTATCACATAATGTTGTATCGAATACACCTCACCTGAATGGGATTCGAACTCACAATGTTAGTTGTGATAGCACTGATTGCATAGGTAGTTGTAAATACAACTACCATACAATCACGATATTTTGGACTGCCCCTGGTCCAGCAGGCAGCGGTAAAATGAGGGTGCACTGTATAATATGTATAAGAGTGGTAAAGAATAATGGAAGGGTAACAAGTATGCAATATACTGTCAGATATTTCACTTCCTAAGTTTTACACCAGTAATAACATTTGACAGGATGTCATATCAGATTACCTTTCAAATGTCTTTGACCGTCCAATATGCAAGACAGGAAAAATTGTATTGGCCAATAAAACAACAGCATGTGTTTTGGTTTTTGATGAACTAATCAATGTTTGTAATAGAAACTGTTATTTTGCACACACACAAAAAACAATCAAGATTACTCAAATTCAGTTTGGAAATATGAAAACTGGCATTACGCATGAATTAGTTTCTAGGCAAGGAAACCCTGGATAGACACAATGAATTAGATATCTTGGATAGTTATCTGTAAACCTTGACACTTGACGTGGGTATTGAAGTGTGTACCCGTGTCAGTGGTGTTAGACTTGTAGTCAGAAGTCAATGAACTTAACAAATTGGCCACCTAGAGCCCTAGACCATAGAAATATGAAAAGAAATTAAAACAATGATGATCAACAATTCCATCAGTATCAACAAAATGAACAACCACCTCTCACCTCAAACTTTTAAACACAAAATAGACAATGGTGCTGGAAATCCTGTTCCTGGCATGGGTCAGGCACACAAAAGTGGCAGGGTTAAACTGTTAATGAGATCTCTCATCTTCTTATACCTTAATTTGTATCGTTAATAAAATAAAATATTTTTTATTCAGGATCTTTGTTGGGAGACAAAACAAGAATGTTTGAATTATCAAGAGACATGAATGCCTTTATACGACCTTCACCTTCTAGAGGTACTTTAGGTGGTGTTACCAGGACAACAAATGAAGCCATTTTATTATGTGAGGCAGCTGGTTATAATATCATATTGATTGAAACTATAGGTAATGATTACTACTCATTTGTTGAAAAAATGTGACCATCTCGTACTCCCTTATATGTTTGGAGTTAGAGTTCTCATACTCCTTATGGGGTCAGAGTTAGACCTCTCAAGCTCCCTTGTGGGTTGTTACATTATATTCTCTTTCAAAATATTATAATTATTTGGAGGGTGGGGATTACGCCACTTTCAACAATATTTCAGTTCTATGGTGGTGGTCAGTTTTATTGGTGTAGGAAACCCAAGTACCTATAGAAAACTACTGACCTGTCGCAAGTCACTGACAAACTGTATCACAAAATGCCGTATCAAGTACACCTCGCCTAAGTAAGATTGGAACCCACAACGTTAGTGGTGATAGCCACTGATTGCATAGGTAGTTATAAATCCAACTACCATACGATCACGACCAACACGGTATACTTATTTGAAAAAAAACAACGTTATTAGCATATTTAAAATAGAAAAAAAATTGGGCAAAATATTCTAAAGTCTTGTAAGTAATAAGTAATATGGATTAACATTCTGGTATTGGAACTATGCAAAAATAGTAAATGAATTATCAAGTAAAAACTGATTAGTCAAAATTTAATTTGGAAGTCCCAAATGGTCGTCTTTTCATTTCTTTCTGATGTGTTTGAATATGGCCACCACATACAATATGGCTGCAACATAGTTTGTGATTGGCAGAAATAGAGACAAATCACAAAAACTGTTCTGCCATCTGAAATAAAACTTGACTGTAGTGATTTAAGGATAATTGTAAACAATTTCCTAATTGTGTTCTGATCCAGCATCTAATATGGCCACTACAATCTAATCGCAATCAAGGGTGGACAATCCAGATATACTTACAACATTGGACACAAGAGAAAGAACAAAAACAAACAACAAAGCACAACACAACACAGGCAACGAAAAAGATCAGCAACATGGCCCCCATTGAGGGTTGGGGGGGGGG
>MJUT01035204.1:650928-663284 GCA_002080005.1 Gigantidas platifrons
GGGGGGGGGGCGGTGTAAATCCAGATCCTCAAGAAGGGGACTAGAGTTATGGTGTTTAACGAAACTTTCAACAATATTTCAGTTATATCGTGGTGGTCAGTTTTATTGAGGGAGGAAACAGGAGTACCCAGAGATAATCATCGACCTGCCGAAAGTAACTGACAAACTTTATCACATAAAGTTGTATGGAGTACACCTCGCCATGAGCAGAATTGGAAGTGATGATAGGCACTGATTGCACAGGTAGCTGTAAATCCAACTACCATACGATCATGGCCCCTGCATATGATTGGACGGTCAACCACGACAACCCCACTCGTGAAGGGTAAGCATACATTGATTATTCTCTCTGCCATTGAATACACCTGAATAAGGCTGAATTTTTATGCATGCATTCTTCTATATTTGTAGGTGTAGGTCAGTCTGAGTATGCAGTATCTGACATGGTTGATCTTTTCTGTTTATTAATGCCTCCTGCTGGAGGAGATGAACTGCAAGGTAAATTTCCTTTATACTATAATGAGGGGGTGTGTGTAGGAGGGATTCTCATCCTGAATTTCTGTCAAAATAAAGAACCGGCAACATTTCATTTGTCCCTAAGGTGACCTCTTAATACAGATTTCACATTATTTGTATGTACAGTTGTCTCCTCATATAAGGACACCCATTCTCTATTGAGGGGGGGGGGTGCAATTTGGTAGTACAGTCAAACCTGTATTAAGAGGTCACCTGGGGCAAAGAAAAAGTGGCCTTATAAGACAGGTGACCTCTTAAAAGAGATTCAATTTATATGAAATTTTCTATAACAGGACAAGAAATAGGTAACCTTTTAATACAGGTAACTTCTTAATAGAGGTGACCACATGAGCATGTTTGACTGTATTTACTATCTCAATTCAACTTTAATCTGGCCTGATAAGAGGGGGTGGTCTTTGGTGGGAGTGGCCTTATAAGAGGGGGACTTCTGTATCTTCAAACCATGATATTCTACACAGTTATAATTGTTTATGTATAGAAAGTGACGATCAAAACATTAAATCCTCAAATTCAAGTGTCTGTGAACAGAGAATTTGGTGAATGAGTGATTGTTGTTGAATGCCAATTGATTAATTTTTTAGTTATATCACGGGGAGAACAAGTTACATTTTGATGAGATGATGATGAAGTCAACTTTGTATGAGATCAACAAGCTTAGCTTGATTCTTATAGTGCTCACTGAAACAACAGTTGGTGGATAGACATGTTGCTCCACTCGGACACATTATCCTGATTTGCATTTCATCATTTTGGAAGTTAAACTCATAGTTATATATATCTCTTTACATAGGAACACAAAGAAAGTGCTTAGAAACCATGATTATCAAACATGATAAATAAACAATATTAATATTAATTGAAAGGGATCCTGTCTCAAGACTCGGGGGGGGGGGGGGGGGTGGCTCAATGAGTTTGGTCGTTGGATCTAACAGCTCGTACAAGTCTATCACCAATACGGCGTGGGTTCGCGCCCGGCTTTGTAAATTACAAAAAGGGTGCATTCGACTCGCATCTGCATATGATAAAGTTGATCAGTTGCTTGCCCATGGTCGGTGGTTCTCTCCGGGTACTCCGGCTTCCTCCACCACTAAAACTGGTCGCCATGATATAGCTGAAATATTGTTGAAAGTGGCGTTAAAACACAAAAAAAAAAACCCCAAAAAATCAATCAAGACTCGGGTCTGCATACAATGGTAATGTAAGAAACGTTTTAAGATATCAAATGGGTATTCAGAAACCGTAAATCGAAGAAAGACAGAGTGCCCCTACAGACAATACAATGACCAAACGAAACAGGACAAAAAGACAAACAATGATCTACAAAACATTACACTGAAAATTAAAAATCAAGCAACACACACCCAACTAAAATAGTTTTATATGCTTGTTATAGGTATTAAGAAAGGAATAGTGGAAGTCGCTGACCTTGTGATTATTAATAAAAGTGATGGTGAACTTGTACCAGCGGCAAGACGCATTCAAGCAGAATACATTAGTGCACTCAAGTTCTTACGACAGAAATCCAAATTCTGGAGACCAGAGGTAATAATAGTGTGACCCAATAGTTTAATATTAAGGTTTGGTTTTTGGTGTTTAATGCCACTTTCAGCAATATTTCAGCTATTTCATGGCGACCAGTTTTAGTGGTGGAAGAAGCCGGAGTACCCGGAGATAACCACCGACCATGGGCAAGTAACTGGTAAACTATATCACTTGTGGCTGCAATTTGAGTGAACCCTTTTTTGTAATTAACAAAGCCGGGCACGAACCCATGCAATATTGGTGATAGGCTTGTATGAGTTGTTAGGAAATCCAACTACTTAACTCATTGAGCCACCCGGGCCCGTTTAATATTAAAACTTTCAATATGAAGATATAGAAGTAGTATGAGTGAGTAACAGTGATTGTTGATTAATGCCAAGTGAACCAATTTGTAGCAATATCATGGCAAGAATCAGTGCCGGATTTACCTGTAGTTTGACAGGCTGAAGCCTAGGCTTTAGCAATTTAGGGGGCCTCCAGCTAAGGTGTATAATAGTGTTGAGACGTTCATACTTCTGCTGTCATAATGCACTGTAATGTCTAAGCAACCCTTCAGTAATTATCCCCCCGCGATAGCGGTGAGGGGATATAGTAATAGCGGCCGTCTGTCCGTCCGTCTGTCTGTCCGTCACACTTTCTTGTTTATGTGATAACTTGAGTAAACATGGATAGATTTGAATAATTTTTTGCATGTGGCTTGTAATTATCATTATCTTGGATGGGTTTTAACATGGAAATATTTGAGGCAAGGGTTTTGGGGGAAAATCTTAGTTTTTGGTTGCTAAATCAACAATTTTGAGAATTGTGTCTTGTTTACGCGATAACTTTAGTAAACATGGATAAATTTGAATATTTTGCGTGTGGCTTGTAAATATCATTATCTTGGATGGGTTCTAACATGGAATTATTTGAAGCAAGGGTTTTGGAGGAAAATCTTAGTTTTTGGTTGAAAAATCACCAATTTTGAGAATTGTGTCTTGTTTATGTGATAACTTTGGTAAACATGGATAGATTTGAATAATTTTTGCATGTGGCTTGTAAGTATGTTATACATTAAGACTGAAAGGCTGCTTTCTATAAATATATAAAACTAAATATTATGCAAGTGCAGAGGGATACGTCGTGCATTCATGCGCTAGGCGGTTCTTTTATTTTTCTTGTACAGATAGCACTCCATTCAGAATATTTCAGAATTTTAAACACCCCCTCATCATCCTTGCCTTTATTCAAATTGATTAAACGATCTTCCGTCTTCATCTAGTCGTGATGGCAGGCCTAACGATATAGCCTAGTGTCTCTCTTCCTCTAAATCCGGCACTGGCAAGAATAAGTAACTTTTTGATGAGATGATGATGCTATCTATTTTGGGCTAGATACTACACTTGAGTTGGAATTTTGTAGTGCTGTCTCACTGATGCAACAGTCTACAGACAGACACAAAGTTCTATTTGGCCGTGATCGTATAATCAACTACCTATGCAATCAGTGCCTATCACCACTGATGTGAGTTCGAATCTCGATCAGGGCGAGGTGTACAACATTATGTGATAAAGTATGTCAGTGACTTGCAACAGGTCGGTGGTTTTCTCCGGGTCCTCCGGTTTTCTCCATCAATAAAACTTACCTGAAATCTTTAAACAGTGATGGTCAATAATTCCACCAATATAAACAAATTGAACAACCACCTCTCACCGCAAACCACTAAACACAAAAAATACCTTTAAAATCCAGGTCCTGACTAGAGACAGGCTAAAAATTGTGGCAGGATTAAAACTGGTTAGCAGAATCCTAGTATTATGCAGGATCACAACAATATTCTAATGCTCAAAGTCTATATAAACTACATTGATCTAAATTATAAATGGTTCAATGCTGATAAACCAATCCATCCAAACAATGGAGAGAATAAAATATAAGCTAAAGTAAAAAAACACCTATTATAAGTGATGGCATCAGTCACATAAGGGTTGTATCTACAAATTTTCAATGTTTGTTCAAATGAATATATTTTAGGTCTTGATAGAGAGAATTGTTAACCAATTGCAACAATACAATTTAAAGCAACCATTCTGATCATTTATAAAAAAACCAACCTTGATCTAAATATAAAGCACACATCAGAAAGTTAAGTTTAATAAGTCACATTTTTAGCACCAATTATATTATTTAGATGTCAGAAATTTTACAATTTTGATACAGGATTTTAGAATTTTAATATTTCTCCAATGTCTAAACATAACATTTAAAAAAAAAAATTTAATGATGGAACTGATGCATGGATGGAAGGAGGAGACTGAATTGCACTTTCTTTCATAAAAAATGTACAGCATAATTTGCGTGTTTTGTTTTTTATTATTCAGGTTACAAGAATTTCGTCACTTAATAAAGATGGTATTCCAGAGTTATGGGAGTTGATGGAAAAGTTTCATGATACTATGACAACGTCAAATGAATTGCAGCGTAAACGTCAGCTACAAAAGAAAATTTGGATGTGGTCGTTTATTCAGAATAATATAATGGATATGTTTAAGACTCACCCTGCAGTTCAAAATTTAATTTTGAATGTTGAACAGGAAGTAATGAAAGGGGTGATTACTCCTGGTTCTGGTGCTGACTTACTTCTAACTAAGTTCATCAAAGATAGCTGATGATAGCTTGTTTTTAATTTTATACCTTATATATATATGCTTACATTTGCACTGAAAGTTAACAAATGCATAACAAACAGTTGAAACCTCCTGTGAAAATTTGTTATAACAACAATTTTAATTGGACATTATCATGCATGAAATGCAGCTAACTTGTACTTTTCAGAACATCTTATACTATTTAAGACAATGTTTCTGGTCATTCTTATTGTAAGTAAAAGGCTTTTAAGCTCAGCTGTATTGTCAATGTCATTTAATTTAATTTTCCATTACCACATTGAACTGCATCAATGGTGTAATGGTAAGTGTGCTCGCCTTGAGTACTGTAGATCGTGGGTTCAAGCCCAGGTCAAGTCAAGCCAAAGAATATAAAATTAGTATTTGTTGCTTCTCCGCTAAGCATGCAGCATTAAGGAGTGAGTGCAAAGACTGATCTGAGTGAAGCTACATATCTACCCACAGACTGTTGTTTCAGCAAGCTAGCACTATAAACATCCAACTAAGCGTGTTGGTCTAGTACAATGCTGACATCATCTCATTGATTGTAACTTGTTCATTAGGCATTAAACAACAATAACTCGTTCACTCCATTACCACATTGAAAACACCAATCAATCAATCAATCAATCATTTTGTACAATTTTTGCTTAGATGATAATGTTCTTCTGTTTATCTGAAGTCTTGATGACAGAGATTTCTTGCTATATCCTTTTTTAACTAGTCCCCTAGCAGCTCCTATTAATGCTGACTTCCCTTTAGGGATTTTTCTCAGTTCTTTGATAAATTGCTTTTGACATTGATTCGAAGGCTTCTCAGAATTTGTATGTATACTATTACATGTGGTCGTGATTTTCAATTCTGCCTTATTTCTCAAGCTCCTTTATTGTTTCTGTGCACGCTTTCTCTCTCTCTCTCTCTCTTTCTTTTTTACCCAGTTCTTTTTCTTTTTATTGACACTTGACCTCATGTTCATCTGAATCTATAGAGATATTACCTATAAAATTCTATGGAGATCCATTCATGAAACAGTTAGATATTTCATTTTACTGTATAGTATTTTATACTGGTAATGTCAAAATTTGCAATTTAAGAAACCTGATAATGAATAGTTAAAAATTGCATGTCATGACTTGAATTGCAAACCTAGTAGTTAAAACAAATATTTTTGTGCCAGTCTCAAGCCAGGACTTAAAATAAATGTAAATCTGCATATGTTGTAGTATTTTCTGTGTTCAAAGATTTGAGGGGAGAGGTGATTGTTCGTTTCATTTTGTTGATATTCGTGGAATTGTCATCCATCACCATTTAGACTTTCTACTCATAATGTAGGGATTGTGTAGCCTAAAATTATTTGTACAGTGAAAACTGTCTAAACCAAACCTACTTGGGACCAACTTTTGTGTTTGGAATAGACAGGTGTTCAGTTTATACAGGTTAAATTAACAAAGATTTCCTACATTGGCACTTTATTTAAAGTTTGGTTTAAACAGGATTCTGGTTTATTGAGGGTTCGGATTAGACAAGTTTCACTGTATAATGGAATGATTTGGTTCTTGATTCTTGGCACCTCCACCAATTAAACCGATCACCGCGATATAACTGAAATATTGTCGCAAGTAGCGTTAAACACCATAAACCACAAAATCGATTCTTGACTGCTATAAAACTATGTTATATTATATAGATTTATTGACATTTGTTCATTTACAGTACATGTTACAAAAGAACAGCACATAGTCATGTAAAACATAAAAACAATTAAAATTTGTAAATTTTGATTCTGTCAAAAAAATAATGGATCTCTTTTTTAATATTTGTTTCCATAAAAAAGAAAATTGGAATAGACTATAATCTTTGTTTTTATGTTTTATAGAATTGACTAGTTTTGACACATTCTAAATATTTTAAAGCCAAATTGATCATAAAGGCACACTTGTAAAATTAAGGTGAAAGTGATATATCAATAGTTATTAAATTAAAGGTTTTTTGTTTGTATATAGAGTATTTTTCTTGAACACAAATCCTAATCTGATGAAGAAAATAAAAAAAAAACTTTTTATACAAACTAATGCCATCAGCATGTTTAATTATGGGGTTAGGATTTTGGTGTTTAATGCTACTTTCAACAATAGTCAGTTTTATTTGTGCAGGAAACCAGAGTACCCGAAGAGAACCACTAACCATCTTTATCACATAATGTTACACTGAGTACACCTCGCCATAAGCAGGATTCAAACTCATAACGTTAGTTATTTAATTATATTATTACTGGTAATATATGAATAGCTCCTTAGAAAACTGAAAAGAAAGAAGAGATACTTGCTTCACCAAACTTTATAGGAATAAAGTAGATTCTTTAACACAGAAACAGGTCCAAGAATTATTACTTAATATAAAACATTTTGGGTTAAAGTACCAGTACTTTGTATCTAAACTATCCTGAGTTTTGCAAACATGTAACTTACGGTAGTCTGAAGTAGTATTAAAAATCCCATATATATTTCCCCGATAGTAGATAGCCACATACTTCCTTTAAATTACATTCAGCAAAAAATATGTTTGTTACTGTTCCAAAAAATACTGTTGTAAGAGCATATCTGATTGGACAGAAGAATGTCATGTGATTACAAATAAAACATCATGTTACACTCCTTTGGATTTCTCAAATTTCTAAATTTGACATTGTTATTTAATGTTTTGTGCTTAAATCTTAAAATAAATAATATGATTGTTTTGCCAGTATTTTCATTAGTGATATGGAATATATTTACTTTATGTTTAACACTTAAAAGTTATGCCAATGTCTTCAGGAGAGACAACAAGTTTTAATTTTCTAGAGAAACAAATACTGACTAGTCAGGTTATTGTCTTATGAGGTAAGTTTGTGGGCTTGCTTAATCTGAATCTCTAGAAACAACACCTTGGCTTGTACAGAGAGCCTTGCAACTCGCCAAGATGAGTCCTGGACTTGCCAAACTTTTCAAATGAATTTTTTTTACAATTGTGGAACTCACCAAGATTTTCAGAAATGTCTTCTGGACTCATCAAAATAAATTGCTACAAGTATCCCTGCTTGTATCTGGTACATGAATCATTGTGTCTTCCTCAAAAGACAGGTAATACATGTATAATCTGTACACTAAGATACAATATAAGCACCAATGTAATGCCATTACCAATTTGTTTCTTTTGTAACCTTCAGACATGTGATGATATGATAAAATATATGACAAATTCTAGATTGGACATGACCATCAAACCACATTTGTGATTATACAACATGATGGTATTATTTATTATAAAGACAAAGTCAGATTGTTTTCATTTATCACGCTTATTTCACATATATTTACAAGTTGTATTACATATGCAGTAAGTCATCTCTTATAAGATCACACCTTCTGCAATGAAAAAGTGGTCTTACAAGAGAGGTGGCCTCTTTTGAGGGGAACAGTTTCACTTTTTTTTTACTATCTCATTTAATGCATCTAAAATCCGACCTGACAAGAGGGTGACTACTGTAGCATTAATCCAAGTTACTACTTGTATATTTTACTGTACTGTTTTTTGTATTTTCTAGAATATTGAAATAAAAAGAATGGCTGAGAATTAAAAAAAAAATGAACTGCTTGATCAGCTCAGTTTTTATTTTTCATCATTTTCTATTTTCTGTAAATTTTCTTGCAAGAAAAAAAAATATCAGAATAATTAATTAATTTTAGTATGAAGTAAAATAAGAATGCATCTTTTTTTAAAATAACATAAGTACTTGTTGAAAAATATTTGTCATCAATTTTATTCAATGACGTCTTTGTATAACATAAAACTTAGTACAGTCAAACCTGCCTTAAAGGGCACCTCTATATAACAAATCACTGTCTATAAAGGTCAGACTCATTTTTCCCATTACGGAATAATGGATATCATTTTAACCTACATATAAAGGGAAACTGCTCCTAAAGGGCACATAAATTTTCAGGTTCTCTTGAGTGGCTTTTATGTACAGGTTTGACTATTTGCCAAGTTAATTTTATCATGTTTTTAAATTTGTAGTTTGCATATGTTTCTGATTAAAAGCTAATATACACACAGGAATAAATAATTTTGGCATTTTATTTAAAACATGAATGTGATTTTAGAAGTATAAATTTGACACACAAATGTAGATCTTATATGCACATAAATGTTTAAATGACTTGTACACTGTACAGATATGTATTACACTGTGAAACCTGTCTAAACCAAACCTGGTTATGGTAATGCCAATGGTGTTTAATGCCACTTTCAACAATATTTCAATTATATCAAATTGGTTGGAGGAAACCGTAGTGCCAGGAGAAAATCACTGACCTGTCGCTCACATCACTGACATAAACCGAACCTCCTTGGACCCAACTTTTGTATTCAGAATAGACAGGTGTTTGGTTTACACAGGTTAAACTAACAAATAATTCCTAAATTTCTGACTTTATCTAAAGTTCGATTTCCTTTTTATTCAGGGTTCAGAATAGACAGGATTCACTGTACATCAGGGCCTAATCTAACCAGTGAAATGGCTAATTAAGTCATGATTTTTTAAAGATTTGTTACATCACAAGTTTATTGCTTAAAAATAAGCATTAATGCTTGAATATTTAGCCCATGCTTTAATAAGGTTATTTTACATGCACAAAAAAAGCACAATTTATAATAATTCATTGATACATGTGATCATGTACGCATAATAGCAAATATAACCAGAGGTCAATTCTGACGTAATTTATAACATCATTCATCCATTGAACAAAGACATCTTCTCTACAGCTTAGGAGTAATTTTTTTATTTTCAATAAATTAAAAAAAAAAAACAAAGAAAAAAAATAATGTCATCATTCATCCATAGAACAAAAATATCTTCTGTACAGCTTACAATTAATCATTTAAATATTTAATAAAAAAAAAAATGATATGCATCTCTGGTTCACTTTTCATTATTTTTTTTTACAATTTGTAATGTGATTTTTAACATGTACATGGCAAAATATAAATACTGACCCGATATTTCCACCAGTTTAAATAACAAATTAATATCTAAAAATTTTTACATGGTTGTACAAGGTGGGTGTTATTAAACATATTTTAACAAATAACATATAATTATATAAATAACCCAAGTACTTAAAAACTTAGATCTGTTTCTTTATTATTTACACACAATGCATATGAAAAAAAATCTATCAACAGACATTTTCATGTACATTCCTGATTTGATTCTAAAATTATGTTTTTTATGCGATTTTTACCTTGGACAAAATGGTACCTGTTTTAGAAAGAGCAATAGAAAATTTGATTATTTGAGCAATATTTTCTTACAATTAGTAGATATTTGAACCCGGTAAAAAAATCAGATGATAATTTTAGAGCAGCTAGAAAATTCAAAAATTGTTACAACCGTAAAATTTTGAACAGATTATGGGGAAAAACATGTGTTATTTTCATCGAACTTTGCATGAATTGAGACTTTTTACCTGCCGTAAAGGGAAATAACTCCGATAGAAATGTGTAAAAAAAAAAGTATAATTTTAGAATCAAGTCAGAAATGTACATATGATCTATTTAATACTTGATTCAGAAAAAACACAAAATGGAAGTCGAAAAATAAAATGATGAAAATTCTGAAATCCTTGCTACTCTGAAATGTTTTTGTTTTTAATTAACAAGTGTATTAATATGCATATATATATAACTCAAAATCTACTCAGATGTACCCCGTAATATTCCCATCTGAGTGAAGTACATGCAAGGAATTCAATAACTGAAATAAAAGTTTTTTCTTCCATACAAATTTGATGTCATATAAATCTGTTCAATCTCTGAAGCAATTTTCAGATTTTCATTCAACAAAAAAATGAACACAATTAAAAACAATATACAATTATAATTAAAAATGGTGAAAATGATAATAATAATAAAAAGTTTAAATTATTCAGTCATTAATTACAGCATCCTGATTGTTGAGCTTTAGATTTTTTTCGTAAGTCCACAGAATTTCCATGTGAAGGTTTCATTTCTATTACATCTTCAAGTTCTCTTATTCTTCTAATTGCAGCCTTAAATGCCTCTTCTACATTAGTAGCATCTTTAGCACTCGTCTCAAAATATGGAGCTTGCCCATTGTTTACACACCACTCTTTTCCTTCATTTTCAGAAATGCATCTATTGTCCATGTCAATTTTGTTAGCAAGAATCACAAACGGAAAATTATTTCCATCTTCAATATCAGCATAATATAAAAATTCTTTTTTCCACATTGATAAATTTTTGAAACTCTGCAAGTCGTCTACTGCAAAAGTCAACAAACAACAATCGGCACCTCTGTAAAATGGTGTACGTAAACTTTTGAAACGTTCCTGACCAGCAGTGTCCCAAATCTGCATGGTGTAATGATCGCCATCCACTTCCACATCTTTGTTTAAAAATTCCACGCCAATCGTGTGGAATGACTGAGCATCAAACTTGTTGCTCACAAATCTGTTCATTAAAGAACTTTTTCCAACTCCTCCATCTCCTAGGAGAACGACCTTCAGTAACTTAGATTTACCTGACATACTACAACAAATACACAATCTACAAAAGAAAATGAAAAATATGTGAATCAGTCTGTGCACTTTCCATTTTTTTTTTAGTGTTCCTGACATCAGATTACAACCAACCATAAGCTGAAACAAACCCCTCCCCCAAACCCTCTTATGAAGCCTCTCCCAACAAAGACCAACCTTCTTATTATGCCAGAATTCAAATATACTAAGATAGTAAATGATTAAAATACTACTTTAGACCAAAGTTCAAATGCACTATTATATATAGTAAAATAGGCCACTTTTTCATTGTAGAAGACTAAGTGTAATAATTGCAGTAATATATTTTTAATCTGAAAATCAGCTGTAATATTACAGTATCCCCTCTTATAAAGTCACCACCCCCTTTGCAATGAAAAAGTGCAGTGGTCTCTACCTTGAGGGGTTCCATTTAAGAAGTATTTTACATTCTCAGTGCATCTAAAATCTGGCACATAACTAGGACTGTACTCAATACAACTTAATTGTGATCAAGTTTGTCAGTGACTTGTGGAAGGTCTGTGATTTTCTTCAGGTACTCATATTTCCTCCATCAATAAAATTGACCGCCAAGATTAACTGAAAATGGCATTAAACACCATAATCCTAACCCTTAAAATCTGGCCTGAAACTGATTACAGTGGTCTTATAAGACAGGCACTACTGTATTACACATACATTGTATTTAAAGGCCTTTTATATGTACCAGGACATTAATTTAGTGTATTACACATATTTAAAGGCCTTTTATATGTACCGGTACATTAATTTAGTGTATTACACATATTTAATGGCCTTTTACATGTACTAGTACATTAATTTAGTGTATAACACATATTTAAAGGCCTTTTATATGTACCAGTACATTAATTTAGTGTATTACACATATTTAATGGCCTTTTACATGTACCAGTACATTAATTTAGTGTATTACACATATTTAAAGGTCTTTTACATGTATCAGTACATTAATTTAGTGTATAACACATATTTAAAGGCCTTTTATATGTACCAGTACATTAATTTAGTGTAT
>MJUT01035204.1:673771-690986 GCA_002080005.1 Gigantidas platifrons
CACACACACACTTTTTGGACAAATATTTAGAAAAAAATGAAAATTTAGCTTGAAAGCTAAAATGCTCAGTAGAAGGGTGTGTTTTGAAACAAGTTGTTGCTTGTCAGTTTTGAAAGCTTGCCCGCTCCTCACTTTCCGGTCCTTTCGAAAAGCTTGCCCTACCTCCCAACTTTCCAATCCTCTCCTAAAGTTTGCCCCCTAATTTCCTGTCCACTCCTAAAGCATGTCACCTCCTCACCTTTAAATCCACTCCTTCGTCTCTGATATCTGCGTATATACCGGTATCTTGATCTAAACCTATACCACATGTATACATTTGGCGATAAGCGTCGGTTAAGAACAAAAAGAAATTATTTCAATATTCCCATTGCAAAAAAAAATGTACTTAAATCATGAAGAGTTTGAAGATACCAAAGGAGTCATCAGAATCTGTATATCGAAGAAGAACAGACAACACAATGACAAAAAGAAAAAGTACAAAATGATTAACAAAGTTCTATAAAATATACACATGAAAACAAAAGATCGAGTAACACGAACCGGAGGTGAACTCACGTGCTCCGGAAGGGTAAGCAGTTCCTGCTCTACTAGTGGAACCCGTCGTGTTAATCTAGTTAAACATTAGCAATATATTATT
Source organism: Gigantidas platifrons (assembly GCA_002080005.1). Taxonomy (NCBI): domain Eukaryota; kingdom Metazoa; phylum Mollusca; class Bivalvia; order Mytilida; family Modiolidae; genus Gigantidas; species Gigantidas platifrons. Next base: position 674,409 of record MJUT01035204.1, read on the forward strand.
TCGTAAAATTCTTTGGGGAGTTCTCAAATATCCTTGTTTGTAACTTTGACATATCGATATCGTATATTCGGATCGGAAACTGTAGTAATGTAGTCTGGAAGCGAATATATGAAGTTCATGTGCTATAAAGACGTTATAATGTAAGTTTATGTCATACAGCTTAATCAAAACATTTCCTATGTCTACCGGTGTGATCAATATAATAAAAAAAAAATGTTTTCCAATGACTCATTTCATTCAGACAGATAAAAATGAAAACTGGAAGACATCTTTTAAAATGCCCTATATACATTTACATTAGAGAGAATGTGCATGTTTCACAGTCCATCCGACACGAGAAAAAGACAGTATCCACACAGTTATTCTTACAGACTCATGAATGCAAACTACTAAAGATTCATAAAATACTCATTTAGTCCCAAGTACAATAGTAATCTCGTAGAGATTAGGCTTCCGAAGAAATTTTCTGTCTGTATCTCCATCCAACATGCAGAAAATAATTCCCACAGAGAAGACAATTTCTTCGGAAGCCTAATCTCAACGAGATTAAGTAATATATAGAACCTCCTACCTGTAGCTGCAGAAAAACGCACTACACTAGACGGTTTCGAGAACAGATCCCAATATTTGTTCTCGAACAACATCGCCACATCTAAAAATCACACAAAATGTATATAGTTTTAACCTAAAGAATAGTATTTAAAAGNAAAAAAAAAAAAAAAAAAAAAAAAAAAAAAAATGGAAATACCTTTTGAAATTTTATCTCTTTATATAAGATGAGATAAGATATTTTAATTCCAATTAAGGTCCCACAAGGGGCAAAGTCATTACAATGATTATATAACAGTAAAATACACAATAATAAATCATACAAATATATAAGATGAGATAAGATATCTTAAGGTCCTACCAGGGCTCTGCCCTGGACCGGGGCCCAGAAGCTCTGGGCGTTTAAGGAATTAGACATTTATTTGAACGACAATTTTGAATCAACCACACCATTTTTATCAGACCAAAATAACTTGACTTTGAGTCTTAATTTTGTCGGATAATTGTTAACAATATGTTTTTGTCAGATTATAAGAACCTAAAGTAAAACTTTTTTTGAACAACCGTGATGCGAATTGTTCAACTCATGACTGATCGATCACGATATTTTAACCCTTCAAAGAACTATTGGTTTAGTTTTAAAGCATTCCTCATTTCACTAATTGGTCTGTACTTTCGGGTGGTTCTAGTTAGTACTGCCCGTCCGGATGGAGCTGTTCTTTTCGTCGTTTGATTCATTCATTGAAAACGTATGATTCGACCGCTCTTGTTTATAGACAAACAAAAGCGGAAATTGTCAATACATGAACTTCTTGTTGATTTCTGATTAGCTAACGTAACTAAATTAGATGATCAGAATCGTTTCATCATTAATGTTAACATATTCACCTTTGTTTGTCTATAAACAAGAACGAACCATACGTTTTCAATGAATGAATCAACGGCGAAAAGAAAAGCTTCATCCGGACGGACAGTATACTGATCATTTATCAATGGGTAGAGCTTTTTAGAATGATATCCCAAATTTACTCCTACATGTAATATCATTACTATTCATTTTGACTTTTGAACAGTTTCAGATAAGATTGCTGCCACAGTAATAATAGGGATTCATTGTGGTCAAAATAACACATGCTTTTTATCTTGAAGTTACAAAAAAGTTGTTTGTTGAACTGCTTAATTAACGTTGTATAACATATGCTTTGCGAATTTTAGGGGGGGGGGCGCACGCCCCGCACGCCCCCTCTAAATCCCCCTCTGATTATATATATTTGGCTGTATATGAATTGGATCCCACGCACACGCGGCATAGCGACTCCAGTGCCTGGGACGTTATCATCAGTATGTTGATGGAGTGCTGAACTAAAAAGAAGAACAACGATTTCAGCTACATGTATTTTTCTCTCTCTTGATGTCTTGCTTCTCTGCCTCAGACACGAGGTGGAATGCCACAGCTATATATGCTGGACATCTCCAGAAGCACTGTCCCTTGGTGTCTGTGGCTGAGTAGCAATATATCTCTTTAAAATATCTGTATATTATATAACCTTGGAGTTCTGTTGGGGGCACGAGGTGGAATGTTCAATTGAACATATCCATAAGCACCGTCCCTTGGTGGCCCTTCAAGCAGATATCCAATGTTTCATCCATAAATCCAAATATACTAGCCACTTCTTAGTACAAACTAAGATATGCATTACAAGGATTAGATATTTATTATTATTATATATATACAATTTTTTTTTTTTTGGTGGTATGTGTGATATCGTTTCTTTGAATTTCCTGGATTGCACTTTGGCAGAGATCAGGTACAATAGTACCACATACAATGTATACTATATCACTACTGAATATACTATCAATTACAATTATTTATTGTTTATATAGCAATGTACTGTCTATTGTAATAATCATAATTGTTATATTTATGTAATTGCCCCCTGTGGGACCATGATTGGAATAATAAATATTTGATTTTTGATTTTGTATTGGTGAAGTACTGAAACATCGCAATGTATTTTGATCTTAAGAATTTTGTTCGCCTCTCATGTCACATCTGTTTTCAATATTTTACTAAATAAATGTTTGTTTTCGTGAAGTAGCCTAACACATGTACCAATCCCTTGTAATTCTCAAGATTATTTTTATCGAAGCTGTACCATTCACCGGAAACTTGTCTGTGGCGACCCGTTGCTTGTTTTGTCTAATATTCATTTTGAGCATCTTGGTTACCGAGACGCTATTTATTTTTTTGTGAAAGTAGACAGAAAGTAAGATGTTTATAGCTATTGTATAATCTTATAGACAAGACTCGCAATGGTCTGTAACATTTCCTTGTGTTTGCATTGTCAAATACTAGAATGCAAAATGTCTTTATCCCCATTGCTAGTCCGAGATTCCTCTGCCGTTCGACGACTATTTACATCTTGCTGTTGTCGAACGTCAGAGCGCTCTCCATAATGAAAACAGCGAATTTTCCTCCCCATCTCAGCCGTGGCACATTTCCACGTTTTGTGGCTATCAGATTTTATTTTCTATCCAAAACCCCAATATATATCGCTTCACCAATCATTTTTCTATTCACTCATAACCATCTTACCCTCAGAAATTGGTGTTACACTCCATTACAGCACAATTTTCCCCAGACCATATGATTTCGTCATTTTGAACACTGACATTTTGAAATATTTGTCACGTGACTTCGAGAGAACTACGATTACCGCAATGTATCATGCCATTCATGGGAGATGATTTGCATATATGATCTGACCTTGTGACTTGTCCCGAAGCCTGCGGATAACACTGCCAAATGAATCTTTTCTATCCAACATATTTTGTATTATTTCCTTCTGCTCTGATTTGAGCTGTAGATGGAACTGTTTGTCCTGCAGAATACGCTTTATATCGTCTTGTATGTTTGTTTACGTATGCTAATTTGGTGCACTGTATTTAGTATCTCCCATCATGCAATGCATTGCTGTCATCTTTCAGTTAGTATCGCGAGATCACGTTAAAAAAATGGCAGTGAGATGACCAAATCATCGAGTGTAAGGAAAAAACGTGCTGTAATCGAGTGTAACACCACTCTCTGAGGGTAAGATGGTTATGAATGAATAGAAAAATGATTGGTGAAGCGATATATATTAGGGTTTTGGATAGAAAATAAAATCTGATAGCCACAAAACGTGGAAATGTGCTACAGTTGAGATGGGGAGAAAAATCCGCTGTTTTCATTATGGAGAGCACTCTGACGTTCAACGACAACAGCAAGATGTAAATAGTCGTCGAACGACAGAGGAATCTCGGACTACCTCATTGCCTAGTCAGCTATATCAACCCCAGGTCACAGTGCCAGTGGCAGTCCAGTGGTCTTGCACCACAGTCACTTGTTTCTGGTAAAAAAAATATACCTAGATACTAATTATTAGTATCTAGGTATATTTTTTTTTACCAGAAACAAGTGCCTGTGTCTTGCACAGTGAAACTGAAAGAATGTTTCAATTTCAGACTCGTATTTGTACAGACAGAACAGTGGTCGGTTATCAAAATAATTAATCCATCCAGGCACCTTCTACTCACAGAAAGATTGTCAGTTTAGTGTAATCATAATAAATGAAATGGATGTCTTTTCTCGTCGACTTTCCACTGCGCAGATGAATGAGAATTTTTTTTAGATGTACAATCAAAATGAAACAGATAATTGATACTAATCTGATTGAGATTAGACTTCCTATGAAATTTTCTGGAGATACAGACCAGAAAATTTCTTCGTAAGTCTATTCGCAACAAGATTACATTCATACTTGTGTAAGCATACTTTTATTCCGGCGTTTAGAATTTCCGGTTAGGGTTAGCAGGGGTTCAATTAACGGTTGCCCATGGCAACCAAAATGTCACCTGGGCGACTTGAAAATGTAGAAAGAATAGATAGCCCAGCTGGCTATTAAAAATTCCAGTAGCACTGTATCCCTAAACTATCGTTTGTCCGTTTGTATCGTGATCGTTTTTCTGTTACCTGTTCAACTGAAATGTTTCTAACTCAAAGGAACATCAGTTATGGCTTTTCAAACAGGGAACCAGAATGCATAGTTTATAGAATAATCCTCCGGCTAAGGAGCACTCTAATTAATAAATTTCGGTAAAATAGGCCCCTTTCAGACTATGAATGGATGTGTGAGTTGGATGAAACCAAAGGAATTATTTTAGGGAAAACATACAGGAACACTGAATCAGCCAACTCCTGTATAGTAGCTATTAAGATAATGAGACCATACTACTATTCTGGTAGTTGATTTTTTTTTAAATCAAGAAAAATGTACCAAATGTTTATATATTGGGAAAAATCCACTTTTTCAACTAGTTTTATTTCTTTCAAAAATGTGTGTAAAATGCAGGATTTGGCTTAAAAAATAAAAAAAATGTAATGTAACTTGTCCTTTGGAAAGAATACACTGGTGGAAAGAACACACTGTTACACATGTAGGTATAGAATCATATTCCATTAAAATATAGTTGTATTTCTATATAAATAGGCTTAAACATAAATCATTCATAAAGTTTTTTTCTATATTTATTGCAATATACAGGTGTTACTGAACCTATTCATCCATATTATGTCATCAATATTTATATTGAATAATAACCATGGAACCACATCGATGGTGTAATGATTAGTGTGCTCGCCTCAAGTGTGGCAGATCATTGGGTTGAGCCCAGTTGGACGTGTCGAACCAAATACTTATAATATTTGTATTTTTTGCAGCATTAAGGAGTAAGAGCAAAGACTGATTGGCTCGTACATGTTGTAATCAGGATAATGTGTCAGAATGAAGTGGCATATCTACCCACGGATTGATATTTTAATGAACTAGCACTATAAACATCCAATTAAGCATGTTGGTCGAGTAGAAAGTGGATTCAACATCTCATTGAAATGTGGCTTGTTCTTGTCATGATATAAAAAAAATGTAGCAGAAAAATTGATCATTTGGCATTAAACAACAATGACTCACTCACTCAGTCAATAACCATGAAGGTCATGACTTTTAGTGATAATAGCACGATTTTCAACTGATACTTATCTTTTTAATTATTCAACTAACTTTTCACTGCAAGAATATTATAGAAAAAATAATCTAATCTTACCAATACTATATCCTTTAATTAATTGCACAGCATCTGACATGTGATAATAGTAATTTACCTGTCTGTATTGTATTTTGGTTTCATACTCAACAGAGAGTAAAGGGTGGAAATTCTATATAACGGGTCACAAAGGAGTGCTATAAATTTAAATATGGTGAATATTTACAAGTCCTTAAAATTAGCAAAGCATATTTGAAATTGGGTATTAATTAAATTTATGATAAATTATTTGTTCTATGTCTTTTGGCAATGTTGATCAGTACTAAGCAATCAGTATACTGATTGACTATCAGAAAATTCTGTCATAACAGTACCTGAAATCACAGAACATTTTTTTATGTTTTAAGCACAGTATCTTTAACTACCTGTATCCTATTTACTTTAATAATGACACATTTTGTTTTATTATTAGATGGCCAGTGCAGAACAACATGTTCATCTTTCAATCAGAGAAAATGACAAAGAAAAACTAGAAGAATTATTAGATGCTGGAGTTGATATTAATTGTTTATTTTATGGATGGACACCATTTCAAGTAGCAATTCAGCAGGGTAATAATACTTCAATTTAATAGATTGATTGGCACGAAAAATACATGTAATGATGTCTTAATCCGATAGAAAATATATTATCTGAAACAGGTTACAGTAGCATAGTAATGTCTAGTGTTCATTCGCAAGGTATTCAACAAACAAATTCAAGACAAATTGGTAACATAGTGATATTAATACATATTTTCTTTTTTCATATTTATGAACAGTAAATCTTCAGGTGCCTTAACATGGTAAAATTTTCCCATTAATATTCACTTCAAGCTTTACCTGTGTCGAACACAAATTTGCCTATAGCTGTGGATTAGCAAAGATAACCCTATTCATATGAAACACTTGTATGCATTTTAAAATACATTAAAAAATACAACTACGTAAGCTATATTTCAAGATAATAAATATTTTGAGGCTTTCTTGGTAAGGAAGATAACTCTACCCGCATACAATGTACATTCAATAGAAGTATTCCGGTAATTGTTTCCAAATTATGATTAAAAACAATTTCAAAACTATTTTAAATAGAAAGGGAGAAAATCAACATAATTATAAAATTTATATATTGATCCACTCTACCAGTTTGAATATAATTTGTGCAAATTTTTTGATGCATATCAATTGATACAGAAATGATATCTTAATTTTTCAGTTTTCTCCCCTTAGAGATTTATATAATATTATAAATGAACTTTTTTGTATAAGTTCCAGCAACTTGTTTCTCAATCCTATTAATTACTTTGTATAGTGTATTATATATAGTTCAATATTGTAATTATGTTGAATTAATTAATAAAAGAATTTTAAACTAATTTTATAGTTGGTACACTGTGGTGCGACATTTTTCAATAAAGTTATATGTGTCCATTGGTGGTTAAAAGGGAGAATCATGTAACATTAAACAGTTTGATAATTTACTTTGATAAAAGTTAGCATAACAGCTTCTGTTCCAAATTAAAAATATTATAATAGGCTTATTCTTATATATAGTTTTGTAAGATTTAGGAAGTGAAGACATTTTGAATTTTTCTGGAAGACAATTTTGTAAGATTTCTGGAAATAATTAACTTTGTAAAATTTAAGCATTCCAAAGGAAGGTTATTTATTTTCGAGAGTTTTGTAAAAGAAAAATTAAGTGAAGGGGGAAATAAAAGAAAGAGTTTTTTATGATTTAAGGAAATGAAGAAATTGGAGTATTTCTGATAGAGAAAGGCTGTGATTGTAACTTCCATGACAGAAACAGTGTTACTCCATTTGAAGATGCTGTAAACAGAAATTTGTCAAAGGTATGTGGAGTTTTCTCCCCTGAGTAGAGGGTAAATTAGACTGTCTTTCGTGTGAGATTCCTTCATATGTACTCATGCCCATATGTTAAAAACTTTGATAGTTATTATGTCTCCCCTTCTGATTTTTTCTTCTTCCGCTTCTGCTTCTTCTCAGCGAAGCTTGTTCGGACCATAACTTTTTTGTCTTTCCAGATAAGTCAATTATATTTGGTATGTGGGTGCATGACCATAAGGTGGTGTGTCGCGTACCGTAATGACCTTTGTGGGACCTCAAGGTCAAATAATTGTTTTTTAAATAGTATTCTTGTCTGGGCCATAACATTTTGGTCTTTTGAGATAGGTCAATGATATTTGGTATGTGGGTGCATGACCATAATGCGGTGTGTCGCGTACTGTAATGACCTTCGTGGGACCTTGACCTTTGACCTCAAAATCAAATAATTGTTTTTTAAATAGTATTTATTTGGTATGTGGGTGCATGACCATAAGGCGGTGTGTCGCATACTGTAATGACCTTTGTGGGACCTTGACCTTTGACCTCAAGGTCAAATAATTGATTTTTAATAGTATTTTTTTGTTCGGGCCATAACATTTTTGTCTTTAGAGATAGGTCAATGACATTTGGTATGTGGGTGCATGACCATAAGGCGTTGTGTCGCGTACCGTGATGACCTTCGTGGGACCTTGACCTTTGACCTCAAAGTAAAATAATTGTTTTTTAAATAGTATTTATTTGGTATGTGGGTGCATGACCATAAGGCGGTGTGTCGCATACCGTAATGACCTTTGTGGGACCTTGACCTTTGACCTCAAGGTCAAATAATTGTTTTTTAATATTATTTTCTAGTCCGGACCATAACATTTTTGTCTTTAGAGATAGGTCAATGATATTTGGTATGTGGGTGCATGACCATAAGGTGGTGTGTTGCGTACCATAATGACCTTTGTGAGACCTTGACCGTTGACCTCAAGGTCAAATAATTGTTTTTTAAATAGTATTTATTTGGTATGTGGGTGCATGACCATAAAGCGGTGTGTCGCATACCGTAATGACCTTCGTGGGAACTTGACCTTTGACCTCAAGGTCAAATAATTGTTTTTTAATATTATTTTCTTGTCCAGACGATAACATTTTTCTCTTTCGAGATAGGTCAATGATATTTGGTATGTGGGTGCATGACCATAAGGCGGTGTGTTTCGTACCATAATGACCTTTGTGGGCCCTTGACCTTTGACCTCAAGGTCAAATAATTGTTTTTTAAGTAGTATTTTCTTGTGTGGGCCATAACATTTTTTGTCTTTTGAGATAGGTTGTTGTACAGATGGCCGCATTAAAGGGAGACATAAGTTTTAGGTATCTAAAACAGTTCTTCCTAGTTTATATCTGAAGTTATGCATGTGAATGGTTAGCATGCTCGCCTTGAGTGCGGTAGATCGTGTGTTCAAGCCCTGGATAGGGTCAAACCAAAGACAATAATATTGGTATTTGTTGCTTCTCCACCAAGCATTAAGGAGAAAGAGCAAAGACTGGTTGGCTCAGAATAAGGCTAATGTGTCCAAGTGGGACGGCACATCTATCCGCGGACTGTTGTTTAAATGAGATAGCACTATAAAAATCCAACTTAGCGTGTTGGTCTAGTACAAAACGAACCTCATCATATCATTGAAAATTAACTTGCTCTTGCCATGATATAGCTGACAAATTGCTGAGTTGGCATTAAACAGAAATCACTGACTCACTCTACTTACAGTCAAACCTGTATTAAGAGGTCACCTTTGGGACAAAGAAAAAGTGACCTTATAAGACAGGTGACCTTTTAAAAGAGGTTCACTTCATATGAAATTTTCTATGACAGGACAAGAAAAATGTGACCTTTTAATACAGGTGACTGCATGGACAGGTTTAACTGTCTTACCATTTTATTAAATTAAATTTTACATTATACTGTTTTTTGTGTGTGTGACCATTTTCAAGCATTTTTGTATATTTACACACCAACCATAAAGAGCTTAATTTACTGGTGTCACATTGGAATTCATAAATTAGAGCCCTTTATTGTTTTTAAAGAAGTAATAAATTCCAGTATATAAATTGTATATTACAGATCACAGAAGCATTGATATCAAAGGGAGTTAATCCAAACGACAGACTATCAACAGGAGATTTGGCTGTTTGTGTAGCAGCTAGAAAGAATTATTTACAACTTTTACAAACTCTTATTAAAGGTAAAACCAGATACTGTGTGTCGATACATACTTCCAGTAGTGCCTTTTTGTCCATTTTGAAAATATTATAATAAAAGTTTGTGTTATTTTAAACTAATGTTGGATAAAAAACTACATATAATAGACCCTATTGTCATAATCCTCTCTTGCTTTCAAGAATTAGGAAACTGTCCAACCAGCTTTTGTTGAGCACAGATGAAAGGGAACACAAATGCAATAAGCTGGTCTTGTCTGTGATATTATGAAAAACATACTTTTTATGTGAACCTCATCTGTTGTGTAAATCTAATAGTTAGCATGCTCATTTCGGGTGATCATGTGGGTTTGAGCCCGGTCTTCAGGTCAAACTAAAAATTATAAAATGGGTAAATGCTGCTTCTTAGCTAAGAACTCGGCTTTAAAGAGTAAAAGCAAAGACTGGTTGGCTCAGAATCAGGATAATGTGTCAAGAGTGGAGCGACATGTCTACCTGCTTACTGTTAATTTAGTGAGCTAGCACTATCAAAATACAACTAGGCATGCTGGTCTAGTACAAAACAGACATAATCATCATTTCATAGAAATGTAAACATGTTCCCGCCATGATGTAACTGAAAAATTGCTATCTTTGCATTAAACAACAATCTTACTTTATGTTGTGAGTTCAAATTTTGCTCGGGCGAGGTGTACTAGATACAACATAATGTGATAAAGTTTGTCAGTGACCTACATTAGGTCTGTGGTTTTCTCCGGGTACTCCTGTTTTCTCTGTTTCTGTAACAAAATTTTGTTTACTAGTTAGGGATGTTAACCCTAAGCTAAACCTTCTACGTGAAGGGTCGGGTTATTCTGTTGGGGTTTTCCATCCCTTAGACGATTGCAGTGTCGGTGCTTACGAGTTCCATCTACCCGGATTTTCTGTCTGGATTTACTTCCATAGCCATTGACTGTCCCAAGTCACCCACAAGGCAGTGAGGCTATTTAACCCATAACTGTGTCCCCCTTTGGACGAAGTGGAATAAGTCAAGTAAGTCACTCCCGTTTTCTCCACCAGTATAACTTAAATATTGTTGAAAGTGGTTTTAAACACCATAAACCCAAGCCTAAACCTTTTATGTTAATATTTACATCATATTGTTATAAGGTGGTGCTAGTGTTGATGTTGTGAACCATGAAGGAGAGAGTCCATTGTATATAGCCTCAAAAGAAGGTCACAGTGATCTAATTAATGCACTTTTGAATGCCAGCGCTGATATCAATCTACCATGTGAAAATGGAGAACAACATACACCACTCATTGCTGCCACCGCTGGAGAACAATTTGATGTGGTTAAAATGTTATTGAAGGTAAAACAATTGAATTGTTAAGGAATTTACTTGTAGAAAATAATTTTAGTTGTACTTTGAACATTGATTTAAACATACTTTATTGTCAGATATGCATATGGGTTGATGATATATCTAGTTCAAGGGGCCCAGGTGGCTCACTGAGTTAGGTCGCTGGATCTAACAGCTCATACAAGCCTATCACCAATACGGCGTGGGTTCGCACCCGGCTTTGTAAATTACAAAAAAGGGTGCACTCGACTCGCAACAGCAAGTGATAAAGTTTACCAGTTGACTGCCCATGGTCGGTGGTTCTCTCTGGGTACTCCGGCTTCCTCCACCACTAAAACTGGTCGCCATGATATAGCTGAAATATTGCTGAAAGTGCCGTTAAAACACCAAAAATCAAAAATCTAATTATATCTAGTTCACCACTCAGACGTGGTGAACTCGATACAACATTATGTGATCAAATTTGTCAGTGACTTGCAGCAGGTCTGTGGTTTTCGTGTACTCCGGTTTCCTCCACCAATAAAACTGACCGTCACGATATAACAGAAATATTGTTGAAAGTTGCGTAAAGCACCATAACCGTACCCCTATATCAAGTTCTCTCCAGTCACATCGAACAATCAAATGCTAATATTTCAATTAATCTACCGATACTAAGAAAATGTTGTGTATGTTTACAAAATTCGTTACAAGAGCAAATGTACACATCAACAGCTTCGTTAGTATGATGTCTATTACTTATTAGTTGTAGGAAAACTAACAGAATTATGTTTTTTTGATCATCAAAATATGCTAGCAGTGACCAAACTATGCATTAACACTTGACTTTGTGTGGCACATGATTAAGTTAAAATAGTATAGTTCATACAGGAGTGCCATATATTGATATAAGAATAGACCTATTACAAAGCTTTCAATAACAGAACTAGAATAGGCCATTTTTTGCTATCCAGTTTAGGGCACTAGGTTTACTTGCTCCCAAAGATTTTCAACTTATTTGTCTTTCCAATCTTTCAACTTTGAGTGTCCCTGATGAAGGTTTTTACAGAAACGTGTCGTGTGCACTAAATTAGATATCTACGTTTTTATTACTGCAATTCATTCGACATAACGGAAGGATTTGGGCATTTAACCCTTCTTTCAACAGTATTTCATTGATATCATGGTGGCAACTAGAGTATGCAAGTTACTGACAAAATTAGAAGGAGATATTTTGCCATGTAAAGTTGTAAACCCACCACTAGGTAGGGTCCTCTTGACAGCATAATGGGCCCTTGGGCAAAGCAGGGCACTGGGCCCCTACCACTAACAGGAATAACAAGGTAAATTTCGATAAAATTAAACATATTTATCGTATTGGTACTTAAAAATATGAAAAACATGCCGTACACAACATACTACATAGATTAGCATGGACCCCCGGGCAACTGACCGGCATGCCCATGTGTTAAGACGGCACTGCCTTTGGGGTATTCTATTGTCACAATAAATTTTTTTTTTCAGCATAACTGTGATATCAATGCTACAGACAAGGACAGTTGGACAGCTTTATGGCATGCCTATGGGAACAGTGATGAAGAAATAATGAAACTGTTACTTAAATCTGGGGCAGATAAAAACATGAGAAATGCAGACGGCGCCACCATTATGGAGGATGCAAGAGAAGCAGACGACGACAGCATGATGGAATTGTTAGAAAAATTCACCCAATCATGGACATGATAGTTTAGAATGTTTTTTTTTGTGGAAAATTTATCGTTAAAAACAGAATTGAAGATTGACTGATTGATAGAAGTCGTCAGGAAGGAATTCATATATTAACATTCCAGTCTGTCAAGTTGTTATGCAAAAAAAGACAGCCAGTGCTGCAGCATAATCTTCATCAGGATTTAAATTACATATTGTACTTTCATATCGCAATTGTCTCGTGAAGGCTAGAATTAAAAAATTAAAGTAGATAGTATACTCAGCAAAGGGAAATGAAATATTAGAACATTGCAAGCCAAGCAAAAATCTTAAATAAACTAGTAATGATTAAGTACAAACTTATATAATGAAGATTTACATTATCAGTTTGTTGTGATTGATGTTATGTCATTGCACAATTCATAATTTATCGAGACGTAAAGTTATTTAAAGATTGAATGCCAACATTTAACAAGATCCAAATTTTTTGTAGAATTTGACTTTTTCAGCAGAATTTAAAAACAACAAAATGTCTCACCAAATTTACTCCAAAAGAGACTTAGATCAAATGCACAGGAAAAACTGATGTAGTCTTCATAGACTATATTAATAACCGATTGTTATAATTGCTAAAAATAGATATTTCTTTAAATAGCCAAAATGTCTAGATGTCATTTTTCACATAAAAGATACCTCCATCATTTATGTGTAGTACAATGCACAATATATTTGGACATTCATGCAAGTATTGTAGCAATATTGTTTAAATTAAAATGTAGAGTGTTTTTATATAGGTGTTGAAAATGCAGAAAAGTGTTATATAGATATATTTATTTTTGTAAGTTAAAGTATCTCAATTATAGCAATTTCTTCAATTGAGCAAATTGTTGATAAATAAACATTTGTGTTCAGTTTTTATTAAAATATGTAAAATATTGAAATGATATTTACTGTCTTTGTTGTCATGGTTATCACTGTTTATTATATGGCCACAATAATTTGTTAGGTCTCGTTATGGTACGAGTGTTTCAGCGTTGTTATCTGAACTTTTTTTTCTTCACAATAACCTTGGTTCTATTTGATCATCCTTTTGAAATTTTAACACTGTGATCTGTGTTATAGTGGCACAGAATATAACACAGAAATGGGTCATGTATTTTAACTGCCATAGGTTCATATAACCAAGATCTCATCTATAAATACGATATAAAGTGGTTTCAAAGGGATCTTGCCAATAGTTATCTTTATAGATTACCTATGAAAATAGTTGCACAGGATGTGGCTACTTTTACACATTTTTGTTCTCTGGCTGCTCTTTATTATAGCTTCAGAGATGTTTGTAATTTTATGTACGGTAATATGAATACCCTCTACAAAGTTTATTTTTGTGACAAATGGAAACCCATGATGGTCATCAATACAGGACTATGAACAATTTCCAGGTGCAAAGATTGTTGATAAATTGGACAATCTGGGTACAACAAGCGATAAACTGTACAAATATTGAGGTAAAACAAAACAGCTAGGAACAAAACGTTGGACAAAACGAACTCTCACAAAATCCAGGAGTCAGATCAGGTGTTATGGACGAGTTAGCATTTCCTGTTTCATTAGTGACATCTGTTGTAAAGTGCTATTCCCCAATTCTAGTAAAATGACTAAGCATTTGCAACACTTGAATTCCACAAAGATCCAATTTACGATGGCGACAATTATGACTTTACCGAGGCAATGAATTAAGAAGTATAATGGTATGTTCAAATGACTTCTCAAAAACTGACTGAAGCAAAAAGTACAAGAATGAGTGATTGTTTTTTTTAGCACCAAATGAGTAATTCTAAAGCTATATCATGGCGAGAACAAGTTACAATTGATTCGATGATGACGTCTGCTTTGTACTAAACCAATACGATTATGGTAGTTGGATTTTTAGTGCTAGCTCACTGAAACAACAGTCCGTGATTAGACATGGTGGTCCACTCTGCTCTTAATCTTTTATGCTGCATACATTGCGGAGAAGGAGCTAACATCAGTTTCAAGACTATTAAGCTAACCATTAAACCAACAAAAGGACAAACAAGTAGATATTAGAAACTTGTCTGACACTTGAATTCCACATAGATCCAATTTACGATAGTGACAATAGACTTTCCGAGGCAATGAAGCAGTAAGTTTACCGTTATATTCAAATTCAAATATCTTTGAATCTGGAATACCTGGAAAAAAACCACCCTCTCAAAAAATAAAAAATTGGCTGATGCAAATTGTACATGTCAATGATCACTAAATAGACCGCAATAAGTATGTGTTTTTTCCAGTCGATTGGTTGGTATGGTTATAGTGTTTAACACCACTTTCAACAATATTTCAGTTATATTGTGGCAGTCAGTTTTATTGGTAGAGGAAATTGGAGTACCCGTAGAAAACCACCGACCTGTCACAAGTAATTGACAAACTTTATCACATAATATTGCATCGAGTACACCTCGTCATGAACAGGGTTCGAACTCACAACATTATCGTCACTGCAGACAATTTACGGTTCACATTTTTGTTCGTCGGAAAGCCTTGTTTTGGACTTGAAAATGTGAACCTTCGGGTGGAATTGTCCCATCTCACATTTCAGACCACGACTGATTATTGACACACACAATGCAATTACAATATCCCACTTTTGGTGATCCTAAGTGGAAGGAATTTTCAAACCATATCCTCTCTTTATAATGTCATGATCATGATCATATGGTAGTTGGATTTATAACTACCTGTGCAATCAGTGCCTATCACCACTAACGTTGCGAGTTTGAATCCTGCATAGATGAGGTGTACTCTGTACAACCTTAAGTGATAAAGTTTGTTAGTGACTTACGGCAGGTCGGTTTCCTCCAATAAAACTGACCGCCACGATATAACTGAAATATTGTTGAAAGTGGCATTAAACACCATAAGCCGACATTATATAATTTAATATTGCAACATTAGTGGTGATATATATTGGTTGTATAGGTAAATGAAAATCCAAATACCACATGATTGTAGCAATGGAGGCCCCTTTAATAAACAACAATAAAGTCATCATTGATACTTTGAATGCCAATGAACATTTTGTTACTAGAGTTGTTTTATCTAAAATGACAGAAACCACATCAGTGGCATAGTGGTTAGCATGCTTGTTTCTAGAGCAGAAGATTAAGGGTTCCAGCCCGGTCTGGTCAAACCAAAGACTGGTAGTTATTGCTTCTCCACTAAGCATGCAGCATTAAGGAGTAAAAGCACAGACTAATTGGTTCAGAATCAGGATAATGTGTCTAAAGTGGAGCAACATGTCTACCCACAAACTGTGTTTCAGTGAGAGAGCACTAAAAAATCCAACTTAGCATTTTGGTCTAGTACAAAGTGGACATCATCATAATCATCTCATAAAAATGTAACTAGACCTGACATAGTTGAAAAATTTTGATTAACATACAACAATAACTTCAATCTAATTAAAATGAGCAAGTGGGGAGATCTTATTTTAATTACATGTGTGTAGATTGTAATCACTCACTCACCCCAAAATAACAGAGCATGGGCATGACAATAGCCCTACAGTTAATAACAAACCAAACTATTGGGAGAATTCCTGTTTTTAGCATGGGCATGACAATAGCCCTACAGTTAATAACAAACCAAACTATTGGGAGAATTTCTGTTTTTAGCATGGGCATGACAATAGCCCTACAGGTAAGACATTAACAATCCAAACTATTGGGAGAATTTCTGTTTTTAGCATGGGCATGACAATAGCCCTACAGGTAAGACATTAACAATCCAAACTATTG
>MJUT01035204.1:695659-716976 GCA_002080005.1 Gigantidas platifrons
AAACCAAATATTTAGCAATTTTGAGGTATAAAAAGGGGCACAACTCTAGTAAAAATAGTCGAAAAATTGTCATTATCGAACTTGACCTAGATATTCATAAGATACACTTACATACCAAACCTAGCTTCAATCTGACTTTTCATTCACAAGTTATCATCTGGAAACCAAAAAGCACACGGACAGACGATACCCATTTCTATAGTCCCCTTCGACGAAGCGTCGGGGGACAATTACATGTGTGTAGATTGTAATCACTCACTCACCCCAAAATAACAGAGCATGGGCATGACAATAGACCTACAGTTAATAACAAACCAAACTATTAGGAGAATTTCTGTTTTGAGCATGGGCATGACAATAGCCCTACAGTTAATAACAAACCAAACTATTAGGAGAATTTCTGTTTTTAGCATGGGCATGGCAATAGCCCTACAGTTAATAACAAACCAAACTATTGGGAGAATTTCTGTTTTTAGCATGGGCATGACAATAGCCCTACAGTTAATAACAAACCAAACTATTGGGAGAATTTCTGTTTTTAGTATGGGCATGACAATAGCCCTACAGTTAATAACAAACCAAACTATTGGGAGAATTCCTGTTTTATTTTCAAGCATTGTACAATTACAAATAGTCTTTTACTCATTATATATATATAATGTATAAATGGATAAAAACAACATAAAAATAAAATCTAAAATATTGATTATGTTAGGATATGTTAGTAATAGACCTATTACCTCTGACATACTGCTTGAATAATAAATTATACATTTTGTGACTCTGGGATACTTGTAGCAATTTATTTTGATGAGTCCAGAAGACATTTTTTATTTTTATTTTGGCGAGTCCCACCATTGTCAAATTCTAAAATTTGTACCTTGGTGGGTCCAAACTAGAAATGGTGAGTCCTGGATTCATCTAGATGAGATACAAGGATCTATCTTGTGTAAATATGTCTACTATGATTGGATATGTTAAGTTTAACAATTGAATATCAATTTTAGTGTACCATGTGTATGGATTTAATTGCACGAAATCACAAAAAAATACTGTAAAAAATGTGAATCAAGCCTGTTGCTTTCAGATTTCATTTCCTAAGTACATGTCCCTGTCATAAATATAAAACGAAACACAAATAGGTGGATTTCTATGAACAACAATCATACATGTACAAATGTATATTTATATCAGGCTACTGCAAACATAATTAAAAAATAACAAAATTGGAAAGTCATTTTTAAAGTTTTGTGCTTTGGTTTTAAGAGGGACATTTTTCATCAATTTTTGTATCTGCGTTTAACTCGTAGTCATTTTGGTAGTTTGTAAAATATGATGTTAAAAGGGAGAAGACATTGAAGATCATTTTATTTCTGTGAAATGTAAAATACAGAAAATTTAACAGATGTATGAAAATGTTGTTTATATTTCAGGAATCATACATATATTTCATATCACGTAAGCGCTGAGATGATTCCAATTATCGCTAATCGCTAAGCGTTGTCAAGGACGCACATAGTCTAATATGACGTCACATTACCCAATCCTTGATAAACATACTATAGCGATAAAATAATTAAAGATGTTTGCTTAAAACTCGAGGATGTTTCTTAGTCATCTCGCTTCACCCTTCGATGAGAGATGACGTTTCTCAGTTACCATCGTTAATCACTTAATATAGCTATCATAATATAGTTCAGGATTTCAGCAATGAAAGGGTATAAATAATTTACAATAAACAAAACAAAAGATTGAATAAAACATTAAGACAATAATAACACATACAGTATTTACCCTATTTTCTATATGCTAGATGTTCTACTCTTTTTGCTATGAACTGTTGGATCATACAATGTTGAAGTCATAAAGGTTATAGGAACCATAATAGGTTCATAACCACCTCTGCCAGCTCCTTTAGCTCAGTTGGTAGAGCGGTGGCTTACAATGCGATCGAATCCCATCGGGGACACTGCATTTTTCGGAGATAAAATATGCTTCACTGTTACATTGGCACCCCATATAGGTTCCTATAACCTTAGGTAGGGGAGCGTTCCCGTTACAAAGTGTTCATAACAATTAGTCTGTTCCAATATAAACATGTATAAAAAAATATGCAGAATTTCACTTAAATTCTATATTAAAATCCTGTGTATCATATTTGTACTCACAATTCTAAGACAAATATAAGTTACATAAACAATAAATAGCACCAAATATATATATATCACACTTTTAAAAACTACATGTACATTATAAATCAAAGAACACTTATTAATATCACACAAAAATATTTGACAATTGAAGAAGTATTATCCTCCTCAATAGAGACTGATGTATCCCTCCCCCTCTTATAGGGTCCCTCTAGACAGAGGAAGCCTCACTAGAAGTTTGTTTGTATTTGAACTTTATATATCATTACATAATATAATGTAAACATTTCATTTCTTGTAATCACATAGGTGATGAATATCATTATATAATATAATGTAAACAATTCATTTCTTGTAATCACATAGGTGATGAATATCATTATATAATATAATGTAAACTTTTCATTTCTTGTAATCACATAGATGATGCATATCATTATATAATATAATGTAAACATTTTTTTCTTGTAATCACATATATGATGAATATCATTATATAATATAATGTAAACATTTCATTTCTTGTAATCACATAGGTGATGAATATCATTATATAATATATTGTAAACATTTCAATTCTTGTAGAAAATTATATATTGAAAAAAGACTTTTAATGAGGATCAACATTATGAAATCTTAAGAAATTATGTTTTACAAAAACAGTCCAAATTGAAAAAAAAAACCTTTACCAACTTATGAGTCCTAAATAGAGAAGTGTTTAGATTAAACAGGTCACTTTAAGAAAGCTTTCCTTTATTTGGACTTTATCTTAAGTTTGGTTTATACAGGGTTTTGCTTTATTCAAGATTCAATTTAGAGAGGTTTCACTGTATCAAAGGTTTACAAGAATAAAGATTGTTGTTGGAACATATTATTAAAGTACCGGTACTATGATGGTCTTGTTGTAAGATATTTTATATCAGGGTTGTATTAAACACAGGGAAACTATAATAAAAAAAAAACCTGTTGAATAGTTTTCCCTCATATTTGATATATTTGGATATAAAAAAAATGTATTGGAAAAAAAAAAAAAAAAAAAAAAAAACCTTTCAAGAATTTGCTTTAGTATAAAAATGTATTTATTTTTAACTAGAAAAGATAAGATCTGTTTTCACCTTTCTGGACTTGACCGACAGAAACAAAAACAGTCTAATCTGTCATAAGTGACCTTTGAAGGGAAATTGTTTAAAAAGGTCACATATTTTGTACATATATTATATATCATATCCACCTCTTCGATTTTTAAAACCTTTTCATTGTAAAGATTAACGAATATTTATATTGCACATTAATTTCATATCATTTGACCTCAGAATAGAATTTATTAACAAGGTAAAAAAGAATCTTAATGTAAAACTAGAAGAACTTTGTGGCTAGTCACCGCATATCATCAACGAAACCTGGACCACAGCCAGTTATAGTAAGACCTTTCAATAGCGATGTGAAAAGAAACATTATAAAGGCAAAGAAGAATTTAAGTAATGGTGTTAGATTTGTTGACAATGTCACAAAAAGAAACTTAGAATTTATGTCAAATCTTAGGAATTCATATAACTTTGAATATGCTTAGTACTACAACTGTGGAATTTATGGAAGGACTGAAGATGGACTACAACTGAAATTTGGATTCTTTAATGATATACTGGTAGGTGTACAATCAAAAAAGGGAAAATAAAAAAGTTCTGAACTTTGATATCACAGACAGTTTTGAGATCAGCTAAGTTCAGATTTAAATAATATTACGTCTATTTTATAAATGTTGAATATTGCAAATTCCACAATTGTCCGTCTAACCATGGCGTACGCCATCTTTATGTAATATACTGACAGTGGACAAAAGTATTTGAATGCTTCTAATTTTCCCCGTGTATTTGTATCATGCTTGATTTGCTAGATTGTAATGTAATGTAATATCATATCCTCTATTGTGTAATCTGAGGGCCTCAGGGAAGATTTGTGTAACTAACTGAGTTTACTCTCATAAAATAAAGTATTATTATTATTATATTATGCTACAGTTTAAAATATATCCTAAAGTCAATTGATTCATATCATAAAAAGTTTTTTCTTCTTCAGCTGCTGATTATTGTGCATCAATTATTCGTTGCCGGAATAAATATAGTCAGACATAAAGATACTGTAGTAAAGATAAACCCCATTCCTCAGTTATCAAAAGAAGACCAGGCTATCAAAACGTACCTCAAAAGAAGACCAGGCTATCAAAACGTACCTCAAAAGAAGACCAGGCTATCAAAATGTACCTCAAAACATCACATCACCTTGCAAAACACGAAATACCAAAATCTAGATTCAAATGTACATTAGAACTCAAAGAGGCTGTTCAAGAATCGGCAATACACAAATCGGACCAAGTTTTTGCATACAAGCCATGAGAGTATATCAGAATTTGAATCAGTCTTAGCAATAATAGTAAAAGACAACAAGATATTTGATATCAATTCTTCACTAGGGTTTTCTGTGTCCATAGATGAGTCTACTGATATATAGCAAATAAGAAAAGACTGATCATGTATATAGATTATATACACAAAAATGTAAATCAGACTTGTTTCTTATCAAATGTGCAAATCAAATCATCTACTGCAAATGCAGAGAAAATAACTGATGTTTTATTAGATGAATTAAAAGCAAATGATATAGACATAAATAAACTACCAAGGTATATGGCATCAGTATAGACGGTGCATCTGTAATGAATGGTAGAATAGCAGGTGTTGTTGTTAAGACAAAGGGAACATGTGCCAACTTTAATAGGTGTTTATTGTGCCCCACATTGGTGTGCATTGGCTACATTGAAGGTTGCAAAAGCCATCCCAGAGTTTGATTTATATTCAAGGACTGAATCCAGTTTATTTCATTACATCAATTCAGCTTTTCGTGCAAACAAGCTATGTGAAATACAAAACTTTTTAACTTGCCAGAAATT
Organism: Gigantidas platifrons; assembly: GCA_002080005.1. NCBI lineage: Eukaryota > Metazoa > Mollusca > Bivalvia > Mytilida > Modiolidae > Gigantidas > Gigantidas platifrons. Next base: position 700,757 of record MJUT01035204.1, read on the forward strand.
AAATATGCCGAGGTTCATTCAGTTAGATGGTTTTGAACATGCTAGAACTTAAAAATGCTGAGGCTCATTCAGTTAGAAACTTTTGAACATGCCAGAACTTAAATATGCCGAGGTTCATTTAGTTAGAAGGTTTTGAACAAGCCAGAACTTAAATATGACGGGGTTCATTCAGTTAGAAATTTTTGAACATGCCAGAACTTAAATATGACAAGGTTCGTTCAGTTAGATGGTTTTGAACTTGCTAGAACTTAAATATGACGAGGTTCATTCAGTTAGATGGTTTTGAACTTTCCAGAACTTAAATATGGTGAGGTTCATTCAATTAGATGGTTAAGTTTGGATCGTGCAGTAAAAGTAATTTACCGAACATATCCTGATCTTCTTGTTGCCCTCAGTCACGAGGCTAATTCTAACGCTATTGCAAAAGGACTTTCCCTCAGTCACAAGACTAATTTTAACACTACTGTAAAAGGACTTTCCCTCAGTCACAAGACTAATTCTAACACTACTGCAAAAGGACTTTCCCTCAGTCACAAGACTAATTCTAACACTACTGCAAAAGGACTTTCCTTCAGTTACAAGGCTAATTCTAACACTACTGCAAAAGGATCAGAACTTTCCTCAGTCACAAGGCAGATTCTAATGCCACTGCAAAAGCACTTTCCCTCAGTCAGAAGGCTAATTCTAACGCTACTGCAAAAGGACTTTCTTTCCTTCACTCACGAGGCTAATTCTAACACTACTGCAAAAAGACTTTCCCTCAGTTACGAAGCTAATTCTAACGCTACTGCAAAAGGACTTTCCCTCAGTCACAAGGCTATAATTCAAACGCTACTGCAAAAGGACTTTCCCTCAGTCACAAGGCTATAATTCAAACGCTACTGCAAAAGGACTTTCCCTCAGTCACAAGGCTATAATTCAAACGCTACTGCAAAAGAACTTTCCCTCAGTCACAAGGCTATAATTCAAACGCTACTGCAAAAGGACTTTCCCTCAGTCATGAGGCTAATTCTAACACTACTGCAAAAAGACTTTCCCTCAGTTATGAGGCTAATTCTAACGCTACTGCAAAAGGACTTTCCCTCAGTCACAAAGCTAATTCTAACACTACTGCAAAAAGACTTTCCTTCAGTTACAAGGCTAATTCTAATGCTACTGCAAAAAGACTTTCCCTCAGTCACAAGGCAGATTCTAATGCTACTGCAAAGGGACTTTCCCTCAGTCACAAGGCTATTTCTAACGCTACTGCAAAAGGACTTTCCCTCAGTTAAGAGGCTAATTCTAACACTACTGCAAAAGGACTTTCCCTCAGTCACAAGGTTAATTCCAACACTACTGCAAAAAGACTTTCCCTCAGTTACGAGGCTAATTCTAATGCTACTGCAAAAGGACTTTCCCTCAGTCACAAGGCTAATTCTAACACTACTGCAAAAAGAATTTCCCTCAGTCATGAGGCTAATTCTAACACTACTGCAAAAGGACTTTCCCTCAGTCATGAGGCTAATTCTAACACTTCTGCAAAAAGACTTTCCCTCAGTCACAAGGCTAATTCTAACGCTACTGCAAAAGGACTTTCCCTCAGTCACGAGGCTAATTCTGACGCTAGAGCAAAGGGACTTTTTCATGAAATTTCTCAATACAAATCTATTATGTTTACTCATATTTTATTAGACATTTTGCCATTTTTAACAAGATTGTCAAAAGCGTTTCAGAGTGAAAGTGCTGATTTCAGTAAGATGGTTCTGATGGTAACAAGGACAATAGCGGCTTTGAGAGACATGAAAGAGAGTTAAGGTATGTATGTTGATGCATTAGATGAGTTTGTAGAGTGTGACAGTGACTGTGTATTGTATAAAAGAATGGTGAGTGAGAGTAGTAGGAAATCCTTCCAAATCTTGTCAAACTGCCGAAATTGGCCATCTTGATACCAATTTCCAGTGTGCCTTGTGAGGGGGGATTTTCTACTCAAAATAGAATTATGAGTAGATTAAGAACCCCTAATGTCAAACAAGACTTTGAATAACCTCATGACGATTTCTGAGAATGGCCCACACATTAATTCAGTTGGCATTGGTGAAGCTCTCAAAGAGTGGAAATGCATGAAGCAGAGAAAGATATATAGTGCATATGTTTAATTTTGTCTTAGATCATGAACTGTCATTTACATGCACACTCCCCTCCCCCGGTATCTACTGTTGTTTTAAATCTGTATAAATTGTTGTTAATATATATTACTATTGATTATAGTATAGTGCAAAGAACATTTCATCAGTAAATAGTGCATTGTGTTTTTTTATTGTGCATATATTTTATCTAATGTTTTGTCATTTTATTTATCATGTATGACTTGTTCTATGAAACAATGCCGATGTATAAATAAACTTTATTATTCAATTTTATTTATTTATTATTCAATTTTATTTATTTATTATTCAATTTTATTTATTAATTATTCAATTTCATTTATCTATTATTCAATTCCATTTATTTAAGTAATGCTTGACAGACTGCATTGAGGAAATCAACAAGTTATTTCTTGAATGTTTCAAGAATGCCTCTCGTCGAATCCTCTTACGGCATTGTTGTAGAAGGAAAAAGCTTTAAAATTTGCAGATAATATGGATATTACCATTAAGGAATCTAATGGCTGGCTTGATAAATTTAATACAAGAAACTATTTGGTTTTTCAAACTATGTTTGAAGAGAGATGGGATGTTGACCAGAAAACTGTTTTCAACACAGATGAATAAGGATACTACTCAAAGTATTTTTCATCAGAGAGGACAAGATTGTGTTGGAGGAAAACATTTCAAGGAGAGAATAATTGTTTCCCTGTGTGCAAGTATGATAGGTGAAAAAATGAAACCTCTGGAGAAAAATGCTCCAAGGAGAGAATAACTGTTTCCCTGTGTTCTAGTATGTTGAGTGAAAAAATGAAACCTCAAGTGATTGGCAAAGCAAGGCAACCTAGATGCTTCAACAAAACAAGTGAATCCTGAATGTTTGCCTGTTATATACCATGTAAATAAGAAAGCATGGATGACTAATAAACTATGAAGAATATTTGCAAATTTTGAATAGAACACTGAAGAGAGAAAAAAAGGATTTTTTTTTTTATTATTTGTTAATAATGCACCATGCCACACAGACACACATTTATCCAATGTTGAAGTTAAATTTCTTCCACCAAATACCAAATATTTCACCCATCCTATTGATGTGGTAATAATTCAAGCTACCAAGTTAAATTATGAAAGAGGCAGGTAGGCTAAAATATTTTTTTTAATTTAATTTATTATTTAATAAAATACAATTCAACACCTTTAATTACATAGATAAAATATGTTTAATTATCGATTAGTGTTTAATGTGATTTATAAATGTCTTTTTTCTCAGTTGTTTAAGATGGTGAAGGAGATGGACAGATGGCCCCAGGCATCCAGATCAGAATTATTAAAAAACAATATAACTGTACTGGATGCAATGTATTGGTTACATAATTCATGAAATGAAGTCCACGGTTATGGTGTTTAACGTCACTTTCAACAACATGGAATAAAGTCCAAGAGAATACAATAATTGTCAAATGCTTCAGAAAATGTTGTTTACGACAAAATGAAAGTGAATCAGCAAAACTTCTACTGAATATTCTGAATCTGACAATATTGATGACAAAATCCACTGACAGCAATTAAAACGACATGTGAAATTTTTTGGATGCGAGTTCAATGAACTTGTTGAAATCCATTTTCTTGTGAGAACATTTGAATTCGAGAATATTAACTGGTGGAATATACATGCTATTGATAGTGATAATGAATGTGAGGATGAGGAGCAAAATGAGGGGGCTATCTATTATAACCCTAGGCAAATGAAGAGCTCTACACCTGTTAAACTTTTCTAACTAAAGCAGAAGAACTCGGTAACATGTTTATGGGAACATGTATGCAAACAGATTTAGGTGATTTTCGTTGTGACAAATACTGACATTTTAGATAAAAAAAAATAAGTATTTTAATTCTGATAGTCATATTTTAATGAGATTTACATTAATCTAAATATTTATGTTTTTTTTAAAGATTTTAAATGTTACTGGTTTTAGAGGGCCATTGTACTAATTTTAAGAGGATGTCTTTTAAATTGTCTTAAAAAAAATTAACAATTTTAACATGGTAAAGTTTTTTTTTTCACAGAAACATGTCGTATATTTAAGAAATAAATCATGGAAGCCAGAATGTGTTGGCAGTTTTAACATGGATTGGCAGATAAAATTTACTAATATCCGCCAATCCATGTTAAAACTCAAAACACATTCTGGCTTCAATGATTTATTTTGATTCTGATATGTTAAGAGTACAAATATGGTAGTATACTTTGATAGGAAGACGGTAATTTATATTAATGTTTGCAGAAAATGTTGCACACAATTTATGTAACTCGAATAATACTGTGCCCTCTATAGGCATTATTGAGGTTACAATTTATGCTGCCAATGGAAAAGTCAGTCACATTCACCGGCGCATGTGCTAATGAGATTATACCGAATGGACAACTTGCTCGTTTGTTAGGAAAGTGAAAGAAGGAGGTCATGTTAAAATATTTAGAAATTATATATATTTAATAAATTATTATATGATATGAAATTAAAATTATTTGTACCTTTTACTTAATTTTTAGAAAACAATTTACTAAGAAAATTAAATTTAACAAACTGAGAGATATTCCTGCAATACTTCAATACCAGCTGGCAACTATATGTAGCATAAATACATACATGCCTATTGACAAAAAAAACATTGCAAACATCACTGTCCAATATGACCTTTTTAGCAATTTCTCTTCAAAGGTCACTTAAGACCGACATACATGTGATAGCACCCGCATTGCGCGGGAGTCTCACGCAAATGAGCCCACAAAAAACTTCTCCCGGATACAAGCCATTTTCTCCCGCATATCCATGAAAAGAAAAAAATCAAAATTTGATGTGTAAACATCGTAAATTATTGGAAATCCCCTAGGCAATATAATTAGATTATGGTCACATGTTTCCTATGTTGAAGTGTGTATCTCAGGTGCTGTCAGTCAACGACACAGTCGAGTGAGCTAATTAGATAGACTGTTTTGACAAGAATAATAAAAGTTGTAAAATCTAATCACTTTGTTTGTGTAGCAATAAAGTACAAGTTAATTTGAAGCCATTTAAAAAATTGCAGAAATATGGCTTCTCGGAAGCATAATTTTTCATCTGAAAATTCATTCAGAAAGAAAACAAAATATGCTTCAAAGTTTCAGGAAAAATGGAAAACAGAATGTGCTTTTATTGAATCGAGTGAAAGAGGAGATCCTTTTGCATTTTGCAAGTTATGCAAAGCAAACTTTAGTGTTGCAGCTGGGGGGCGATACGATTTGACAAGACACATTTAAGTGGAACTGTTCACAAGAATAATTCGACCAATGTTGTGAATGTAAAAAAACTTCCAGATCTAGCATTATCAATTTTAGCTCTACCACACAGTAATGCAGATGCTGAGAGATCATTTTCAATCTTGAGGAAAATTGAGAGAGACTCTAGAGGAAATTTGGCACAAAAAACTGTAAAATATTTGATGAACTGTAAATTTAATATTGAATATAATTGCTTTGATTTCAAACCATCAAGGAATTTGATAGTTGATGCTATATATCTAGGTCTGCTTGCAAGTCTTACATGGACAGTTTGAGAAAAGACACTAATGGCTCTTGTGAGTCTAGAGAATAAACTGTGATATGTTATAATACTGTGATAATGTTATCAGGTTTTAAAGTGATCTAAGATAACATTTTATTCATCAAAACATTTTTTTAAATAGAGTTATGTGTATTTTTTACTTGTGTATATTGCTTAAACTGTATTTTATGATATGCCAATAAATATTTACTTACTTAAATGAACCAACAATATTCAAAAGTTGGTTTCTTACATCGATAAAAATGTCGATAAAATATTTCCCTGATATCAATATCAAAAATTCCTAATCTCCCTGATATTCAAGACAATCTCCAGGATGAGCTCCAGGACCTTATCACATGTATGGACAAATTAGACTGTATTTTTTTCTGTCTGTCAAGTCCAGAGAAATGAAAACAGATCTTATCTTTTCTAGTTAAAAATAGATCACATTTGAGATTCTTCATTTGTATAAAAACACAATACATAAATAATTTGACCGAAAAAAAGATGTATTTCTTTTTGATTTTTTATAATCAGGCTTAACACAAAAAAGGAAATTTTATTTTGCAAGAGATGAAAGCATTTTTTGCAGAGATAAAATGTCAATTTGCAGAAATGGAATGCACCGATATAAAATACTACACCGACACAATAAACTTTCCGTCTAAGAGATTGCACCGATATAAAATACTACACCAACACAATAAACTTTCCGTCTAAGAGATAAAACACCTTTAAATTATTTGACCAAACATTTCCTTTTATCAACATTGCAAATATTAAAACTTATTAAGTGGATGTACTAGCTTGTAATACAGGTATTTCTTTTAAAATCTAAAATCTCTGTCCTTATACAGGAAGAGTTGAAACAAAAGAATCCATACACAACAGATATGAACATTTAAAGGAGTAATCAATTGGTTACTTCAATTATTTGGACATGTACACTATTCATTATTTCTATAGTAATTGTTTTCAAGTTATAATGAAATATTGCCACATTATAAATATAATCACTAGTTTGTAAGTCCTATCAAAGATGATCAACTATCTGCATAAAATAATTAAAAAATACATACATAATACACAAAACAAATGAGGTAATCATGAAATATATGACTAGATAAACACAACTGTATTATAACCAATCGAGTTATGCATAACTGTATTACAACCAATCAGAGTTATGCATAATTGTATTACAACCAATCAGAGTTATACATAACTGTATCACAACCAATCAGTGTTATGCATAACTGTATTATCACCAATGCTAATTGTATTACAATTTACAACCAATCAGAGTTATACATAACTGTATTACAACCAATCAGAGTTATGCATAACTGTATTACCACCAATCAGAGAGAAGTCAATGGGACTAAAAATTTGAGTAAGAATGTAATATCTAAAGCTACCAAACGGTACACATGAAAAAAAATATCTACTGACACAGTAGTCATAGTAACACTGAATAATCAGGAAAATCATCATATCTTATATATAAACATGTATATGCAATGATAATATGTATGGCAAGTTAAAAATTGTATATAATATTCTGATTATTTTCGATGGATTCTTTCTAAAACATTTTAGTAAAACTATAAAACAACCTAATTTGAGATTAAAAGTGTATAAAAAATTAACAAAATATAGCAAACAAAAAAAGACGATTAATTCATGGACGGATTTTAACATGACACCTGGAAGACTGACTTGTCACGAACACATACATATACGTTACATAAATAAATAATAAAATCTATGGATATTTTGTAGAAGACATGATTGTATAGCCTGTCCTACATTGATATGTTACACAACAAAGTTGAAAAGGGGTCTTAACTCTAATGGACATGATGAAACACCAAATTCAATGTGTTATCACTGCCTTTACTATATGATTTGTGACATTTATGCAGTACTACTGCATAAATGTCACAAACATGTACGTATAGTCAAACTGATCTAAATAAGCAGTCAATGACCAGTCCTCAAAATGAAAATTTGAATTTACTGGTCTGAATCAAATTCTTGAATTTATTTTATATTATATATATCTACATAAAAACTGAAAAAAATTACTGGTCTGAACAAAGTTTTACTGGTTCGTGAGGACTGATGATGACACTTTATAAAGTTTTATTACAGTGATGGCTTGTATTTTACTTGTTGTTTTTTTTACCATGTATTACACAGACTACCATATATACTTTCTGTACTGTTACAATTAACTATTGACAAATGGCAGCTGTTGCTTTACAGTCCGAGTTCGGCTTGGACAGAAACAGTCTACCACTTTCACACAAACACAATTCATACACAGTTCCAGTATAAAGGGTTCCAGTCTGTGGAGTACTAACTCTTGGCTTCTTTATATAATAATCCTTTGCTTCAAAATAAAGCTGAAAAAAAGATATGCATGTACAAATATGAATCAACGTATGATTTGTATTAAAATAATTTTTCATATGTATATTCTAATAAACATGGGTAAGCTGTAAGGCCATAGCAAATTAATATATTGTTCTACATGTTTATCGGAAAATTCAAAGCAAGTGAAAGTTATTTTACATTTTTGATGTAATTAAATAGTAATTAATGAGCAGCTAAAAATTTGACAAGGGGATATCTTTTTTAATTCCCCCTTTTTTTTTTGAGCAGGCATTTCCTTTTTCCTTTGAAATAAAAAAAATGTACGGTTCACATAAGCAATATTCTTCTAAGCAGCATAAATTAAGTATTGCATCATAGGACTTCGACCACTGGAATCTTTAATTTTTACAACAAAAAGCTTCAATGCTCATATCACAATGCTTCCTGCCTAATAATTTTTTTCAATTGCTGGATGATCATTTTCGAAACATGATAAATTTTCCCATTGCAGCCTATGGACCCTCACAAGATTTGTGCCCCATATTACCACATGGCATTCATTTGTATAAACTTAATTCTTATTTCACAATTCTTTATTTGTTCTTCAGAAGAAAACATTTTAAGATTTACTTCATTTTCCCCTGCCAGGGGGGGGGGGCAGGGGAGTGTAGGGCTTAGTGGTCGTGATGGTGCTCAATCAACTTCATTTGTACAATTCTAAATAATGGTCATGATCGCATGGTACTTGGATTTACAAATACCTATGCAATCAGTGCCCATCACCACTGAACTTGTAAGTTCAAATCCTGCTCATGGAGAGGCACACTCTGTACAACATTATGTGATAAGTTTGATAGCGGCAGGTCTGTGATTTTCTTTGGTTTCATCCACCAATAAAACTGACCGCCACAATATATCTGAAATATTGCTGAAAGGGGCGTTAAACTACACCATAACCCTAACAATTCTAAATCTCATCATCCTAGAATAATGTGCAACAATAATGGATATCTGACCTTTGACCTAGTGAAATTTCATTGTGAATCATGATTCATTACTCTTACATTTTGATTGGCAACTAGATTGAGATGGTCAGCACTTTTAATAAGTATTCTGCCAGCGTGAGCTGTAATATCAACACCTTTTTCTCCAACAGCTTTCAGTTGTGTACTTAAAGCTTCAATTCTGAAAATATAAAAATAATTATTACAAAAAATAATGTAGTAGCCGCCCTCTTATAAGACCACCCCTTCTGCAGTGAAAAGGTGTCCTTAAAAGAGGGGAGACCACTCTTGAAGATGACAATTTAGTAGGATTTTACTATCTCAGTGTATCTGAAATCTTGCCTATTAATAGAGGTGGCTTTATAAGCAAGGGACTACTGTATAATCAAATGTCAACTTGGACAAAATATTTATTTTTGATTTCACCAGGAGAGTTTTTGCAGGTTTGTAGGATTAAATAAAATTTTGTGTGACCAGTTACTGTATTTCAATGTTGTTTTGATCCTTATAGAGAAATAATATCAAATTACATATGATTTGAAACAAGTATCTTCTAAAAAAATCTTTAACTTAAAAGACTTCAAATTCTGAAAAATAAATATATTATCAAAATACTATCGAAGACATTTTAACTGAATATTATGTACTTTTAATATCATTTCTACCAATTATAACCTTGAACTTAAGAACTGGATTCTGAAAATATACAGTGATACATGTCTCAGTTAAACACTATCGGCAAAACTGTGAATTGTTACAACGGTCTATGAAATGTTTGTGATTCTACCACTGTTTGGAACTCTAAAAATAGACAGCCCCAACACCCCAAAATAATGTAGACATCCAGGCCTAACACATTTTAAACCTAGAATACATCTGACAGTTTTGAGAAAGGCTGCTGACACCTTTATGTAGAAGAAAGAAAGAAAAATAATAATAATGGGAAAATAGGAAAAAGATAAAAAACAATAAGTCTGTTTGTAGTTTTGTTTTGTAACATATAATACAGGTTAAACATTCATTGGAATTTAAATATTCAGATAACATTTCTATTTCATTGATGTTTAGGGTAGAGTGTATTGAAACCAATTATTATATGAAAAATGAACTCTATTAAATCATCAACATTTATTGTTGCTTGAATTAAAAACTGGCTTTTCTTAATCTTTCTTATTGGTAAAGGCATAGTACTTAAAAGTAATAATCATATAATTTTTTTTTTCATACCATGAGTTTTAATAAAGCCATACTTTCCGCGATGAAGAAGTGGCCTCTCTTGAGGGTGTTCAATTTAGTTGTATTTTATGATCTTAGTGAATCTGAAATCTGGACTGATAAGTGGGGTGGCTTTTAAGGTCAGGGGTTAAACATTTTTCCAAAAGTGCACTGGTCCAGGACCAGTGAGCACCAGAAATCTACTGGTCCTGAATATCGGAATGGAGGAAATAAAAGTTGTTGAACACTAAATTAACTCCCCCCCCCTTCCTCCCAGTAGACGTAGTTAGTAACTAAGTGACATAATTATTTTATTTAAAATTACTTTTAGGTTGGCAACTTAATACCTGATCAGATGCTGCTTTTCATTTTGTCTTGGGCTATCAAATAGTTAATTTTTGCATATTGGTTGTATCTTTTATTGGCTTTTAATAAAGCACTGGTTTTTGTTTTTTGTTGTTCAGACTTGCCTACCCTTATGATTTTGGAATAAGGCTCACGATTTTTTGGGCTATCTTACGCCCTTACGATGCGTCAAATTTGCGGTATTTCCGGAAAGTTTTCGGTTCTGGTCCGTCATCTCATTGCGGTTCTGTATATTATAGATCGTATCAGCATTTCCGGTGATTAAAAAAACGATGTCAAAACGAATTTTGTCTGTCAAAATTTTGATAATAAACCCAATATCGATTTAAAATGTTAACATTATCTGGTTATAGTAAAGAGGCAATCACTGTTGGATTAAAAATATGCAGTAACATTTGTCACTCTGACTTTTAACCACACATTTAATTCAAGTCCAACTGGTCCGTCGGTCTTTACAGGATTAGAAAATGATGGTCCGAAACCACAAATCGCCGATCCCGGACCTCGGACCAGAGGATTTTTTAACCCCTGAAGGTGGGAGTGGCTTTATTGAAGGGATACTACAGTACCTAGCTTTAGAGAGAGATTTACCTCAATGGTTCAGAGACTGGTCCCCTAACATTTGGGGTGGCTATTGATCCACTGAACTGGACTTTGGAAGAACCTGAAAAAGATTAAAATTATAAATTTCAACAATAAAACAGCATTTAGTACTATGCCATTGATATATACATCTCACCCTAAATACTTCAGGGCTTTCAATATTTTTTAAGTGCACCAGTACTTAACTATTTACTTCAAAATTTGAATATTTTCATGAATATTTTGTATAACTCTTTAAAATGAGGAGGTACCAATACCGTTTTAAACAGGTAAAAGAACCTGGTACCAACCCTTATTGAAAGACCTTATCCTCTATAGGTTTATCCATTAAAATTGATATAAGAGCACAATTCTGAAACAAATTTCTATTTCACCTATAAAGGGGGTCTGTATCTGGCATCCTTGCATTGGATGTATTGGTATTTAGTTGTCAGTATTAGTGAGCGAGTGTTTGTTGTTGAATGCCAAATGAGCCACTTTTCAGCTTGATCATGTTGAGAACAAGTTGCATTCCAATGAGAAGATAATGAGTCCGCTGTGTACTAGACCAACACGCTTAGTTGGATTTTTATGGTGATAGCTCACTGAAACAACAGTCCGCGGGTAGACATGTCGCTCCACTCGGACACATTATCCTGATTCCAAGCCAACCAGTCTTTGCTCTTACTCCTTCATACTGCATGCTTTCCTGAGAAGAAGCAAATACCATTTCATAGTTTGACACGAGGCCTAAATTAAAAATATGTTTGTTTGCCGTTCACCGACCGACCCGACTGAAAAGATTTTATTGCCTTTGCAAAAAAAATATTTTTTTTATTCATTAAAGTTCCGAAAGTTCGGGGCTGTGACATATCCGAAAGTAAATTACTTTATTACGAAAACACTTGAAATACGAGATTTTGAATACTCATATTCTTCACGCTCAAGAGATGTCATAATTAATAAGAAACGTGGGGGACAAGAAGGCCACATTTTCTTCATCCGTCCGACTTAAATACTAATTTTTACGTGTCATTTATGTATGAAAATGTTGATATCGTGTTTATTGAAGTCTTTCGTATCCATTAAGTATTTTGAAAGTGATTTTCTTGAAAAGTAATCCATTCCGGTTTAAAGAAACTTTAATTTCATTCAATAACAAATAATAATGGCGGCATAGAAAATGTGAGGCACAGTGATATGGGAAATGTTGACCGAAGCTACTTTTAACCAAACAAACTTTTGATTTATTTTTTTTCTCATTTCTGTGACATAAAATCTTAGATTAGATCAGATTTTTATCGATCAGCATCCAAGTCTGATAGGTATTTTATACTCGACACCGGGTTTAATTACCGGGTTAAAATTACGATCTATTTGTTGAACTGTTTACATGGAGACAGGTGTGAACGTTAATACCAAAAAATTGACTTTGAACTACAGTAATTGTATTCCATTGTTGCAATCTGATTTTAATGACTGAAATTTGTGAAATTTGACTTGATTAGGGAAGCTTCAGCCCATTCTTAAAATGACCCAAACAACAACGTTAACTCAAGCAACTGTTCTGCATGGAAGAGTTACAGAATACCGAAGTGCCAATCAAAAATGGACAATCCAGAGAAACTGGCATCAAACGGCACACAAGACGAAGACACCACTATACACAAACAAACACAAATAAGACATGAGCATTCCTACAAACAACTGGAGACAAAGACGAACTGAACATCTTTTTTTATGTGGAAATCGTAATGGACATCACAGCATGGAACTCAGAATGTAAAGACACATAATAGGACAACACAAAGAATAAAAAAAATGAGCAACATGGACCTCCACCAAAAAAACCGGTGGTGAACTCATGTGACCCTTATAAGACACTCATCGTGTTACTCATATATACAGTCAAGTCTGGTCAAAGTCTTGGCAGTTGAAATTCTGAGGGAAAAGCTACCACAAACAGCACAAGGAAACGGTCAACCCATAGCAAAGAAACAGACAAACATTGAATTAGTAACAACAGTGAGTCTCTTTTGGTAATGTTCAACAAAAGTAATATTCAGTGAAAAAAAAAATATTTGTCCTACCTACCCACCCAAACATTGGACCCTTGGGTAGGGGAACAGCAAACCAAACATATTTTCAACTTAGGCCTGACAAGGGTTTGAACTCAGATTTTAATACCACACTACCATTACACCACTGATGTTGTATTGGTAAATGACAATTTAATCAGTAGTTATTATAACAATACAATAGAACCTTGATATGTTGCAGTTGAGATCGATGTATATATATATAAATACACTACCTGTGAAGACAACATCTGTATTACCAAACATGACACCTTTTTCTGACACACTGAACTTGGTCTGACCTTTATTGTTCTTTACTTCAAATGATTCACAAGTTGATACTACTGTCTTGTTTGCTGTAATGATAAAATATATATACCCAGTGGTAAAAAGAAAAAGTCCTAAACATATTACAGTGAAATCTGTCTTAATGGAACCCTGAATAAACCAGAATTCTGTATAAACCAAACCTTGAATAAACCAGAATCATGTATAAACCTAACCCTGAATAAACCAGAATCATGTATAAACTGAACCCTGAATAAACCAGAATCCTGTATAAACAAAACCCTGAATAAAACAGAATCCTGTATAAACCAAACCCTGAATATAAATAAACCAGAATCCTGTCCAAACCGAATCCTGAATAAACAAGAATCCTGTCTAAACCGAACCCTGAATAAAACAGAATACTGTCTAAACCAAACCCTGAATAAACCAGAATCCTGTATTAATCAAAACCCTGAATAAACCAGAATCCTGTCTAAACCGAACCCTGAATAAACCAGAATCCTGTATAAACCAAAACCCTGAATCCTGTCTAAACCGAACCCTGAATAAACCAGAATACTGTCTAAACCAAACCCGGAATAAACCAGAATCCTGTATTAATCAAAACCCTGAATAAACCAGAATCCTGTCTAAACCAGAATACTGTATAAACCAAAACCCTGAATAAATATTAATTATTAGTATTTTTTTTGCAAGACAGGGATTATCAGGTCCATATCAGATGAGCTCGAAGAGCAAATCTGATATGGACCTGATAATCCTTGTCGAGTGAAAAAAAATACTAATAATTTTTTTATCGGTAATTTCATAATTTTAACACAGTTTTGTGATTTTTTTGTTGTGTTTTGACCTTTTTTTAAATACTAATAATTTTTTTATTGGTAATTTCACAATTTTAACAGTTTTTTGATTTTTTTGTTGTGTTCTGACCTTTTTTTGAATGAACGGTTTAGTGACGTCACGTTAGAAGGCGTATGACAAACGACCAACAGCTGATAATTTCTTGTATCACGAGTCGGTGGTCAACTGAACGTTGTTACTAAATTTATCGGGTAGTAAAGATCAAAGGAAACTGTAACAAATTACCGATAAACCAGAATCCTGTATTAACCAAACCCTGAATATGAATAAAACAGAATCCTGTCCAAACCGAACACTGAATAAACCAGAATCCTGTATAAACAAAAACCCTGAATAAACCAGAATCCTGTCTAAACCGAACCCTGAATAAAGCAGAATTCTCTATAAACCAAATCCTGAATAAACAGAATTTGAAATCATAATGTAGGAAAGCTTTGTAAATTCCACCTGTATAAACTGAACGCTTGTCTTTTCTAAACACAAAAGCAGGTACAAAGGAGCATAGTGTTAAGACAGGTTCTACTATGTAAAAAATCTGATTTTGGTCACTTGGTGCATATCTTTACATCTGAAGTGTTCAAGAAATTCTGTTAGGATTCTGCATGAATGTTTTTGGAGCACAAATGAAATACAAATCCATCTTGTTTAACAAATCAGTGGAAAGGCCTAATACGCTACATACCTGCCGTAAACATTTCACAGTTCCATGAGAGCTAATTTAAAGTCATCCACAATATAACTGAAATATTATTGAAAGTGGTGTTAAACTCCATAAACCAAACCTAATTTAAAATCAACATGGAATTGCAATCAGAAAATCATACACTTTTTTGTGTTTTTTTAATTAAAGATCTTTGACTACATAGAATGATATAAAACAGTTTGAATCATCACCAGTGTGGA
Source organism: Gigantidas platifrons (assembly GCA_002080005.1). Lineage (NCBI taxonomy): Eukaryota > Metazoa > Mollusca > Bivalvia > Mytilida > Modiolidae > Gigantidas > Gigantidas platifrons. The sequence continues at coordinate 716,146 of MJUT01035204.1, forward strand.
CACAAATCTATGTCTGACATACCCACCATGATCAATGTGTGGACCATATATGGTGAGCCTAGGTTGTATAGCAATGGAGAAAAGGAGATATCGCAAAATCTTGACTTAAATTGAACAAATTCAGTAGACAATGAAAATGAGGACAAGATTAGATGTCACAGGCCTGGCTGACATGTATTCACAATTTTGATTGCTTGCAGCTATTGCTGGCTTCGTCCAGTTAAAATTGTCACTATGTGACCACAATAATCCATCTAACGCTGGAAACGGTGAAGAGGAAAAGAGGCAGATACATGTAGTAACCGATGGTTGACGAAGATGCAAAAATGAAAACTTGAAAACCTCTTATTTTGTAAGCAAAAACATGACGTGAAATAAATATATACTGATAAGCTATACCCTTGCTTGATTGTTGTTTTCCTTACCAATTACAAAGCTGTTTGTTATATTCTTTTCCTCATTTCTGGTACGTATGTGTAGACCTTTACTAGAATCAATCTTCAACGGTTTTTTCTGTAAGAGAAAGGGCACACAGGTTTTGTAGAAGTAATTGAAGGTTTAATGTCTGACAAATTATACATGTCTTTGACACTCACATAGCTTATTAGATATATTCATTACTGAAATTTACAGTTCCTAAATAATGTAATTATTAATAAAAGGCCGTTGGCCACTGGTCCCCCGACGCCAAGGTTACATCGTAAGATTAAATTTTGAAACTACTGTAAACTAGAGGGTCAGGGGAGCCTGTATCACTCATAATTCTGAAAGGGGACCATCCAAGGACCATTTTGAAGTAAAAAAAGGGGAGTAACTCTGGTTAGATTTGTC
>MJUT01035204.1:717441-727884 GCA_002080005.1 Gigantidas platifrons
ACTTGACCTAGATATTCATGAGATACACTTACATACCAAACCTAGTTTCAATCTGACTATTTGTTCCCAAGTTATCATCTGGAAACCAAATATTTAGCAATTTTGAGGTATAAAAAGGGGCACAACTCTAGTAAAAATAGTCGAAAAATTGTCATTATCGAACTTGACCTAGATATTCATAAGATACACTTACATACCAAACCTAGCTTCAATCTGACTTTTCATTCACAAGTTATCATCTGGAAACCAAAAAGCACACGGACGGACCACACCCATTTCTATAGTCCCCTTCGACGAAGCGTCGGGGGACAATAAAACTAAGGTTCTCCTCCCTCAGACATAGGTGATCTTTTTAGATTTTGGCTATCATGTTTAGGCACTTTGATTTTATTGCTCCCAAAACTTTAAAATTATTTGGCTTTCCAAAAAAAAAAATACATTTGTATTTCGATTTTGAGCGTACCTGATGAAGGTTATTCCAGAAACGTGTCATGCGCACTAAATTTAATATCTAATTTTTTTATTTTCTTAATATATGAATTCTTGTAGCAATACAAATTTGAGCAGTTTTTCAGTTTTATCATATGAAAACCAGATTAAATGTCAAAGGAAATGGTCGTGATCATATGGTAGTTGGATTTATAACTACCAATGCAATCGTTAGGATGTTTAACGCCACTTTCAACAATAAGTCAGTTATATCTTGACGGACAGTTTTATTGGTGGAGGAAACTTTTAAGGAGTAACCCGAGAAAACCACCGACCTGCAAGTCACTGATAAACTTTATCACATAATGTTGTATCGAGTACACCTGTCTCATAAGCGTGATTCGAACTCACAACTTTAGTGGTGATATGCACTGATGTCTGATTGCATAGGTAGTTGTAAATCCAACTACCATACAATCATGACCACGGTGGCCCCTGGGATACATACAAGGAAGTACATTAAATACAAACCAATACCATGTTTGTAGGATATATTAAGGAAGTGTCACTATCTTGTATCTGTGAATTCTTTCCATACTAACCTGGAAAGACTGAATCTTCTCTGTATACAGGGAGTCTAGAAATTCTGCCCTTCCTTCAATTTGTACACCTTGTTCTGTGAATCTGACATTTTCCATACCATCCTTTAATCAAACATAGATATCATATTTAGTGTGCACAATGCATTAAAATAATAGTTTAAAGTTTTTATCAAATATGACAAAGATGGGTTTTTTTTCTGAATGATTGACACTTGAAAAATTATATATATATTTCCTTTGTATAAGAAATTCTGTGGTATTTATTAAAGAAAACATTATTTTATAATGGGTAGATGTAAAAAGATATATCACTCTAATACTAGAACTGATAAATGTACAAAAAGGGACATCACTCTCATAATAACTGACCACTAATTAATTTGATCATGCTAATATTCAGGGCTTTCCCTAATCTTTGGAGCGATGGCTGAGTGAATGTTTTTAACAGACCTGTGGTCTCACAGGACAAATCCTCCTCAGCTGAAAAGGAAATTCAGCACGTAAAAGGGTAGCAAGATCTTCAGCACAGCATGATTTATAGGTAATATAACAACAGTTTCAGAGTAATAAATAAGTGTTAATCTTTTTTTCAACCTGTGCTACAGACAAAATAACATAATGTATTGTTTTTATTGTGTGATTTGGAAAGGCATCAGAGTTAATGCTACAAATGACCACTTTTAAGTGCCTGTATCTGAGTTAGGCTATCTTAATTTTAGTTATGTTGTTTTTTGCTGTTTCTCTGTGTTCAGGTTTGGTTTACATAAGCTTATAAATGTAAGAAGAAATTTAAATACAAAACTGACAGTGGAGTAACATTCAATACTTCATTATAGTCTAGATACATGTATTGTAAACTGTAATAAAAAGGTGTGTGTTACGCTTAGATAGGTAGATTTGAATCAAAGTGACGTTAATCAATGCTTGGTTATATAGATTTTCGTATACCTTCATAGAGTACATTTTAAACCAAAGAATCTTACCACATTAAAATTGAGGATCCTTAGCATCCAAACAAGAAGTGCTAAATTTAGGACTGTCAGTATCATCAACAACAAAATAAAACCATAAAGACATCTCTTTCTCCAGCCATAAACACCTATTGGTTGTTGTCTGTCACAGTCTGTGTGGTCTTCATCTCTTCCATTCTGACTATTTGTCAGGTTTGTATTTCTACTCCGACCTTTTCCCATTTTGTTTCAAACTATATCTACAAAGAACAAAATGAATGCATTATTTATTTATTTAACAAACTTCTCTAGTCTGGTTTCTATATCTTGAAAGGCTCTTGCCACACGAGTTCTGACTTTTGAATGATTATATTAACATTTGCATGAGGTTCGTTTTCATCGTGTGTTTTTTATTTATGTTTTAACTTTGTTATTAACGTCACTCACAAGTTAAATCAAATCAAAAAGTTTTATTTAAAGTCGGTACATTTTTTATAACAGTACAACATAAGCTCTCAAGAGCTTTTCAAACCGACATGCATAATTCAATTACATAATACAGCACAATAAAACATGTCATGCAATATAAATACATATACACAATACCTTGCGTTATTGCATAAATGCACCGACATAGTATAAACATATCATCTGGAAACCAAAAAGCACACGGACGATACCCATTTCTATAGTCCCCTTCGACGAAGCGTCGGGGGACAAAAATACAAAAAAGGGGGAGGGTCCTTTCGGTTTCCTTAACTTGGCTCTGACAACACAGATAAGATAATTTTTTTATTAAATCAATTTTGGGCCCACAAGGGGCATATAAAGAAAACATTCAAAGATAGAAATCCAAAAAAGAAAGAATACCACACAAACACAAAACCAACATAATTTACATAATATAACATGCATGGGTAATTAATATATAATAACATGAATAATGAACAGATAATTTTATGCAATAATATATGAGCTAGCTGGCCTTGAGAGGGGGACTAAGTATAGGTATCTATCAGGTGCAGGGGTGTGGAAATACTGAAATGTTCTACTTGTCCCCGGGCAAGTCATCTGAAAAAAGTTACTTGTCCGGACAAAATCCTACTTGTCATGTTTTTTGTACAAACATTTGATACTTATAAACACAGTTGCTAAATTGAACTTGTTTATATTGTCTATTACATCATTGCATAAAATTTGAAATATAGTTTTGATAAAGTTAACACAAACATCCCTGCCTAAGTGATCACTGTCCAAATGAAGGCCATTTTAAATTTGGATTTCAGATAGGAATATGCAGTCAGAGAATATCTGGTTGTTTTTAGATACAGAATAAGCTGAGTTAAAAACAAATCTCATATCAATGAAGTTCATTTTGATTAACCTTGACAATGGATTTATCAATCAAACAGTCATGTATATTCTGCAGATATTTCAATATGAGACACTATCAGAATCCAGCAGTAAACATGAGAAATCGGCTAACCACTTGGGTGTTTTTCCTAACATTTTGTGTCCTTTTCTGCTAGAGTTTTGCGTTTAACTTTTTCGTGATGTTCATTGTGGCCAGAATCTTTCCCAGTCTTTTTTTTTTTAATTATCAAATATTTGTCCATTGTAATGACTGCAACCCGATTTGTATTATACATTCACGGATGTATGGCTATGGACAAGCAAGGAAACGTCGCATTCGGAACTCCTGTAAAAACCTGTTACACGGTCCCGGTTATCATTAAGTAAATGCAGTAATCGAGTCGTAATACTCAACTTAGAACTTGTACAATTCTGGTTATTTTTAGCTGCTTTCGGAACACTACTGACGTGATCGTTTCCAATAAAAAAAAAACAACATTTATCTAAATAACCGTCAATATTTACTAGTGGTGTTCTGATGATCGGTTAAAGTCGGAAATCAGTTGGTTAAGGTCAGCGATGTCGATAATCGATTGAAAGTTTGTATAATCGATTGTCGCTTAAATATTCGTATTCTTATCCGTTTCCGGTCCGCTCTTTTATTATCGTTATACATTGTAATGGATTCCAACAATAACGTGGTTGTGATTCACGATGGTGACAATGGCACAGAGGTTAACACTAACAGGGATAACAGTACTAATGACAACGACAAACAAACAATTTACAACCACCCTGGGGGTAAAGCCAGATCACAAGTTTGGAAAGTGTTTGGCTTCTTCAAGAAGGAAGACCGGCAAGGGCCCGGAACTAGAGAAAACTTGGACATGAGTTTGTTAGTTTTCAAGCACTAGTTACATGTAGTAGTGAGTAGTAACTGTTAATTGAGATTGAGAATTATGATATTTGACAAAAGCAGACTTTAAGCAGTACAATATCACATGCAGTATTTGCATTGTTATGTAACATCTTGACAACCATTAAAATTATTCTTTATAAGAGTATTAATTAATATCCTCTAAGACATTTCCAATAATATTATGTTTAAAATTCAATTTTCAAAATATTTTTACTTATAATTATATTTTCAGTGCAATAATAACAGTCTTGTTTTACTATTCAAAAAATTGATATTAATCATAATTTTGAAACCAAATTCATTATTGGAAATGTTTCGTCCTAGTAGTGTTAATGACCCATAGAGTGTATTTAGGACTCATCAGTTAGAAATACATCATAAACTTGAGTCAACAAAATCAAAACAAAACTAACCAAAATAAAATTTCTGATCATAAACAAAACAAACAAACATGAACTATTCCACATATACATCCATATTAATGTTCAGCCTTTACAGAAAAAACATGTTTACAGATTTTACAAAGCATTTGGCAAGAAGAAAGAATTAGACATGTATTATAAAAAATGTATTTGTGGAATCAACTTGATATTTACAAATGTATTAATTAAATATGCATCAAAGTTTTAAATATGAACACACATGCATCTACATTGTCTGCAAGGGTTGTAATTGGTACAACACAGGATGGATTATGAATTAAAGCTTAAAATACATTGTTAGTATATGAATAAGCTTGACGAAGAGGAGAAGTTACATGAACCGATTATAATCGATGATCGGTCGGTAGAGGCAAACCGATTATAATAGATAATCGGTTGGTATTTTTTACCGATTGAACACTAATATTTACGATATAATATCATTTGAGGAATTGTCTTCCCAGAGTACTTTAATTAGAAATTATTTGTATTTGTTGATTTTTACTTGTCCCCGGACAAGCTAGCCAGGAAAATCTACTTGTCCGGCAGGTTCTATGTACGAGTCGGACGAGTCGGGCATGGCAATTCCACACCCCTGAGGTGTGTTGCTAAGATATTAATTGTATAAGTATATTGAGGGTAAAATACATATAAATATGAGCTAATGCACACAAATGAATTTAATAATAATCAGGGGTTGAAAATTTCTTTGGGCAGGCCCAAGCCCAGGGCTTTTTCAACTTTTTTAACCCAAGCCCGATCAGTGATTTGCCAAGTCCCAATTTGTAGGATAAAATTGAAATTATATTTTGCAGTAAAGAAGACACAGTGCAAGGATTTATATATAATATTCAACAAAAAAAAGGAATTTACAACTATCGGGTTGCGTTGTTCAATTACAATAAAGTGTCAGTCATTGATACAAGTTTTGAAATATTCTCGTCGTTTCTCCCTATCATACTTAAGATCTTTATTTCTGGAAGTGTTAGGATCAGTTGGCTCGTCGTCCGCTTTCCGTTTTTCCACTTTTTTTTACTAAAGTTAAAATTAAACAACGACATTTTTCTCAAAATTTGTCAACATAAACACATGATTTATCAATGTTATTCCAACGCTTGACTTTACATAGATATGTGGGAAGCACATAGGTGATTCGGAAATCATTAATATTCATGAGGAATATCGATCTGTCCAGGATGTGTATTACCATTCTTAAAATTGCTTTTACAGTACTTATTTACAGTGAAATGAGACGATTGACAAAAACTTGCATGTGATTTGAATTGAAAACAATTCGTTTAGAAAAAAGTGGAGTTTTTATTTTATTAAAGGCATGCCCGACTGGCTTTTTCCATGGAAAAATGGCAAGCCCGAAGTTTCAATTTTCTAGTCCCGGGCGTCGGACTTAAGGAATTTTCAACCCCTGATAATACTTATTATGTCTTCTGGTTAAGGCAGGATCTTTTTTTAAAGTTTTTTAGAATAAATTCCGATAATTTATTTATAATATTTATATTTTCATTATTCAGTAACCAGTAAAATTTGTCTTTAGTTTGAAGAGAGGCGACTTGATAATTATCATTATAAATAAATTCCATAAATATCTTTCTTTCAATGCTATACAATGGACATTTTAAGAGGAAGTGCATTTCATCCTCTACATCATTATTGTTACAGCAAAGACATGTTCTTCTTCTCTTACAATTTTTATTAATTTATTTTCTTTGTTTGGTTTTCTTTCATATCTGCCAGTTTCTATACGTAAACTGTGTGCACTTATTCTAAATTTAGTGATTATCTGTCTATATTGAAATTTATTGGATGATAAATATTTTTCAATTCTAAAATGGTCTTTAACATCAAAATACGTTGTTAATTTACCAGAGTCTTTTGAAGACGGTTTTATTTTATTCCAAGTTTTTAGAAAATCTTCTTTTGCAAACTTTTTTATTTGTGTCCTGAAATTTAATTTTCCTACTAATTTACTCTTGGTTATATGAATACCAAGTTTCTGGCTTAGAAAGGTTATAGAGGAAAACCAACTATTTACCCCACTATTATTTAAATAAATACTTTCTTTTAGGGCATTTGACTTTGAGAGGAGGGAATTATCTTCTTTATTTTGAAGTCTACGCCAAAATGAAAAAGTAGATACTAATAAGGATATATGTAGCGGATATTTTTCCAGTTCTGATAGGATTGCAATATTGGTACTTCTTCTATTAACACCTAGAATATATTTGCAACATAGTCACAGACAAGACTCAACTCCTCAAGAGTCAAGTATCACCATCTGTGATTGTTATTAAAATTAAGACTCAATTTCAACTTTTTTAAAGCAACTAATTAACAATGCCTAATTGGCAGACTAGCATCTTAGTTTCTTTAAAAAAAAAATACCGTATAAATGAAAAAATAAGAAAACTGAAGATGAATTTGCATTCTCCTTTCTGTGAGCATTCTGTTTCAGCAGCTTTTAAGTAGCGCAGTGTGTTAGGCCTTTTAATTGGTTTGAAGGTTATTAACCAATCAGAAACATTTTAACAAACACGTTTGTGTGCATTTGGAACGCTTCGGGGTTTTTCTTCATTCGACAACAAGACGGAAGAAGTATTTTAAGATGGCTGCAATGTGGATGTTGTTGAAAATATGCATTACCATTTTCTTCTTGAGCTTTTTACAGAGTGCACTATCTGTGCAAAAGGGAAAACAGGTTATACTCCATATCCTTTTCATAAGTAAAACCCTCTCAGTGCAAGTGTTATGACACTTCAATTTCAAATACATCCGCAACAGATTGCATGCGGCATCTCGAAAGCAGGGGATGTCTTCTTCTTCTTTAGGTATACAGTACTCCTTCAAGACGTTGAAGATTACGTACTGTTGCATGCGTGGGTAAAACATATTTACATAAATATTTGAAAGTTAAATAAAGTGAAATCAAAAGTGTGAATATAACAAAAAATTTAAAACTGTACAATTGTATTTGATATTAAATGCTTAAGAGAACAGCGGGTGTTAGCTGTTCTCTGAAAGAGTCTATTGATGGACTTGAGATAATGGTCTGTGGTAAGATGTTCCATTGTACTATAGTATGTGGAAAAAATGACCATCTGTATGTATCTTTTTGTGTTGTTATATGCCTAAATGTCTGATTGTGTGATTTTCTAGTTCTGCTGTCAGTTGGGATGAGTATGTTGTTTGGGATAGCAATTAGAGCATGTGTTATTTTGTACATCATGATCAATCTGGTTTTAAGACGGCGCTCAGCTTAAAGTTTGCCAACCTAGAGTGTCAATCATTGAAGTGACACTACTAGTATTATGGTAATTGTTTTGAACATAGCGAGCAGCTCGTCTTTGGACCATTTCCAGTTTGTTTTTGTTGTCATGTGTATGAGGGTCCCAGATACTACAGCTGTATTCAAGTTTTGACCTCACTAGTGCTTGGTATGCGCGAGATTTTACTTCAGGGTTTGATATCTGTAAATTTCTTTTTAAGTATCCAAGAGATTTATTTCCATTTGAAGTGATATTGTCGATGTGGGTGTTCCATTTAAGGTTTGATTGTAGTGTAACTCCAAGGTATTTTGCTGAAGTTACTGGTTCGAGAATGTGATTGTGAAGTATATAATCATGTTTGAAGGGTGTTTTCTTTTGAGTGATGGTGATTGGGGAGAGACCAGAAATATTCGTTATCGGGCGATTGTAAAAAGAAATGTCAATTACGAAACGCGCATGAAAAATTCCGGATGAATAAGTAGTTTAGCGATAACTAGAAAGTTAAAAAAATGAAAATAAATAGTTATATTTTGAAACATTGATTGAAAATTTAAATAAACTAAAACGTGATTGGCATTGCTCCAAATCCGGATATTTTATGCAGGTCTCGTAATTGACATTCCTTTTACAATCGCCCGATAACGAATATTTCTGGTCTCTCCCCAGTTTCCACTGTAAGGACCTTAAAAACCACTGTAATTTATAAAATACATATGAAATTTATTAAAAACATATAAATTTATTTGATAGAAATCATAACCATCCATGCATTTAAATATCATTTTGTGCTTCTTGACTCATCTGGACTCACTTTCGAAACATCCGATTGCATGTACCACTACCTTGCCTAGTCCGAGATTCCTCTGCCATTTGATGACTATTTAGAACTTGCTGTTGTCGTTGTACATCAGAGCGCTTGCCATAAACAAAACGGCGGATTTTCCTCTCACACTCGAGAGAGGCACATTTCCACGTTTTGTGGCTATCAGATTTTATTTTCTATCCAAAACCCTAATATATATCGCTTCACCAATCATTTTTCTATTCATTCATAACCATCTTACCCTCAGAGAGTGGTGTTACACTCCATTACAGCACGTTTTTTTTCTTACACCCGATGATTTGGTCATTTCACTGCCATTTTTTTAACGTGATCTCGCGATACTAACTGAAAGATGACAGCAACGCATTGCATAATGGGAGCTACTAAATGCAGCGCGTCAAATTAGCATATGTAAACAAACATACAAGACTATATAAAGCGTATTCTGCTGGACAAACAGTTCCATCTACAGCTCAAATCAGAGCAGAAAGAAATAATACAAAAATGTTGGATAGAAAAGATTCATTTGGCAGTGTTATCCGCGGGTTTCGGAAACAGCATGTGTTACGTTTCCCCCTATTTTTTGGACAAGGTCAGATTATATGCAAATCATCTCCCATGATACATTGCGATAATCGTAGTTCTCTCAAAGTCACGTGATAAATATTCCAAAATGTCAGTGTTCAAAATGACGAAATTATATAGGTGTGGGAAAATCGTGCTGTAATGGAGTGCAACACCAATTTCTGAGGGTAAGATGGTTATGAATGAATAGAAAAATGATTGGTGAAGCGATATATATTAGGGTTTTGGATAGAAAATAAAATCTGATAGCCACAAAACGTGGAAATGTGACTCTCGAGTGTGTGAGAAAAATCCGCTGTTTTGTTTATGGCAAGCGCTCTGACGTTCAACGACAACAGCAAGTTCTAAATAGTCGTCGAACGTCAGAGGAATCTCGGACTATACAGGTGCCGTGCCGGTAAGTTAGATCACAGGGCCTGTGGTTAGATAAGCCAGGATATTCTCGGGGATTGGGAAGAATTTTTTGTCAAAGAGACTATAGCCCCTTACTTGACCACATCAAGGGGTCATTTCTTAATTTGGATGTCTTGGTTTGACTAGTACATGTAATAAAAAAAAGCTTGGACGAACAGATGAACAAACATTTTAATAAAGAGAGTCTACACTCAACTGTAATAAAAGTCTTTCTTTTCAAGAGTCTGTTCTTTGCTGCCCTCCATCTGTTTAAAGAGTTTTGGAAGTCATGCTTGGTTATTCCATTGCCTTGTGTTCTGTTCTTACTCTTAAAAGTCTGTCACTGATTTTAGGATTTAGCCTAGACCTAAGTCTGGTAACTATCAAGTTTTGGTACTGAACACTCTTTCACAGCTACAAGTGTGAAGTGGTAAAGTGAGTGCATGTTGAGCCAATTTAATAATTTCAGGCACTTCATCCTTGTGAAACAGAGTGATAGTTTTCCAAAGGGATGGCATATTATCAACTGGGTACTTTTCTGAGATGGAAAAAACAAAGTACACGTTTGTTCAAAAAAAAATATCAGTTCATGTTATGATTGCATTTTGGATTAAACTTTTTTTTTTTTAATTTAACACAGGAACGTGACCTGAAGTATTAACTGTCAAAATGTACCCCCCCCCCCC
>MJUT01035204.1:739220-755754 GCA_002080005.1 Gigantidas platifrons
TTTTACCACGGGTAAGCTCTTTATGTCATGAAGTTTTACCCCGAGCGTTAGCGAGGTGTAAAAAGCTGACATAAAGGGCCTACCCGTGGTAAAAACAATATATACATATGACTTCCATGAATTATTTCGATTCTAATATGTAAAAATTGGTAAAATATTGTTATTAATTGTCGATGACGTCATAAATTACAATGGGTGTAGGTAAATATTATTTTTACCACGGGTTTGGACTCAAAGCGTTTGAAGGACGCCATATTAGAATCCTTAACCAGTATTAAACAGATGCAGCAGTAGTAGGAGGATTTATCTTGTTAAATGAAGCCAACACAATCAAAGGTGACAGTGGTAAAAAGAGGAGTAAGTATTAGACAATTCTTCTTTGATCATTTACCATTTACAGTTAAACCTTCCTCAAAGGGCACCTCGATATAACAAACTATCTATAAAGGGTATCCTCATGTTTCCCATTAATGAATACTGCATAAATTTAACCTGTGTATATAGGGCCACTGTTAATAAAGGGCCATTTTTAGCTTCTGATCATGAGTGCCCTTTTAGAATTTCTTTCTTAGCCAATAGAATTATCTCTTGTGTGTGTTTTTTTTAAATATCACATGTAGGAATTGTTCGAAGTAAAATAATAACCTGCATACCATACACCTGAAAAAAGATGGACATCTTGTTATACTAGCTGCATCGATGGTGTAATGGTTAGCATGTTCACCTCAAGTGTGGTAGATCATAGATTTGAGCCCCGATCCAGTCAAACTAAAGACTTTAAAATTGGTATTTGTGGCTTCTCCACTAAGCATGCAGCATAAAGGAGAAAGAGCAAGACTGGTTTTCTCAGAATCGGAATAATATGTGTATTTTTTATGAATGTCTATCCGCGGACTGTTGCTTCAGTGAGCTAGCACTATAAAAATCTGGTACAAAGCAGACTTCATCATCTTCCCCCCATCAACATGTAACTTGTTCATATCATGATATTGCTGAAAAATTACTCATATGATGTTAAAGAACAATCACTCACTCACTGAAGGAAATGTTTAAGGTATACGAAATGTTAAAATAATAATAATATAATAAATACATTAGAATATTATGCTTTTATGGGTTGTCTCCCCCTTGACCTTCAGAGTCACAGTGTGTCTCCAAAACTTTTTCTTTATCTTTTTCTTTTTTTGTATTGTCTTAATATGTCTTCAAATTATATTTAATTATTACAAATCATATGTGTATTTTATGTTCTTTAATTTGTAAATGATTATTCTGCTCAGTACTGGGCTCCATGATTGGAAAATAAAATATCTTGTATCTTGTTAATATTTATTTTACAGTTTTAGCACTAGTTGGATTAGGACTTGTAGCCTTCTTCTTTAGTCTATTACTGTCAGTGTTCAGATCTAAGTACCAAGGATATCCATACAGGTCAGTTTGTAAAACTTGATTTTGAATTCTCAAAAATAACAAAATGTTGTAATTAGACAAATTTATGTGTATATTATAACAAGGAAAGAAGCAACAAGATGAACTGTGAGCTAATGCTCATTTTATCATGATACCCCCGCATATATGTTTAATGTGTATAAAAACCAACTAAGTCGGCAAACAGGAAGTAGGAATCTGATGGGTCCAAAAACGCTTCCCACAATATGGCATACCTATATGAAGCTTGTGACCAAACATCAGATTTCTGCCATCAATAGTTGCTGAGAAAAATGTGACGAAAAATATCTTGGACGGACGGACAGAGGTAAAAGTATACCCCCCCTCTCCGATGGAGCTGGGGTGTACAAATTTGCTATGTCAAATATTTATTCAGAATTGACTTCCCTTGTGTGTTATAGATCATGGGTTCAATTCTAGATCTAGTAAAACGAAAAACTCTAAAATTGGTGGTATTTGCAGATTAACTGAAAATCCTGCAAGAGTAGGAGCAAAGACTTGATTGGCTTGGAATCAGGATAATGTGAGCTAAATCGAAGAAATCCAATAAATTATTTTCGAACATTGTATACATGTATGGCATTTTTCGTTCAGTTTGTGATATTAAGTTTTTACAGGTATTTACCATTCTGTTTTACTTAGTATCAATTTATTTTGATAAATGTCCGTTAATGATTGTATTTGATTACTCTATCTTATAAATATAATTTGAGTTTCCAGTTTATGATACAATTGAATTTCCTCCGTCCATATTTTTAGTTTGACCAAATCATATTTATTTTTAACAGTAATAAATGTTCTTTGTTTTTTTCAGCTTCTTGTTTAAGTAGTCACAGTTGTTGGAGTCAGAGTGTAAAGAATGAGAGGGATATTTGGAAACTTTTGTTAAATTTTGTAAGATTTTCTGGAACTTTGAAAGGTTTTGCAATGCTTTAGTGTATTAACAACTATCACTGAAAAATAATGAAAAACTACAGAAATTTGACAGTAGATGGTATTTTATTAAACCAGGAGCGTGGGTATAAATAGCTGTGGGCGGAGCAAACATTCAGATTGTTCATTATCTTGAGGATGAAAAATCAATGATACACAGTTTCACAGTTACTTTTAGAGCCAAATATTTGACAGGCATGATTACTAGTGTTCCTCCCTACGAAACTTTCAGTCTTATTAAAAAAAATATTCTTCGTCAGTCTAAAATCTACAAAAATCACTTCGAAAATTCAAATTTCTGAGTTATGTGACCTTTAGGTCATGTTGGTCATGTGACATACAGTTTCATAAATATGCTGTTTATATCAACGGGGATTTTTGATGATAAGCTCCATCCACAAATTATGTCGGTAGGCACTACTGCAAATTCCCCTTTAAGGGAAAAGCCATACATATTATCAGGAACTGAGTGTATTTGAATTTTAAGCTTTTATTTTCAATGTTCAAATTAACTATTTCATAATTTTCAAAATTTTATAGGAACATTTTATACAAGGAAATATGGGAAGTTAACACTAGAAGGAACTTAAAATGTTTCAATCCTCCTATTTCCTGTTTGTGTCCCCTATATTTTAATGACATTCCAGAATCTGTCTCTTGTCTGGGTACATCTACCATTTCAGACTCGCTTCAAGATTCTCTTCTTTTACCCTGATAATAATTATGGTCAGCTATTGACGTTTGTTTATTCTTAGTTTTATGTTTACATGAAGCATGTTATCTGTTGTAATAAGTAAAATGAATTGTATTTTATGATGGAATTCTTTTATGTTAATTAAATATTGTTGTCTTGTGGTAATAAAATAAATTTATAATGAATCTGATTTGTACAATAAATATGAAATTAAGTGGTCTTGAAGATGTGGAAATGATTTGAAGTTAATGTTTTCTAATTCGGGAATAAGGGGCCAGGGTGGCTCAATGAGTTAGGTCACTGGATCTAACAACTCATACAAGCCTATCACCAATACGGCATGGGTTCGCGCCCGGCTTTGTAAATTACAAAAAAGGGTGCACTCAACTCGCAGCGGCAAGTGATAAAGTTTACCAGTAGCTTGCTGATGGTCGGTGGTTGATATAGCTGAAATGTTGTTGAAAGTGGCGCTAAAACACCAAAAATAAATAAATAAAATAAATAATCCAGAAATGTTTATTTGATAACATGGTCCAAATAATAAACCTGCTATATTTGGAAAAAAGTAGAAATTACATTATTAAAATTATTTTTGACATATTAAAGGAATATGCTGAAAATATATAAAAGGAATTTTGTGCAAATTGTTATATGTTTAGTTAGGAACGACAAAAAATGTAAAGGATTATGTAAATTGTAAAAGGCTATGCTTTGATCAATATGCAAAATCTCATTATGAGCCCCNCCCCCCCCCCCCCCCCATTGGGTTAAAATCTGTCAGTTAGAAGGTTTGTAAAATTGACAACTAAATCATTATAAATTTTACACTATATTGTATATAAAAGTACAAGTTTTAAATATTTTAGTGCAGTCTATAAGTATTTAAAATCTTTATTTATGTAGTCAAACCTTGTTATCTCCCAAGTCAACAAACAACATTGGCGTTGTCTGTGATAAAATTAGCACAATCCTACACTATTGGACAGAATCTTTATTTCAAGCTATCAAAGAAAATGTTTTTTTCTCAAAGTTTGAGATAACAGCATTCAACTGTATTTACATAATTTTATATTCTCATGTAAGGATCTGTTACTTTTCTCTGATTGATAATCAAATTAGGATTGGAAAAAAAAATCTTCAAGTCATCTTATTATTTTTTTTGGAGATGCCTATTTATCAATGAAATGGATGTAGTAACTTTTATGGGCATGTTGAAATGAAATTTAAGAAAGATCTCTAATAATGGTAAGGGCCCGGGTGGCTCAATGAGTAAGGTAGTTGGATTACCTAACAACTCATACAAGCCTATCACCAATACGGCTTGGGTTCGTGCCCGGCTTTGTAAATTACAAAAAAGGGTGCAGCCGCTAGTGATAAAGTTTACCAGTTACTTGCCCATGGTGGTGGTTCTCTCTGGGTACTCCGGCTTCTTCCACCACTAAAACTGGTCGCCATGATATAGCTGAAATATTGCTGAAAGTGGCACTAAACATAAAAAATCAAATCAAATCATCAATCTAATAATGGTATGTTCGTAGTATATTTTGTGAGTTTTGTGCTTTCAAGATTTGATGTATGATAGAGGTAAGTTTTCAGCTTATCAGGGGTTTTAGTTTAAACAGATCACACTACAGTAATAACCCTCTTATAAGGCCATTTCCACCAACGGCAAGCCACCCTCCTATCAGACCATATCTCTGATGCATTGAAATAGACTGAAACCTGCCTAAACCAAATCCTGAATAAACTAGAATCCTGTATAAACCGAACTTTAAATAAAAGTCCCAATATAGGAAATCTTTATTATTTTAACCTGTATAAACTGAACACCTGTCTATATCGAAGACAAAAGTTGATCCTAAGGAGGTTTGCTCTAGACAGGTTTCACTGTTTGCCCCCCCAAGAAAGGTCACAATCTTATAGGGTCAGTTTCACTGCAGGAGGTGTGGCCTTATAAGAGGGAGGGGTGCTTTCTGTATTTGGATCCTATAAGTTGTACTAATGTGATGTTATGTCTGTACCAAGAGAATCATTAAATTGTAAAAATAGAAAATTATGTTTATTGTTGTCATGTTTAATTTTATGGATGAAAATGGTATTTTATAAATAAATAATTTTAACAGTGAAAATAGTTTATAATGTATTACAAAGGGGGATAACTCTGAGCATCGTCTTGTGTTGTCATTCGTATCTGTCGACTTTTACATTGTAAATATCAGCTCTGTAGTTAAGATCAGATTACTTTGTTATTTGGGATGCTTGTTTGCCAACACATTGAGCTATCAATGGGTTTTTTTTAAAGAAATTTGTGCAATTCCTAACTCTGCCTTTACAACTCCTTCTTCAGTTTAAATAGTATGACTTTGTTTACTTAGTATACCTGATTTAATTGAGATAAAGATACATGTACATAATTTTGATATATAATTTATAGAGGGCAGTAGATCGTTGGTTCAATCTCTGGTCATGTCAAACTAAAGACAATAAAATTGGTATTTGCTGCATCTCCGCTAAGCACGCAGCATTCAGGAGTTTAAGCAAAGACTGGTTGGCTCAGAATCAGGATAATGTGTCTTGATGGAGCGACATGTCTGCTCCCTCTGCTTTTTCAGTGAGCTAGCACTATAAAAATGTTGGTCTAGTATAAAGCAGACATCAGCATCGTCTCAGCAAATGTAATTTGTTCTCACCCTGATACAGATGAAACATTACTAATTTGGTGTTCAGCAACAACCACTCTCTTACTCAATATTTATAAATTCCCCCTTTACAATGGAAGCAAATATCAAGATCTCAAACATGAAAACTTAATAAACAGTTAACAGTTCTACATTTTAAAATATAATTTTGAGGGGTTAGGGTTGTGGTGTTTAATGCCACTTTCAACAATGTTTCAGTTATATTATGGCGGTCAGTTTTATTGGAAGAGGAAACCGGAGAAAACCACTGAGCTGTCGCAAGTCACTGACAAACTTTATCACATAATGTTGTATTGAGTCCACCTCGCCATGAGCGGAATTCGAACTCATAACTTTAGTAGTGATAGGCACTAATCGCAGGCAGTTGTAAATCCAACTACATGTACCATATGATCATGACCATGATAAATTTGAAATACTAGTATACAGTCAAAGCTGCACATGCAGTCACCTCTATTAAGCAGCCACCTGCATTGAAAGGCTACCTTTTGCTTGTACAGTCATAGAACATTTCATATGAATAGAACGTCCTTTAAGAGGTCACCTGTCTTATAATGTCACTTAGTCTTTGTCCCAAAGGTGGCCTCTTAATACAAGTTTGACTGTATATACAGGTATGGAATATTTGAACATTCTATTCATTTTCCTCCAGAATATAGACTTCCATAAGACTTTGAGATTAACAAATGCTTATATATGAAGTCGTATTAATTTCTGTGATTTGGAGATTGTAAGGTCACAGATTTTGCAGACAACTGATTGCTAACTATAAGGAGAAATCAAAACCAGAGCTCAATGGAATTTATGGTTGGTGAACTTGGGGATGGACTTCAACATCAAGAAATGTTATACAATGACCATAAAACAAAAAAACCTCATATTTTACCAACGGAACAGCAATGTATTAGAACACCATAAAACAAATCCATCCATAATTTCAATATATGATGATATGAAATGAATCGGTCATAGACAAAATTAAAAGTAAGACGAGTTGTACACTAGGATCTCTGAGAAGAGACTAGCACCAATGTCCACAAAAGTGTACGAAGATAGAATATTTAGCCATGGCCATGGGATAAAATTTAGCACGGTAATTTGAAAGCCTTGGAACAAGAAAGAAAGCAGATTGAAAACATCCAAAAGAGAGGCGTTTGTGTATTTCTGTGTACCTTTCAAATCCAAGAAGTCAAGTTACATTATAGAAAAGCTTCCAACCTGGAACTTACACCTCTATATGAACGAAGGACACAACAGATATACTCTAATTGTGCTTTGTAAAGTGGTTGATGGGCTGGTACCTACTTTTGCATCAATCAATGCAAGTACACAACAGCAAAAGAAACATCAAATTACATCAAAGACCAATCTAAAATGTCTACATTAATACATTGTCCATTCTATTCACATAAGACAATTTCGACAGATCACAGCATCAAGTATAATAGTATTTACATGGCTTAATGAATTAAAGGTGGTATATGTACTGAAATAATTTTCACTTTCTAAATGAGATTTAAAAAAGAGTTTGAAGATACAAAGGGGTAATCAGAATCTGTAAATCGAAGAACAGGCAACACAATGGCCAAAAGAAAAAGTACAAAAGGATAAACAACCATCTACAAAACATTACACATAAACTACAGATCGAGTTATAGGAATCCCACTGAAACCCGGGGGCGAACTCAGGTGATCCGGAATGGTAAACAGAAGTCAGTTCCTGCTCCACATGTGACACCCGTCATGTTACTCTAGTTACAAATCCGGTAATAAGTCATGAATGAGGAAAGAACCGGGAAGTGTTTACGACAAGTACAACATATCAGTGGTCATGTTTGTCACATGACATTTCCTACTGATTCCGTTCTATACACTTGACATTCCATTTTAAAATCATATGTACAAACATATAATAAAAGAAATATCATTGATCCCACTCCAGATGTTTTAGTTTATATATCAAAGTATAAGGGCCTGGGTGGCTCAATGAGTTAGGTAGTTGGATTACCTAACAACTCGTACAGGTCTATCACCAATACGGCGTGGGTTCGCGCCCGGCTTTGTAAATTACATAAAAGGATGCACTCGACTCGCAGCCGCAAGTGATAAAGTTTACCAGTTTGCTTGCCCATGGTCGGTGGTTCTCTCCGACTTCTTCCATCACTAAAACTGGTCGCCATGATATAGCTGAAATATTGCCGAAAGTGGCGTTAAAACACCAAAAATCAAAATCAAAGTATATATGGCACCAAATACATCCTAAGATTGAAAACCTCCAAAAGGTTAGGAAAAACAAAACATATGCTGTATCTATGTATGGTAATACAGACTGATAGAGGAGAAAATGTATACTAGAGGCTCCCAGGAGCCTGTATAGCTCACCTGGGTATAATAACAACATCAGTCAATAAAACTTGGCAACTCCGGTCAAAAAATAACAAATGTAGCCCTCGTCATTGCAGACCCCCTCTTCAAAAAAATTTGGGCAGGGGTTCCCCCCTTTAATGTAAGTTATCAATATTGCTGTAAAAAAACCATAAATGTCAATGATTCTCAAAATTTAGCTTTTGCTACTTCACATTTTGTAATAGAGTTGCTTCCCTTTGATTATTTAAGTAAAAGTAAAAAAAAAAATGCATTTCAAGAGGAATAACTCTTCACACAGTTGTCGGACATTTTCAACTGTGAACTTTTTTTGTAGATCTTGACATGCTGAACATTTTTGCAGTTTAAACTTAACATCTATTCCTTATAGTTTTTGAAATAAAAAATGAAAAGTATTAAAATTGTGAAAATTTGATGGAAAAAAGGGCAATAACTCCAAAAAGGGTAATGGAATTTACTTCAAAATTGCAGGGTAGGTAGATCTTGACATGCTGCACATTTTTGCAATTTAAACTTAACATCTATCTCTTATAGTTTTTGAAATATAAGACGAAAAGTATTAAAATTTAAAAAATTTGATGAAAAAAAGGGCAATAACTCCAAGATGGGTAATCAGATTTACTTCAAAATTGCAGGGTAGGTAGACCTTGCTGTGCTGATCATTTTTACCCCTGTCAGATTTTTGATATTATTAACGGTTTTTGAGTTATTACCCAAAAACCTGCAATTTTACCATATGTTCTATTTTTAGTAACAGCTGCCATGTTGGTTGGTGCACGGCATCACCGGACACAATTTTGTAACTAGACACCCTAGTGATGATTCAAGCCAAGTTTGGTTTCAATTGGTCTAGTAGTTTCAGAGGAGAAGATTTTTGAAAAAGTTTACGACGGATGACGGACGCCAAGTGATGGCAATAGCTCACATGACCCTTCGGGTCAGGTGAGCTAAAAAAAGGACCACATTCCCCCATGGGAAAACCATGGCCACGATCCTATGACTATAATTTGACCTACATATACCAATTCAATGCTTATTACCACGAAATGTAGTGATGTCGGATCCCATTTGTACCAAGGTGCACTCGATACAATCTAAGTTGATTACATCACCAATAAAATTTACCACCACATCATATTTGAAATATTGTCCGCACTTTCATAACGATTCAACTCGCTATTAATATTTGAAATAGTCGTTATATTTTTGATACTATAAATTCTGGAGCACCTGAGTTCACCTCTGGTTTTTAGTGGGCCCCGGTTCGTGTTGGTTGATCTTTAGTTTTCTGCGTCATGTTTTGAAGATAGTTTTTTGTTCTTTTGTCCTATTTGTTTTGGCCATTGTATTGTCTGTCCTTCTTCAATTTATGACTTCTGAATACCCCTTTAGTAACTTCAAACTTTTTTCTAAATTCGTTGTATGTTGTCATAGGTTGTTGAGGTACAAACTGGGTCCTGAAATGATCCACTAATAATTAAGATTATTTCGAAAAACATCGTTTTTATTTATCATGTCTATATACATATCAAATTTCAAACACAAGACTTTCAAGATTATCAACTTGTTGTTCTATGCAAGGAAAACAGTGGGTGTGGAAAGAAAACAGAGTGAGTGTGGGAAGAAAACAGTGGGTGCGGGAAGAAAACAGAGTGGGTGCAGGAAGAAGACAGAGTATGTGCAGGAGGGAAACGGAGTGGGTGAGGGAAGAAAACAGAGTGGGTGAGGGAAGAAAACAGAGTGGGTGTGGGAAGAAAACAGAGTGGGTGCTGGAAGAAAACAGAGTGGGTGCTGGAAGAAAACAGAGTGGGTGAGGGAGGAAAACAATCTGATGTAATGGTCTCATTTAATCAACAATAACATCAATGAAGACATACTCCTACAGTCATCAATACAGTCAAAAGATTATATAATCTTCTAAACTTAAAATTTATTAAAGCACTTTATTCACAATCGAAGACGTTTATATTTGGTGGATTGTAATTAGAAATATATACTTTGTCGTAAGTTTTGTTAAAACAGATTGCAAATGGATCTTTCATACCATCTTCCTTATTGAACACAACACGATCTGGTGTACCATCAGGACGTAGTCGTTCTACTGTGCAGGTAGATCTGCCAACGATGTACACGTTTCCCCGACGGTCAGTTTCCAACGTACTATGAACAGATTCCCCTTGGATACTGTATGAGAAAATTAACTCGCCATTTGATTTCAGACAGATACACTTCCGTGAATCACTACAATAATACCTATTTTTGTTGCCTACATGAATGTACCTAATTTTACTTAAGGTACATCCTGTTACTGGTATAGTACGTAAGTAGTTACCAGTGGTGTCTAAAACAATAATAACACCCTCACTACCCAGCAAGATAGTTTCTGTTGTTGAACTGACACCACATACCGTTGCACCAACATCAATTTTTCTATCAACAATCATTTTGTCTGTGTCTAAAAATTGTATAATATTTGAATAGTATGTTACAACGGCCTTTTGTGTTGTTGGTATTACTGTTATATCCCATGGCTGCATATCAACATACAACGTGTCCATGATTTGACATTTATCGTCACACACAATTACTTGATGATTATGCCAATCACATAACAGCAATTTATTGTCGGTTGTGAAAGACATGCTTGTAATTCTCTTTTTAGCAAATGAAATTGATTCTCTCAGTTTAAAAGTGTTGATAGCTGCTGTCATTGTCGATGGTAATTGAGCTTGTAATTGTTTTGGAGATGTGTATGTAACAGTACATGGATGTTCTTTCACATGTACTTTTCCCATTGGTTCAAAAACAGATACATCGATTTCTTTGAAAGTAAGTTCAATGTTCTTGAATTTAGCTATCATTGTTTGTAAATCAGTTTCCATTCTGTTTGCATTGTCACTCACTTTTCTAATGTACATAAAAATATGCTTGTTTGATCCATGTGTGGTAAGGAATTCCATTTCCCTTTTATTAGATTCAATTTCCTCTTTAATTTGGTCAATTTCATCTTCCTCCTTTTTCATGTTATCAGTTTGTTCTCGTATAATCATATCAACTTCATTTAGCCATGTGTTCTCCATTTCTTCTACATGTTTAATGAATTCCTGTTTTATCTTACATATTTGATCTTTAACTATTTTGCCATCTTTTTTTAAATCATCCAAATTTGTCTTTCTATTTGCCGACATTTTCTCAAATGTTTTCTGTAAGACCTTGAGATGTTGATTGCAATCTGTCAATAGCTGCGATTGTTTGACATTCTCTGAGGCTGATTGTACCGACATTGTATTTGAACATAATTTGTGGAGTTGAGCAAGACAATCCTGACAACAGACATGATCATGGTCTGTACAAATATATTCTAACTGTTTGTCTGGATGTATCTCACAGGTCATGGGTACATTAGATAAAGAAATCTTCTCTCTCAAGTCTACAAGATGATGACTTTTCAATGTCTTATACAAATTATGGTTACGTGTACATTCGGAACAAATTTCTTCCTCACATTCCATACACCAGTTAACAGCAAGATTCTCCCTTCCTTCGGATATGCATGGGTCACACATGGGACTCGTAGCCATATTCAATACTTCTAAAATAAAAAATATATTGAAAATATTGTAATGGTAGCATAAATCTAGCTGTGGTGGCCTAGTGGTTAATGTCATTGGACTTCTAACCAAACTTAACACCGTTTCTGTCAGTTCTATCCCTGTTATGTTTGACTTCTACCCTTGTTACCCACCTCCTTTTTAAGGTTTCAAGACACCTATCCACTGACCAAGTTCAGAGGTTTTAACGATCAGTTAATTGCATACATGGTGTAATGGTTAGTGTGCTCGAATCGAGTGTGGTAGATCATGGGTTCAAGCCCTAGTTGTGTCAAACCAAAGACTCAGACTTAGACTATAACATTAGTTGCTTTTTGGCTTGGAATAAGAATAATGTGTCCAGGTGGAACGATATGTCTACACACAGACTGTGGTTTCAGTGAGCTAGCAATATAAAAATCCAAGTCAGAACAAAGCAGACATCATTATCATTTCATTGAATTTAACTTGTTCTCGCCATGATATAGCTGAAAAATTGCTCATTTGGTGTTAAACAACAACCACTCACTCATCGATCAGTTCGTTTTAACAAACCGAGTTTTACTCTCCATTAAGTCTAGAAAAAAAGTTTGAAGATACCACAGAGGTAAATAGAAGCCGTAAATCAAAAGAGGACAAATAACACTATTGTCTATAGAACTAGAGGCTCAGTGGGATGAGCCTGTGTCGCTCACCTTTCATAAGTGCTTCCTACCAAATTTCAATTAATTTGTTCAAATGGTTTTAAAGAAGATTTTTTTAATTGGCTAATCACAAACAAGAACTGCCTATGGCAGCCATATCAGTTGTATGATTGGCACGAAATATGGAAATTTTGTACAGGATCTCCCATACATTGTTACTACAAGGTTACAATTCATTAAGCCTCCTAGTTTCAGAGAAGATTTTTAAAATTTCAGTTAATTAGAGAAAAGAATTGCCTGTGACGACCATATTTTTTGTTCAATCGGTATGACATCTTATAGAGGACCTTCCATAGTCGATGTTTCCTGTAAAATTTGTCCGAAATGAAAAGTAGAAGTAAAGGTCATTAGTGATCGCAAATAACAATTTGAAAATTGGCAGTAAGAAACTTTTTATTCCCTTTTGGTATTTAGTGTTGGATAATGGCCTCCAATTAACAGCATACACCCACAAATCACACCAAACGAACCCTTGTGGACAGGGGACATGTTTTTGTAAAATCATGATAGCCTATAATTATAAGTCGCCAAGCACAGGCACTCGGGTACACTCTGTGATTTTCGTTATTATCATTAAAATTAAATATTTTCTCTTTTAGTGCCTCTATTATTCTAACCTTCTCTAGGCAGAATCAAGTTCTAATAATAAAACCCTAAATGCTCGCTTACTCGCAAGGGTTTTAATGGGATGCCATTACCACAGGCACTTGTTTCATTCAAAAAATATATGCCCCCTCCTCTTCCTTAAGGAAGAGGAGGGGGCATATATTGTTTGTGCCTATGGCCATTACACGTAATGGAGCAGCAGCCGAGATTTTTTGCACTCGCTTACAGAGTTTCTGACACCTGTATTTATCAATAATAAGACATAACCTTTCCCTTTGTCCACTATTATAACAAGTTTTTATCATCTACCAGTATTTTAGAATGTAATTCCCACAAAATAAAAATTTGTTTACCAACTACATTTTGAATTTCGTCATTTGTGGTCATTTTCCTGTCAAAGCCTCACGTTGGTATTTTTTGGATGCCATATTTGGCGATTTGAGGCGTGAATGTTTACATCAGCCGTAGTAAATATACTAAATATCGTAGTAAGAAATACCATATTTAGAAAAGCTCCACCTTCCGTAGTTTCCGGTTATGGCGAACGATAGATAAATTTGAACAAGGTTGTTGCTACTTTTGAAAAGCATACATTTTTCAGCCAAACCGATTTAACAAGGACTGGGGTCATCAGTAATAGTTATAATGAAATGCTTGAAGCGTAAATAGTGAATTTTTATGTTCAACTGCAATATATTTTTTTGCTCCATTGTGACGAATGGGACCGCTTTGTAGCTCCGCCTAGACACAAGTTTGTCACAGGAGCTACACTATTGCAGCTAGGTAGAATCCTATGTAGTATTCATAGAAAAAAAATGGGTTATAGTATCAAAATGTGTAAAATACGTCAAAATTAGGTGATTCTGCACACAGGGGCTTGTTACAATTTTTTTTTATCCCTCGACTACTCTAAAAAACAACAAGGGAGGAATCTCAAATGTCAAATTTTCATACAACACTTTTTCAAAATAGTTTTGTATTGGTGTCGTGACCTGATTCGCCATAATATTGGTACCCATTTGAAGCTTAATAAATATATTTTTGATATTTCGATTCCTTTTTGTCATCATCTTTACCTATCTGCAACTTTAAAGCAATGCTTCACAGAATTTTCAATCTGAAGGATCTCCTTCGATAGTCTCCATGTGGCAGTACTGGGCCGAATTCCTACGTGTGATTTGATTGGTCGGTTATTTTGAGAATTAAATTGGTGGCAAATTTAATCTTGGCAATCTTGACCCTAAAAATAACCTATCAATCAAATCGCACGTAGGACTTCTGCCCGGTACTGCCGCATGGAGACTATCGAAGGAGATCCTTCAGATTGCAAATTCTGTGAAGCATTGCTTTAAAGTTGCAGATAGGTAAAAATGATGACAAAAAGGAATCGAAATATCAAAAATATATTTATTAAGCTTCAAATGGCTGGGTACCAATATTATGGTGAATCAGGCCATAGGATTAGGAATCAGGTCACGACACCAATACAAAATTATTTTGAAAAAATGTTGTATGAAAATTTGACATTTGAGATTCCTCCCTTGTTGTTTTTTTTAGAGTAGTCGAGGGATAAAAATAATCGTAACAAGCCCTATGATTCTGCGTAGAGAAGGTTAGAATAGAGGCACTAAAAGGAAGATATTTAAATTTAATGATAACGAAAATCAGTGTATCCGATTGCCTGTGAAGGCAAGGCACAGGCACTTGTTTCTATCCATGGGAAGGTTGACTTATGCATTAGTCGACCTTCCCATGGATAGAAACAGGTTCCGGGTCCGTTCGCCCTATTACCTGTTCGTCCTGATACCCGTTTGCCCTGATAATTATAATTATGTAGGATATTAAAAAATAAGAGAAAAATAAGTGATATTTGATTGCTTATAGATATTAAATGGAGAAATTTTAAATATGCGGCATGCTAAAGTGTATGTTTCGACAATGGGCAAAGTTAAACATTTCAGTCCTTGGAATAAGTGAAGCAGGTAAAGATCAGTGAATCCAGAGTCTATAGAAAATGTAGGATATTAAAAAGAATTGAATTATAAATGATATTTGATGGTGTAATTAATTTATAGCATACTCTCTCTCTTCTTTCACCATCTTCACCTTACTCTTATTCAAATCGATATACTTATTTACAAGACTCTATTTCCACTTTTAACAACTATTATTCAATTTACCTTCATTCAACATAGCATACTCTCTCTCTTCTTTCACCTAACTCTATATATCAGATTTCATCAGTATGATGTATGAAATTTGTCAAAACATATGAGATCAAAGAACACAAGCTGTGAGGTATATAATTCTTTTATGTTTACAATTGGTTTCGACGTTGTTTTACTCATACTAAGCTTACAAGTGCATAATTACAGAAACAAAGCCACCAATGAATGAAAATAAAGAGATCAAAGATACAAAATCCCCAATCAGTAATTGTAATTATGAAATCAGCAATCATTATTTTCAATAATTGCTTGAAAATAACTCAATTAATTTCCAAAAGCTCATATTTTTTCTTTAAATTAATATTTTTCTACAAATCATTACTTCTTTATTTTAAATTAAAATATCCTTTATGCTCATTAAAATACTTTATAATAATCAGGGCGAACGGGCCCACTTTTAGGGCGAATGGACTCAGGGCGAACGGACCCAGGGCGAATGTGTAGTTAGGGCGAACGGACCCGATACCATAGAAACAAGTGCCTGTGGCGCAATAGATACGATAACGTAACCCTCATTCCGCTTGTGCTCCATTTAGGGTTACGAATCGATCCCATTCAATGTATGGGAGCAGCGCCCGGAGTGATTCACACCGGGCGGTTTTTTGTCCTAATTCCGTTGTAAGTGGTTGGAAAAATTAACGGGGGTGAAAGATAAATATATTTAGGTAATCCTTGAGGTGTTAAATAGTCGCTGCAGCAATCCATGGTAGACTTATATCCATCTGAAAATTTGAATGCATAAAATCTTCTTTCTGTCCGACATTTTGTTTACAAGTTGCTAATTCACGCGCACTTGCCTCGTTTTAGCTGTGGAACCGTAGCCCTTTATGGTCCTTTTTTCTTTTTTTTTTGGCGGACCATAGGGCTACGGATTTTCCCTATACAAAAACTTGCAGAATTTGTGACCTTTGACACTATAGTATAATACGCAAATCGGATGCCGGAGAAGTCTTGTTCTGTTACGGCTTTTACATAACTGGTACTTTCGTGAATAGAACCTGTATTTATTGGTTGTAAAAATGCAAGAAGTGTGTATTATATCCGCTTTTTTCAGGGATAAAGTCCGAAAAATTAATAAAGAAAGTCTGATCGGCAAACGAAAGTACAAGTTATGTAAAAGCCGTAACAGAACAAGACTTCTCCGGCATCCGATTTGCGTATTATACTATAGTGTCAAAGGTCACAAATTCTGCAAGTTTTTGTATAGGGAAAATCCGTAGCCCTATGGTCCGCCAAAAAAAAAAAA
>MJUT01035204.1:772869-797552 GCA_002080005.1 Gigantidas platifrons
CAAAGACATTATCTGTATATATTTTTCATTATTGTTTAGTGCACTTAGAAAATTATTCTGTATATTCATTTCTAATTCTTTTCTAATATCATTATATTTTGGACAAGGGAAAAAGTAGTGAATTTCATCTTCAATTACATTCATATATATACCTACACCCATTGTAATTTATGACGTCATCGACAATTTATAACGATATTTTACCAATTTTTACATATTAGAATCGAAATAATTCATGGAAGCCATATGTATATATTGTTTTTACCACGGGTAGGCCCTTTATGTCACGAAGTTTTACCCCGAGCGTTAGCGAGGGGTAAAAAGCTGACATAAAGGGCCTACCCGTGGTAAAAACAATATATACATATGGCTTCCATGAATTATTTCTTAAATAATACTAAAGTGATTTCTTTTGTCAGTGACTTTCGGCAGGTCGGTGGGTTTTTTTTTCTTCAG
This sequence comes from Gigantidas platifrons, assembly GCA_002080005.1. Lineage (NCBI taxonomy): Eukaryota > Metazoa > Mollusca > Bivalvia > Mytilida > Modiolidae > Gigantidas > Gigantidas platifrons. The sequence goes on from MJUT01035204.1 coordinate 773,326, forward strand.
GGAACTCCGGTTTACTCTAGCAAAAAAGCTGACCGTCATGAAACAAGAAGCGTACGGTTTCATATCAACGGTAATACAAGCTATTTACCAACCTCGACACTAAATACAAGATATATTTGGACGGTGTTTATTAAATTACACGATAGCGCTACGGTGATAGAAAAAAATATATGAATGGTTAAAGCACCAGGCATTAAAATGCAACTTTATCTCTTTGAAGGTTTACTTTGTAAGGAATCAATCTTATTGAGAGAAATCCGCGGATCAGAAGCAATAATTAAACTTTCTTGCATAAGGTTTCTTGAAAACTGAACACTTGTTATATAATACGGGGCCCGGGTGGCTCATTGAGTTAGGTCATTTAAATCGAGGAATCATTAAATTTTGTTGTAAAAATTAAATTATAAGGAATATTTGAAATTGTTGAACAGGTTATACTTGCATAACCTGGTTTGGGTCAGTTTACGCTTTTCTGATCCAAACCAGGTTATATCGTATAACCTGTTCAACAATTTCAAATATTCCTTAAATAATTTAAATATATTCGCCTATCAATAAACGTCAGAGAAAACCGAAAGGGCATAACCATGAAAGTGCAATCCAATAAAACTGGCAACATTGGGTACACAAGACACAGGACGAAGACAAACAAAATAAACAACACACCACAGAAAACTAAAAAGATAAGCATCACGGACCTCGTCAAAAACCGGGGCTGAACCCAGGTGCTACAGGACCTAATTTACGATACAAACTAAATGAAATTTTCGGTATTCACTCAGTTTTAAGACATATCTTCAATGCCAATGATATGTTCATAAACCAGGTGTATGCCTGGTTTGGACAAAAATAATCGTCTGCCAAAAATTAAGCACCACCCTATGTTTTTATCGATATTTTTTTTTTACATCAATACTGTTAAAACAATAAAATAGATATCACCATTTTTCTTACACTTCTTAAAAGACTACACCAAGGGCTCTAAAATTACCAATCTACGAAGTATTTATCATCCTGAAAGACGTGACTATGACGTGGCAAAAATGGGGTTCAAAAGAAGCGCTGGAAAAACGTAAAACCAGTTTGTCTTTGATGGAAGTTTTTAACATTGCATTAAAATACAGAATCTTCAGGTTTTAAGAACTTTTAAATGCATCTATTGTGCCTATGCAGGCGCGGATCCAGCCATTTTGAAAAGGGGGGGTTCCAATTTTCCTGGCGCTACAGACTGACATTTTCAGTCCAAATTTTGCATAGTAGGTACCACAGAGTAACATTTTCAGAGTTGGAAACGGGATTACACACCATCATCGTGTCTCAAATGGTTTAAGAAACACAAGAAACGAGCACCTTTGTTAATACTTGGTTTACCAATTAGACTTGGAAATATAAAACAGAATCAACAAATTACCAGAAACGCAAGNATATTTTGACATTTTGGATTGCGTTGGTTAATTTTTCGGCCAATAAAGTCCCATACATGCTCTATAGGGTTCATGTCTGGCGACATCGCAGGCCATGGAATTGTCTGAACAGCCTCTTGCTGTAAAAAATGTTGTACAATTCGGGCTCTATGTGGCCTAGCGTTGTCGTCCATGAACATTGGCCTGTCAGCCAACGCATGATTGTCGAAATGGGGGACTACGCGTGGAGCGAACACATTGTCACGGTATTTTTGGCCGGTCAGATTACCATCAAGAACGTACAAGTCCAACTTACAGTCAAAGGAAAATCAACCCCAGACAGTTACACCCCCACCACCACATCAGGTGCTCCGGAAGGGTAAGCAGTGACACCCGTCATGTTAATCTAGCTACAAATCCGGTGATGTCACGAATGAGGAAAGGACCGGGAAGTGTGTACGACAAGTGGAACATATCCTTGGTCATTTCTGACACAGATATTCCATAACGGTCAACAGCGCCTCACAATGGAATATTGGAATTATAATCTAAAATTATGCATAGCAATTCCTTGTGTGTTCTGTCTTTGGGAACTCCGGGTTCTTCCACCAACAACACTGACAGTCACGATATAGCTGAAATATTGTTGAAAGTGGAATTAATCACCAAAATCCTAACCCTCCACGTGGTTCCAACAATTCATGATGCCGACCATATAATTTCTTCAGCGATGAATTAAGTCTTGATTGTCTCAAACTTGGGAAGAAGTCAAATAAAGAAATAATCATCTGGTTCACTAAATTGACAATGTTAAATATACGGTTAATTACTACCACTGTGTCGATATAACTGTTGGGGGATTGTTTGTCATCTCATTAGATAGTAGGACCAGATAAAGATTTAATAAGATTCTATATCTTATTAGAAACAGGAATTCCTGACACTGGGTTCACTACCAATATTTTTTCGTGGTCCTTGTTGCTCCTTATATCAGCTTTCTGTGTTGTGAGTTGTTTCTTGTTGTTGTTTCTTTTCTTCACCTGGTGTCTTGTTTTCCCAATGTTGCCAGTGTCTCTAGATTGTCCATTCTTGATTGCCCCCTTCAATTTTCTCTAACGTTTATTTATATACCATTCTCAACTGTCATCTTTGTTATTAATACCATAGGATTTTTGTGTCTGTCCCAAGCCAGGACCTAATTTCCAAGGTCATATGTCATGATCTTTTTGTTACCAATGATTTGAGACGAGAGGTTGAGTGATTATTCGTTTTGTTGATATTTGGTAGACCTTTTGGTCAGGGATGTTTAAAAATTCTTTTCATAAATAGTACAAACTTAAATAACATTAACAGAGATAATAGAACTCTTAAAAACATGATTGGCTATTTTTATTTGTCATACAAGAACGATAACTCCTGACATATCAAAGTTTACAAGTAAGCCAACAAGTGTGCAGCTGAAATTTATCACAGTGGGTTATTTTCATTGGACGGAACAAAATAGCACCATTTCAATTTTCCGTCCTTTACAGAAGTATATTAAAACTTTGTATGTAAAAGGTTGTACAACACTATTTGCTTCACAGATTGAAATAATTCCGAGTAGCACTAAATTAGACTTCCTATTCATATCCGGTCACGTTCTGGTTGTTGATATACTACTAACCATGCGTTTCATTAACTCCGATTTGTACTGGTTCCATGTTTCAGTTGTAAATAAGCTATCTCTAGCTTCGTCTGGATTCATGTACTCACGATGCTACAAATAAAATTGAAATGTTTCAATTTTGATTCTTTTTTTTTATACTATGCACATTATATAGAGGTGACCCTTGAATATATGGTGTGACGACGTTATTCATTTGACTACCTATACTAGTAATATGGAACATTGTAAGTGCATCATGTGCGAAAAGCTTGAAGATACCAAAGAGGCAATCAGAAGCCGTAAATTGAAGAAGAACAGACAACACAATGTCCAAAAGAAAAAGAACAAAATGACAAACAACGATCTACAAAACATTACATAGAAAACTAAAGATCAAGGAACACGAACCGGGGGTCACTCAGATGTTTCAGAATGGTAAGCAGTTCATGTTCCACATATGGCACCAGTCGAGTTACTCTTGTTACAAACCCAGTGAGTATATGGGTGTTATGACGTTATTCTGCTTCATTGTATATACTTTTGTTCATAATTACTTGTAAGTGCATCCCGTGAGGGTACGCCAGCAACGACCTTATTCTTTTTCAAAATACAAAAGTGTAACTATAAGATACACTGCAAGATATGTATGAACAGAATGTTGGAAGTTCACATTTTATAAGTATATAACTGAAATGTATTATCAGTCTATCACCAGAGAAGATTTAGAAATCCATTACCATCTGGTTAAAGTATTAGCATTGCTCGACATATAGTGTAGACTATGTTATTTGTGTTCGATAGTGAATAGTTACTATCGATATAATTTCACAGTCTGACTAATAAGTTACTGTCTAGACTATATGAGTAACAAGAGGGCGTCTAGTAAGAGACAGGAACTACTTACGTTTTGCGAGCACCTGGGTTCAGCCCCAGTTTTTGGTAGGGTCCGTGTTGCTCATGTTTTTGTTTTAGCTTTCTGTGTGTGTGTTTTTTTTGTTTTTTGTTTTTGCTTTGTTCGACTTAGTCCTGTGTCTTGTGTACTCAGTGTTGCTAGTTTCTCTGGATTGCCATTTCTTGATCGTCCCTTCTTTTTTTCTAACGTTTACTTACATTAAAAATATTAGGTCTCAAGTTAAAAGACATAACGAGATTCATTTTCCAAATTTTAGTGTGTAGTTTACAACATACATTTTTTCTAATCACTGGCATTATAATACAGATATAATTGATAAGTGAGTGATTGTTGCTTAACGCCAAGTGAATAATTTTCCATGGCTAGAAGAAGTTATATTTTGATGAGATGATGATAACGACCAACACGATTATTTCGATTGTTATAGTGTTAGTTCACTAAAACAACAGTCCACTGGTAAGCATGTCGCTCTACCAAATCACTATATTCTAATTGAGAGTCTTTTCTCTTACTCTTCACAATCACTATATTCTAATTGAGAGTCTTTTCTCTTACTCTTCACCACAGAAGCAGCTAATATCAATTTTAGAGTTATTTGTTTGAGCTGACAGTAATTTGAACACGTGATGTACCACACTCTACTCGAGGCCACTAAGCATTACACCATGCACCGATGCGTTTCAGATATAATTGTGTTGTACGTATAAATGAATGGTGTGCATATATTTTTATGTAGTTTTTGATTGGCTTAGATATAACTTACACTGAAGCTGAGGTAATTGTTCAGTGTACATCTTAACAGAAAAAAATCAAAATGTTTGAATTGGTCCATTGCAAATAGTAATATTTCAACAGTGACTGTGGCTCACAGGACAACGCACACACTGTAAGTGAGTGAGTGAGTGATTGTTATCTAACGGCAACTCAATGAGATGATGATGAGGTCCACTTTGTACCAGACCAACATGACAAGTTGGATTTTTATAGTGCAAGTTCACTGAAACAACAGTCCGCGGATAGACATGCCACATACTCGGACACATTATCCCGATTCCGAGCCCACCAGTCTTTGCTCTTTCTCCCTTTTGCTGCGTACTTACAGGAGAAGCAACGCATACCAATTTTATAGTCTTTGATTTTACCCTGTGTATATTCGATATTTAAAGAAGTAAGACAAACATATTTACCATGGTTTCCACTCTGAGCATTGTGTTGTTTTTCGCGTGAAGCAGGAAAAATCGTTTACTAATTCTTATTACTTCTGCTCCATCACTTATCTGAAAATTAAAGACAATCATACAAATAATTACTAAAATACAAATTTTTTTCCTTTCTTTCCTCTATCACCGAAAAGACTTTTACCGGACTTTACTATTTTACCGGACTTAAGTAAAAAATACTTATATTGTGTAGATATTTGAACCTTGTCACAAAATCAGAGAAGAATTCTATAGTAAAAAGGAACTTCTTAAGGATATATTCATTGAACTTGTCATGAAAAAGGACACTTTTGCCTGCATTGAAGGGAAATAACTCATATAAAAATGTTTAAAAAAAACCGGATCATTGTAGAAGAATAATGCAAGTGGTCTATTGACAGATGAAATATAAAATTAATGAAAAACTTACCAAGGTAACTCCTTTTGGCTCTGATGCCATTGTGGCGTGTAAATGTTCTAGACCCTGTTAATAAATAATCATAAATGATTCAAATCAATTAGAAAACAATTTTTTTTTATAATGAGATATTTAGTAGAACAAAAAAAAATCTCAAACAAAGAACGGACGTTTAACCTTTAAAATTTCTCTAAAATGGTGTATCATGTGAAAATAAAATGGTCCAATAGTTTATTGGTTCACGTGTTTTTCTCTCACTAACCGGTAACCGCATCGGAGATGTAATGGTTATCGACTTCGTGCTCGCCTCGAGTGCAGTGGATTGTGGGTTCGAGTTCCGATCGGTCAAATATTATAAAATTGGTATTTGTTGATTCTCGGCTAAGCATGCAGCATTAAGGGGAAAGAGCAAAGACTTGTTGGCTCAGGATCAGAATAATGTGTGCGAGTGGGGAGATATGTCTATCCGTGGACTGTTGTGTCAGTAAGCTAGCACTATAAAAACCAACTAAGCGTGTTGGTCTAGTACAAATCAGATCTCATCATCATCTCATTGAAAATTAACTAGTTCTCGGAATGACATAATCACATAGCTGAAAAATTATTGTCGTTAAACAACAATTGCTCGCTTGCTCTAATTTTGGATATTGTTCTCCATTTTATACATAATGCAAATATCTTATTGTATACATTGCAAATATGTTGTTTGCTTCAAGTCGTTTCATTGCTATAGATTGTCGTTATAAAAACGTAGATATCAAATCCAGTGAGCACGAAGCACCCCTTGAACAACCTTCATCAGGTACGATTGAATCCAAAATATTTGAAAGACAAATAATTTAAAAGTCTTTGGTAGCAAGAATGCCAAGGGGACTAAACAGGATATTCTAAAGTAACCTATGCCTGAGGGAGGAGAGTAAGAATGCCAAGGGGTCTAAACAGGATATTCTAAAGTAACCTATGCCTGAGGGAGGAGAGTAAGAATGCCAAGGGGTCTAAACAGGATATTCTAAAGTAACATATGCCTGAGGGAGGAGAATCTTAGTTTAAATAATAAATACACAATGTACATGTTTTAGGAACTGCAAAATTCGATAAAAAACTATTTCTAATAAACTATGTCAGTGAGGAAGCACTGACTACTGGGCGGATGATACCCTTGGCGACAAATAGTCCACCAGCAGAGGTATCGATACAGTGATAGACCCTGGAACATTTCTTGCATAGCCACTTCATTTCACCAAAAGGGGAGGTTTCGGCCCTTATAACTAGTTCAACACCACCACTTTTTATTGGTGCCTGTACCAAACCAGTAAATTGGCGGTCGTATCTGTGTGTTAGCGGCATCGATTTAACTCTCTCTATGATTTTTCTATTGGATGTTGGAAATGTTCAGATAGTGTGATGTTTTTGTTTTTCATTTTATTTTATGTCGCGTGTCAAGTTGATGTACGTAATTAGTATAACGTGGTGTATATGTTGAAATTTATGTGCTTCCAGTCAATTATCTTAGAAATTGTTTTGATTCAGTTCAATTTCGTGATCTGCTAAAACTCATGTACATTGTATCACTATTCGTCAAATGCATCAACCTTTCAAACAGTTAATTAAAGGAGTAAAAGGAATTGAATAAACCAATTACATACCATTTAACATTAAAACTATCATTGTGAGTTTATTTACCTCTTCTAAGTGTCCATCTGGAAGTCCCTGAAACCTCCGGGAAACGGAATCCAAACCCTGTTATAGTGTGGTGAAATTTATAAATGTTATACTGTGTAGGAAAAACAGTCAACTATAGAAAACCCTTGTGGATATTTGTAGTTTATATTGGAAGTGTTAACTGTAATTTAAAAACAGCTCTGGACGGAAGAGACTATAAATAATAAAAAAAAAAAATTCCATGCCAGTTTTATTTAGATATCCACAAGAATTTAAAATAATGCAGTATTGTGATTGTGCAACGCATGAAAATGACATAAAAGTAAGAAGGTTAAATTCACAAACGCACGAAAATGACATAAAATTAAGAAGGTTAAATTCACAAACGCACGAAAATGACATAAAAGTAAGAAGGTTAAATTCGTAAACGCATGAAAATGACACAAAAGTAAGAAGGTTAAATTCACAAACGCACGAAAATGACATAAAAGTAAGAAGGTTAAATTCACAAACGCATGAAAACGGTACAAAGTAAGAATATTTAATTCACACTATTAAAATTTCAACACAGCAATTCTCAAATAATAAAGACGGTGTGGTTTGTTAGGTTTAGGGTTATGATGCTTAACACCACTTTCAACAATATTTCACCTATATCATGGCGGTCAGTTTTATTGGTGGAGGAAGCCGAAGTACCCGGAGAAAACCACCGACCTATCACAAGTCACTGACACTACGTATGTTCCTCCGACTTCCACAAAACAAGATTAGACTGTTGTAACATTAACCATAACTCTATCTAAGATTTCATTTTCATAAGATGACTAGGTTAGTAAGAGTTAAAAATTAATAACACACATCAAGATTATACCATAGTTCAGCTAAGGTGTGAATTAATGTCGACAAAGATGTTTGGTAAAGACTAAAAGTCAAAAGTACTGCGCTTTAAAGATCTCCAGTTATTCTACTGAATAGACAACTTACAAAAATATCACCACGTCGCAATAAGTCTAGTTGTAAATGAGCCTTTCTAAATTGTGTATCACGCTTTTGCCGTTTTGCATATACTGGGTCGAATTCAGTCTTTTCCCGCGTTAAATATGTCCCGTGAGGTTTGATGGAAGAATCACTGACGTCAAGTTTTACTACAGAGGAATTTGATGGCGAGCCATTTGCTATTGGTGGAAATAGGTTTTCTTTTTTATCTTCTTTTTCAACATCTTTGGTCTAAAAACAATAAAAAATGAAATGTGTATGTATATTCTAGATTATATCCATCAGCAACCCTTTAAAGTGAACGTATTGTAATCAACCTAACACCAGCGTTAGTGAAACTTTCTAATTATCTGTTCAGCTTATTTTTTCCCAGATATATCGAAAGCTCAGATATTTTAGAAGTGAAATTATCAGTATCTGGACTGCATATTTAAAGCAAGTTTGCGCTAGATACTGTGAATCTAATTAATTCGTGGTTTGAAGAAAATTTGTATTTTCGTGGATACATTAATTCGTAGATCATCTGCTATAATCAGTACACATATAATATATCAAATACAAGAGTAACATGACGGGCGCCACATGTGGAGCAGGAACTGAGAACATTCAGGAGAACCTGCATGAGTTCACCTTCGGGGTTTAGTGGGATTCGTGTTGGCCGATATTTAGTTTTCTATGTGATGTTTTGTAGATCGTTGTTTGTCCTGTTGTCTTTTTTTCTTTTGGCCATTGTGTTATTTGTCCTTCTTCTTTTGGCCATTGTGTTGTCTGTCCTTCTTCTTCTGGCCATTGTGTTGTCTGTCCTTCTTCTTTTGGCCATTGTGTTGTCTGTCCTTCTTCTTTTGGCCATTGTGTTGTCTGTCCTTCTTTGATTTACGGTTTCTGATTACTCCTTTGATATTTTCAAAGTCTTCGGGAATTCTTAATTTCATGGCTTATTCCACTTCCCAAAATCCACGAGGAAAATTGATATGCCACAAAGAAAAATGAATTTACAGTAACAGAAAATTGTAGCTATAAAACAAATTACCTCCTCATTGTCTGATTCAATATTGATTTTCACCTCAACAGGAGTTGGTGCTTTACTGTTTTCTTTATTGACATTAACTAAAAAAAAAAGAATAATTGAATTATAATGTTAGACGATTTGTCAAAATCATCTTTAACTATTGTACCAAAAACATCATATAATAAGAAATATTTACCATGAACGCATTTCTGTTCTATAGTTACTTATATGAAAATATAAGATATGCCGTGATGGTCCGGTTTATTGGTGGAGGAAACCAGAGTACACGGAGAAAACCACAGAACTGACGTAAGTCACTGACAAACTTTATCACATTATGCTGTATCAAGTAGAACTCGCCATGAGCGGGATTCGAACTCACAATTTTAGTGGTGATAAGAACTGATTGCATAAGTAGTTGTAAATTCAACTACCATAAGATCACTACCACGACTACACCCCTATCATAACATTATATACCACCATTTGTAAACATACCTTTTGTTTCTTTTGTCTTTTGTTTTTTGTTCTTTTTAGACTTCCCTTGTTTATTACTCAATAATACAGGATCTGCAGACGCTGGTTTGGGATCTTGTGAAGGAGTTGGTTTATGACGTTTTGTAATCTGAAAATGTAAGCACAACATTTATCATTTACTTATGTTATCCTTGCTCATCTTTTTAGTTTTCTGTGTTTTGTGTTTTTGTTTTTGTTTTTGTCTTCGTCCTGTGTCTTGTGTACCAATGTTGTCTGTGTCTCTGGATTGTCCATTGCCGATTGCGTCCCTCGGTTTTCTCTAACGTTTATTGTCTTCTTTCTGTGTGTTTTGTGTACCAATGTTGCCTGTGTCTCTGGATTGTCCATTCTTGATTTTTCCATTCGGTTTTCTCTAACGTTTACTTAGGTTAAACTAATGCATCTATTATTTTGTTAGCTAACAATTCAGATTCGTAGATCGCAAGGACAGATGCTATTTATTGTTTAAATATACAGTACTGAAATAATGTAATTGATATTAAAACATATCAAGCTTATTTCCCTTAGGTATAGGTAACCATAGTGATTTAGGCTATCTTATTTATGCCCTTGATTTGCTGGCCCACAAAGACATTTACATCATTTTGCTTTAAAATATGTTCAATCTTAGCACACAGATAATGATGGTTATTGTACAAACTCAACATACACAGTATATTAGATATCTTCATTTATATAAGGTTTATCGAGATATTACTCGTCGTATTAGCTATTAATATAACACATACCAAATCATTATTAATACTATTTTGAGGGGTTATGAGTGGGGTGTTTAGTTCCACTTTCAATAATATTCAGTTATATCGTGGCGGTCAGCTTATTTGGTGGAGGAAACCGGAGTACGCGGAGAAAACCACCGACCTGTCGTACGTCACTGACAAACTGCATCACACAATGTTGTATCGAGTACACCTCGTCTGAGCTATAGATTTCCGTGTAAAGAAACGTTGCAGATAGACTCCTAACAGTAACACAAAGGTAAAATAAGACAAGCTAACTAAAGATTAAACAGCATTGACAGTAAATTAGAGATATAAGTTAGAGCTGTATGTTAGAAATCTTCGTTAGAATTGTATGCTACCACGTGATCAATTTTGTAATCCAAAATATTTAATTAGATGTTGTTTAAATAGTGATGGTCAATAATTCAACCAATTTGTACAAAACGAACACTCCCCTCTCACCTTATATTTACGTTATTTGTGTTTGATTGCCCATAGTGGTGTCCCAACTCATAAAGTTTTGGTTTACTTTGTCTAGTGTACCCTTGTTGCTAGTTTGGATTGTCCATATTTGATCGCCTCTTCGGCATTCTTTAACGTTTATTTCATTACTAAACACAAAAAAGGGAACCACGACAAATGACAGTAGTAGAAACTCAAGGTTTTGGCTCGGGATAGGCACAAATATATGGCGGGTAATAACCTGTTAATGAAATCTCAACCATGCTCTTGATAACTGGATCTCCAATGGTAATACATACATAAGCACACAATAATCAAATACAAGCAAATTCACACACAATCAAACTATATACATGATATTTTTTTTTTCAATGGCGATACATTAACGTCTAATAACATCCCATGTGGATTCACTTCATGGTTCATATTTTCAACTGACCAATCAGCGATGAGTCTAAAAAATGAAAACCAAATACACGAAAAGAGCTATTGTCCAAGTGGTTAATATATCTAACATAATAACTGTCTATCATATGATTTTATGGTCAAAGATGGCTGATACGTTACATGACATGACCCCAAACGGAATATTTTAGAAATTAGTGTATCCCCAAAGAAAAAAAGATACAAAAAAAGTTTAGTTCGATTGCCACATGATACAAATATATTTCCTTCAAGTAGCCCCTGTTGGATATAATATTCTTGATTGTAATATTTTGGCACATATCTCCCATAAAAATTTGGTTTTTACTATCCGTTTGCCAAATTAAAATAAATTATATAGTGTTACGAAAATTATACTGAGAAAAATAGTTCCGCCATTTTTATTAAACATACATGTATATGTATGTATATTCAGTCATATTAAAGCTGTGTAATAATAGATAAAATAAGCACACACATGTACATTTAGTACATAGCCATCAGAAAGATATCCGAATGGAGTATTAGTAACAAAACTACAATGTGAAATGGAAATTGCTCGTCTATAACGAAACAGTTCCGAATGAATACACAAGAAGCAAGTACACACACAATCAAACTATGTGCAAGTTCAATTACAAACTGTGCAGAGAAAAGAAAATAAACCACAAGCTTACTCCAGCAAGCATGTTTAGGCCATCAGCAAAAGAATGACATCTTGAAAGTGAAAATGGCTGCTCACTTGAGTCTTTAATCTGAAGGTGGTACAAAATAACAGAGCAACGAAAAATTAAAAAAGGCTTGCTATGACTATTTTATTTGGAGACAACTAGAATGACCCATCTATTATGTTTGATATAGAGATTAATCAACAGAATATAATGGACATCAAAACATTGCAATAGCGCAGATCGTTTAGATCTTGTCTTCGCTGATAGAAAATTAAATCTTTACTTAGAAATAGCGAATGAAGACATGATGTAAGAGTAAAATATAGAAAATGAAATGTCAAACCTTACATTACTTCTTTAATTTAATAAACACAAATGAGAGTGACCACCTATATCTTATATGAAATAGGCACAACGCATATGGGTAACAGTATGTCAACTTAATATAATATCTGTGTAACAAATGAGAGTGACCACCTATATCTTATATGACATAGGCACAACGCATATGGGTAACAGTATGTCAACTTAATATAATATATGTGTAACAAATGACAACGGATATGTTCCACTTGTAAGCACTTTCTGGTCCTTTCCTCGTTCTTGACTTATAACCGTGTTTGTAACTAGAGTAACACGACGGGTGCCACTAATGGAACAGGTACTGCTTACCCTTCCAGAGCACCTGCATTCACCCCGGGGTTTTAGTGGGGTTCGTGTTGCTCGATCTTAGCTTTTTGTGTTAAGTTTTGTAGATTGTTGTTTGTCCTTTTGTCCTTTTTCTTTCGGCCATTGTGTTGTCTGTCCATTTTCGACTTACGGATTCTGATTGCACCTTTGTTTATCACCAAACTTATTTTTAATGACGGTATCTGTACGATTATCTCGGCCATACTTTGTTTTCTTGTTGATAACCCCATAACTAAGAAATTAAATTCTACACACCAAATGACATCAAACGAAAAACATGCCCAGATGTAACGTGTATCGTCAGAAGTTAAGAGTAATGTTTAACGACAGGCTAGGGGCATTGTCACACCTATTTTTATTGCAGAATAGCTTCAAAAGCTGTGTTCCTCTAAATTGTGTCTAATTGGAAAGTCTCTGGATCATGTTAATTTCATGTATTGCTGATGTGAATTATGATTATTGAATGTATTGATTAGTCATTACGGAACATCTGTTTCACGACGGGTGCCACTAGTAGAGCAGGAACTGCCCAGCTTTCCGAAACACCAGGATTCACCTCCATTTTACTCCGGGCTTGTGCTGGTCGATACTTTGTTTCCTGTATAATGCTTTGTAGGCCATTGTTTGTATTTTCGTCCCTTTTCTTTTGGCAATGTTATTGTATTTGCTCTCCGTAGAATTACATCTTCTGATTCCTCCTATGGTAACTTCAAACTTGTCTTTTCTACTGTCTTTCTATTTGCTATTTTACCTTGACCTAACATAACCAGTCTCGTCAAAATAGTGAAGAGCATAGACATGTAATCTCAACATAGATCAGGTTCATTTAAAAGTCATTCATGCTACTAGGTAAAATCAAGATGTTGAATTTATAGGGTTAGTATTGTGGTGTTTAATGCCACTTTCAACACTATTTCAGTTATATCGTGGCAGTCAGTTCTATCGTTGGAGGAAACCGGAGTACCCGGAGAAAACCACCAACCTGACGGAAGTCACTCACAAACTTTATCACATAATGATGTATCGAGTACATTAGTGGTGATAGACACTGATTGCATAGGTAGTTGTAGATCCAACTATACGGTTATGACTACGACGATCCCTTCTTAGAGATGTGTAATTGGGAACTTCTCTTAGGCAATTACACTTGTGATATTTGGAAATCAAACGGCCCCTTCAATTTATAGTAAATAAAATAATGAGAATTTATTAATGAAAATATCTTACCTCAGGTAATGTAAATGTATTGCTCCTTAATGCCTTTAATTTTCGTTGTGAGTTCAAGTTTCCAAACATAGCTGTAAGGAAAAATACCATTGGTCATATTGATACGATATTAAATATAAATGTAAATAAATTAAAATTTCAAATATGAATACGAGATGCAAACCCATTTTTGAAAGATTGTATGTAACTTATCAATATTTATATGTAAACGTATGAATGAGTTCTGTGAAAAAAGTAGCCATAGGGCACAGAAGTCACCATTTCCAACTAATATCTAACTGAAAATATGTCTGTGCCAACTGGTCAGGAGAAACTAAAGATACGAATCAAAAGTTAGACAAAAATCTACAGAATTCTCGGCATTACCTTATGCAGAAACTAATACATAAAGTATACAGAAAGCTAGAAAAATATTATTACCAAAATAAAAACAATTCAATGACCAAATAAAACATTTGGAGAAACTGAAGGAACAAGGAACATATTCATACCATCTGCATGACTAGATGCTTTGGCACATCCTAAATCTTCCGTACTGCCTCGTAATAATTTGTTATCTTGTTCTGTATTTATAACATTTTGTACTCGAACTACTTTAACTTTCCCCTGAAAAATAAATAGGAACATTGATTGTTGATCTAAAACATTTTTACCCGAAAATCTTCGATTGCTGTACATAGTCTGTGTTCGTCTGATATAGGAACTATCAATACTTTAAAAGTATATTAGAAAAGACAAATGGGATCATTTACTTATATATTACTATTAGGCTATGTGTCAAATTTGTTTTAAGTGATCCATGGCCGGCCTTAGGAGGTGCGGGTCTAATGCTGTTCTCTGTAAAACCCGCCGTGCATTCCTGTAAGTACTTGAACAGCCGAGAGTAGATAACTCCAGTGCGGGGCCTAATATTGGGAAAAATTAGTCCATTTGGCTTATGTCCGACCCTGATGCAGTTCTTCTTCTATCCACACGAATGATCTATATATTTTACAATGGGCATTAAATATCCTCCTTAGATTTTCCTATGTCACTGTTTACTATATCAATCATACTGCTTTCCTGGGATTTCGACGGATATTAAAATCATCTAAAAATATTTAAAAAAATATTTTTGAACATGTAAATCACAACTACATAGAAGTTTTCTGTCCACGTTTTTTTCTTCTTCTAAAATTTCAGATATGTCAGAACTGTCATGTTCTATTTTAATACGAAATTGTATTCGTGGTGTAGCATCAGTACTTTGTGTAAAGTAGCACATAATTACCATTCATGCGTGTCAGATGGATGATGCAATAAAATGGCATGTGATCACGAAAACGGGGCCGTTTAATTTCCAAAAATCACAAGTGTAATTGGTCAAGAAGAATTCCCAATTACATATATCTAAGAGGAAGAGGGGATCATCATGGTCGTGATCGCATGGTAGTTGGATTTACAATTATATATGCAATTAGTGCCCATCACCACTGACGTTATGAGTTTGAAAGCCACTCATGGTGAGTTGTACTTTGTACTCGATACAGCGTTATGTGATAAAGTTTGTCAGTGACTTTGCAGCAGGTAGATGGTTTTCTCTGGGTGCTCCGGTTTCCTCCACCAATAAAACTGATAGACATGATATAACTGAAATATTGTTGAAAGTGGCGTTAAACACCATAACCCTAACAATAGCCCATATCTCTAAGAAACGTTTTATTATTGCACTCACCGATTTCACTATATATATCCAGGGTGTTCTATTAGAATCATCACATATAATAAGGTTTTGGCTGTAATAGAAAATAAATAAACATTCACATTTTAAAAGGAACAAACCTTTGAAATTGTTAAATTCACGTTTGGTCTAGAAGTGTATTACAACTTCTGTCTATATTTGAGTAAACTATCTAGATTGAAAATTCTTCAGAAAATCCGTCAATTTTATTTTTTCGAGTTATAACTGACTTCCTCCATCCCTATACCTGGTGATTAAGAGAGATCTGGAAATTGACATAAAGGGAACATTCTTATTTATAAACTCACAGTCAGGGCTATACCGGCCTGTTCGTTATAGCTGTCTGAACTTTCCATTGTGATGAAGTCTGGAAGTCATGATATAGTAACTTGCTGCATACCATTAACTTAACATAGCATCATTTTAGTTTTCTAGCGTCTTTGTTTTTTGTTTGCTTTTTGTTGTTGTTATTGTTTGTTATTTGTTGTTTGTTTGTTTGTTTGTTTGTTTGTTTGTTTGTATTTTATTTTATTTGCTTTGTTTTTATTTTTATCTTCGTTTCGTGTCTTGTGTGTAATGTTGCCAGCGTCTTTGGATTTTCCATTCCAAAAATTATTTGATTTTCCAATCTTTCGATTTTAACCGTACCTGATGAAGGTTATTCAAGAAATGCGGCGTTCACTCTAAATTTGATATCTACACTTTTATTAATCTTTTTTTGTCATTACTGCCACTTCGGTTTTCTCTACGCTTATTATCAAATAATTTCTATATTGTAATAGTCATAATACACATAATTTCAATAATGGCTATGTGTTCTTATTCTCAATAAGGCTATAACGTCTTAAATTTCAAATAACTTACCCATAGTAACGTAGATCTATTGCATTTCAAATAACTTACCATAGTAATGTAGATATATTGCATCTCAAATAACTTACCCATAGTAACGTAGATATATTGCATCTTAAATAACTTACCCATAGTAACGTAGATCTATTACATCTCTAATAACTTGCCCATAGTAACGTAGATCTATTGCATCTTAAATAACTTACCCATAGTAACGTAGATCTATTGCATCTTAAATAACTTACACAGAGTAACGTAGATCTATTGCATCTTAAATAACTTACCCATAGTAACGTAGATCTATTGCATCTTAAATAACTTACCCATAGTAACGTAGATCTATTGCATCTTGATTGTTTATAAACACCTCAACAGGAAATTCCATAAATAAATCTAAAGACCTGCAAGACGACACAAATACAAGTAACGACGATGTAAACAAAGGAAAGTTTGAATATAACCAAGATGTAAACAAAGTAGTCGGTACACTAAAAACAAATGTAGCATACGCTATGCATAAATTAATCATGTCAACGTTGCATGCAGGGAATTAACGTTTTAGCTCTATGATCCTGGAGGGGGCGTCGTGGTAGTGATCTTGTGGTAGTTGGATTTACAGCTACCTGTGTAATCAGTGCCTATCACCACAAACGTTTTGAGTTCGAATCCTGTTGTGGCGAGGTGTATTCGATACAACATTATGTGATAAAGTTTGTCGGTGATTTGCAGCAGGTCGGTGGTTTCCTCCGGGTACCCCGGTTTCCTTCACCAATAAACCCGACACGAATGGATATACATGCATATAGTTACCTTAGAAACTCAACTGGTGGACCTTGAGTTCTATTCCGTAGTCTTAAGAAGTCCTAAAAATAAAACGAATTACATTAATAGAATTAAGTTTTTTTATGACATATAAGCACAACAAGAGCATTTTATCAAATGTTTAAGTATGAAGGTTCATTTTCATCAATATTTTATAGTATTTTAATAAACCAATTAAAATCACTATAACAATTAATATAAAGATGTATACAGCTAAAGAAAAATCAAAAGCATTTTATCAAAATTTGTAGATATCTAATTTAGTATTCACCACGCATTTCTGGAATTCTAAATAATGTATTTATTTTCAAAACTAAGGTTAATTGTATACCTATATGCTTGAGAGGCTGAATCCTAGGGCCTCAAAAATAAGAAGGCATCCAGCAAATATGCATAATACTTTTGACACTGTCATTGGAGTTTCATATTTATGCACAACGCTCTGTATTCTCTAAACAACCCTCCAGTAATTTTCCTTGCTCAATTGCACTCCATTTCAGAATATTACAGAATTTTAAGCACCCCTCATCATCCTCGCCTTTATTCAAATTGATTAAACACTCTTCCATATTTCTCTAGTTGTGAGGGTGGGGGATTTGGAGGGGCCTAACAAATTAGCCCAGAGTCTTTCTTCATCTACATATGGAACTATTCAACTCCCTCATGCATATGTAACCATGCACTATTTTACACATCATGCTTAGGTCATTTAGGTTTCTTGCTCTCAAAGATTTTAAAAATTATATTAGCTTTCGAATCTTTTGAATCTGAGCGAACCTGATTGGATATCTCCTTTATATTATTACTTAATGTCCCTTTTGCTGTCAATATCATCTGTAATCAGGTCTTGTTGTCGTACAACTTTCGAAAACGAGTTTTATATTTGTACTCCAAAATCAGAATGCATTATCATGGATATAGAGTGTTTTGATAGGATCTTTTATCGGAGTATGAATGTCTTTATAAAGGTTATTCTGGAGCATGGGTATTGTCACCTGTTAAGGTAACAATTTGCATGATATTTTCATGTAAAAAGTTATGTGGTAAATTGAAGGACTCAATTTTGTCATTCGAACATCGCCATTCGTCTAGCACAGTACTCGATATCCACCTGCCCACTCAAACAGTTATTTATTGTCTACTAAACATTTAATTGATTGTTTTTGAAATATTCAATATAATAATGAAGATTGATGCTGATATACATTAACAACGATATATTATTTATTTTATAGACTGTCATTTATATTGTGCAGCGGTCGATAACATGCAGTGTTTTTGACAATTTTATTATTATTAAAAGAAAATAAGTTTTTGTGCTGTCATCGCGAACTGATATTCCAAATAAAAGCTTTTGGGTTTTCTTTATAAATGATTTATGTTCGGTTTAAATATTGAATAAAAATATAGTTATGGGAATTGTACTTGAACATTCTATAATAGTTATTCCTGATGTTAGCCACACAAGTAAAATATCTTTTTAAAAGTGATGTGTATTCAACTCCCATTCCATGGATACTCCTATTTAAAAAGAACACTCACATCTCTATGTATTATAAGTACTTCTACTTGTCCTCGCGCGACTAGATGATGGTCACGTGGCCAGTTACTTTCGAGATCATCAACCTGAAAAGTATGGTTAATGTAATCTGTAAATGACTTTATAACAATGAAATGATAAATATTGAATATTCAAACCAAAAATTATCGTGTTTTCTTTTAATGTCAAGCAAATGTGGTTCGTGTTGTATAAACATTTGAATACCTCTGTTTATCCGCAAATGTAAAGATACCAAAAAAGAACAAATACATTCTTCTAAGAGACAATTACTCCAAATGTGAAGTTTTCTTTTCAAAACAATTCTTTCAATTCTGTCATTATGTTATTTATTTGAAATATGGAAGATGTCAAATGAACCATAAGTAATGTTTCTAAATTGTCCATTGAATTGACGGTTTGTGATTTACCCCAAAATTTAAATGTTTTTTTCCCAAAACAATTCCTTCAATTTTGCCATGATGTTAAACCTTTACCTGCATTTGAAATATGGAAGAACGATATCAAATGAAACATGGGTAATGTTTATAAACTGTCATTTGTCCTAAAACAATAAATTGACGGTTTCTGATTTTATCTGACAAAAGAAATTGCTGTAGTGTTTGGACATAAACAGTTTCTGAATTTCGAATTATGTAACTGTGGTCAGTGCCGAGCTTAAGCCAATTATACCATTTGTTCCCTATTGGGGCTAGTACCTACTCTATGCTGTTCCAATGCACACAACAACACATTGTGTGTTTAACAGAGAACAGAAACTGGGGCACGCACGTCCTTAAGTCAGAACCTCACTATGGTAAATAATACATAAATATTACAAAAATAAATACTCGGGATACTGTGATAAAATATAACGGATGATATAAGATAGGTAGTGTAGTAAATAACATTAAAACAAATAACATAATGAATCAATAACTTACAGTGTTCGCAACTTGTGCATCATAAATTGTATTGTATGGAGTTATATAGACAATAGTGGTGCAGTGTCTTATAATATAAACTGTATGTGCATGAGACCTAAAAATTGGGATACAGGCGAGGTTTACCGAGCCTTTCTCCAGATTTGCGCCGAACTGGATTTACAACTAGGTTCCCAAAGCTCAACAGGTAACATGTGATAGGGGTACCAGAAAAAAAATTATATCTTTCGATCATAGTGCAGCATATAACAAAAATGTATCCAGTCAATGCAATTTTCCTGCTTAAACAGAACAAGTGCAGGGTAAACAGATCTATAAGTTTTTGTATTGAACCAAATTCGCAATTTAAGAAAATAAACTAGATGAAAAAAAAAACGAAAATATAATTATATATATATATATGTACCAAAAGGAATAAAATAAAAATAAATGATTTTACAGGCTATTATGTCCTTATACTTACATTAGTTTTAACAAGTTGAATACAAGTAAACTACATGGCAAAAGAAAAACAACATGCACCTTTTATTATGCTTAAATATATAGTCAAATTATGGATATAGACAAGACGAACAACAAAACTCAACAACGGATGAGTACCAGGTCGGTGGTTTTCTCCGGATACTCCTGTTTCCGATAAAATTGACCGTCACGATATAACTGAAATATTGGCAAATGTTATAAAATTAGATAGTTGTAGAAAACAATTATATTGTACCTCAACTCCCATTAAACAACTATCTATAGTGTTTTTCTTACATGCCAACAATGATTATACAGAATATATATATTATTTATTAGTTTGTTCTACAGGTTAAATTACTACATAATCAGATATGCTCTTTTGATAAAAATAAAGAAATGATTCTGACGTAAATCGAAATTAATTATAAATAATTAGAAGTTTGTTGTCATGGTTACATACATCTGTTGTCGTTCCTTTCTCTATAAAACCCTCATTTCTTGACACAATACCGGAAGACAAACGATACTCTTTCACTTTTTGCACTATAATAAAAAAATAAATAAATAAAAACTTCAATTATTTAACAATATGAGTACAATTTTAGGATTCGTGGAAATCAAATAGCCAGAACGAAATAAATACTAATCACCATTATATACACAATAAAAACAACATCTAATGTATAAAAATCAAACAAAGGATACGTCATTAATGTTTTATATGACCAATAAAAAGTAACGACCCCAGTCATAAAACTATGCAAACAGTTCAAATTTACAAGTAATGAAAACTACATTTTATGTGCAATATAATAAGACCGTAAATATTTAATTTAGTGCACACAATATACGTTTCTGTGATAATCTTCATCGATTACGCTCCAAGTCAAAATATTGAAAAGCCAAGTAATTTAAACGTTTTTGGGAGCAAGATAACGAAATGGCCTAAACAATATAGCCAAATCGGATAAGGTTATTTATGCCTGAAAANGAAAATATAATTATATATATATATATGTACCAAAAGGAATAAAATAAAAATAAATGATTTTACAGGCTATTATGTCCTTATACTTACACTAGTTTTAACAAGTTGAATACAAGTAAACTACATGGCAAAAGAAAAACAACATGCACCTTTTATTATGCTTAAATATATAATCAAATTATGGATATAGACAAGACGAACAACAAAACTCAACAACGGATGAGTACCAGGTCGGTGGTTTTCTCCGGATACTCCTGTTTCCGATAAAATTGACCGTCACGATATAACTGAAATATTGGCAAATGTTATAAAATTAGATAGTTGTAGAAAACAATTATATTGTACCTCAACTCCCATTAAACAACTATTTATAGTGTTTTTCTTACATGCCAACAATGATTATACGAAATATATATATTATTTATTAGTTTGTTCTACAGGTTAAATTACTACATAATCAGATATGCTCTTTTGATAAAAATAAAGAAATGATTCTGACGTAAATCGAAATTAATTATAAATAATTAGAAGTTTGTTGTCATGGTTACATACATCTGTTGTCGTTCCTTTCTCTATAAAACCCTCATTTCTTGACACAATACCGGAAGACAAACGATACTCTTTCACTTTTTGCACTATAAAAAAAAAAAAATAAATAAAAACTTCAGTTATTTAACAATATGAGTACAATTATATCATTGGTGGAAATCAGATAGCCAGAACGAAATAAATACCAATCAAATCAGATAGCCAGAACGAAATAAATACCAATCACCATTATATACACAATAAAAACAACATCTAATGTATAAAAATCAAACAAAGGATACGTCATTAATGTTTTATATGACCAATAAAAAGTAACGACCCCAGTCATAAAACTATGCAAATAGTTCAAATTTACAAGTAATGAAAACTACATTTTATGTGCAATATAATAAGACCGTAAATATTTAATTTAGTGCATACAATATGTCTTTCTGTGATAATCTTCATCGATTACCCTCCAAGTCAAAATATTGAAAAGCCAAGTAATTTAAACGTTTTTGGGAGCAAGATAACGAAATGGCCTAAACAATATAGCCAAATCGGATAAGGTTATTTATGCCTGAAAAAAGGGGGGGGGTACTTTTAATAAAGAATAAATTCTCTGTAATCTATACGATAAAGCATACAGAAGTATATTATCAACAGGTTGCCTCGACACAGGATAATGTGTCAGAGTGGAGCGACAGATCTATCCGTTAACTGTTGTTTCTGTGAGCTAGAAATATAAGCATCCAAATAACCCTGTTGATCTAGTACAAAACGGACCTCATTATAATCTCATAGTTTTGTAACCAGAATATCGTTGTGCAAAGATATTGCTTTAATCGAACACTCTACATATCCTTTGTAATAAAAACGTAGAGATCTAATTTAGTGCACACGACGCGTTTCTGGAATAACTTTAAAGAAAAAGAAGAAGTAAAGTTATGGTGTCAATCAAAATAATATTCGATAGGAAAATAATTACTTACTTTTACCCGTTAATATGTAATAAAATCTTTCTGGGTCTTTTCCTTGATATGAAATAATTCTACTGGCATCATACCTTGAACACAGAGCAAAACAAACATGATACAACATCAAATGTGAAATCTTGTCTGAAATAATACTAAAATACGTTACTGATATTACACAGCATATAGCCACCAAATAACGAACATAAACAGTGAAAAAACATTTGTTTCAAGATTGCAAGCCTTTTAGAATATGATTAATGCATTTATTTTCGATTAAAATAAATTTGTAGTCTCATGTGTATAATACAATGTTTCAGACTCAAGATTTTGTGGTTTTAATATTTTTAAATACTAAATATATAATTTGTGGGGTAACGGTGGATGAAACCCACGAAAATAATATCCAAGGAACACTAAGTAATTCATAGAAATAATAATAAGTCATCTAAATTAATTGAATATTACATTTTATATGAATGGGTGTGATAACTTATGATACAAAATGTAACGTAAAAGGATCGGTATTTATTTACCTTTCATACGCTACAATTCTAGCTAGTTCGGCTTCTACTTCTACTGGAAATAAATTTTTAAATGCCTTCGTGGCCCTTAATACCCATGTCGCCTGAAAGGGAAAGGTCATCGTTAGATGTAATTCTAAATAAATATTAGACAAACCGAATGGGCAATCAGGAAAGGACAATCCAGAGACACTGACAACATTGTTTACACAAGACGTAGACAAACAAAACAAAAAACTCAAAACAATATATTATGTTGGACACCACTATATGCAAGCAAGCACAAATAACGTAATGAGTCATCCTACAAACAACTTGAGGTAAAGTCGAACCGAACATCGTTTTTATGCGGAAATCGTTACGGACATCACAACACGGAACTAAGAAAGTGAAGACACATAGTAGGACTTTTAAATTTTTATTTACTTTTAAATTTATAGTGATACCATTATTTTCTTCAAATTTCATCAAAATTTCATTTCAACAATTGAGTCAAAATTTTGGAAGCCTGTTCATTTGATAATCTTTCTGAAGAACACAAAAAACTAAAAAGATAAGCAACAAGGACCCCACCAAAAAACCAGGTGTGAACACAGGTGCTCACGAAGGGTAAGTCTAAGTCAATGTTACTATAATGTATTAATAGCACAACACAAGACGACGACAAACAAAACAAAAACACAACACAAGACGACGACGACAAACAAAACAAAAACACAACACAAGACGACGACGACAAAGAAAGCAAAAACACAACACAAGACGACGACAAACAAAACAAAAACACAACACAAGACGACGACGACAAACAAAACAAAAACACAACACAAGACGACGATAAACAAAACAAAAACACAACACAAGACGACGACAAACAAAACAAAAACACAACA